>JAOWCC010001589.1:99823159-100354428 GCA_030867875.1 Actinernus sp. WN-2022
GTTACTTGGTCTATTGGAGGTGACTGTTGCTTACAACAGCTCTTCAGGTTGCTAGTGGTTCAAGCTCTTCAATTGCTTGGCATTAATGACAGCTTGGGATGTCTTCAGTGCTCCAGGCTGCGGACAGTTCTTGTTTGGCTCAGTCTTGCTTGGGCTGTTCGGTTGCCAGGGTTACCTGGCAGCCGAGCCCTCAAGCACTGCTTTATGCAGCCTTGGGCACTGAACCTCCAACTTAGATTCTTAAATGTTTGGTCTATGTTACATTTTTAATTTGCTGGTTTATTTAATCAAGACTAAAATAATGTAATTTTTAAATAGTCAATTAAATATCCAGCAATAATTGGGGGCCCTGTATGTGGCATACTCACATGGCCCTGGGTTTGTTTGTCATCTGGGACTGCATGTGCTTTAATGTTATTGCTCATGGTTCTGAGTTCTGCTAGTCAGTTTCACATCACTGTGATTGCTCGTGGTTTCCCTCCTTCCCTCCCTTGTCCATTTTTGTGTGAACCAGTGTGCTGGGCTGTTCGGTTGTCAGGGTTACCTGGCAGCCGAGCTCTCAAGCACTGCTTTTCGCAGCCTTGGCCACTGAACCTCCAACATTTGGTCCAATGTTACATTTTGAATTAGCTGGTTTATTTAACAGGTCATGTGATACAATTCCACCAATCAGGTGGGAGATAACATAAATGAGATATTATTGCATGGCTTGATGTCATCATTAATCACATGGTTGTAGCCAGAGGGTCAAATAGGGGGAAGAGGGACCCCTCCCCCACTCCGTTCACTCTTATCCCAATTAAATGTCACTCACTGGCTTACAATATAAACAAGCTCACTCTCGGAGTCTCTAACATTTTTTCCCATTTGTTTTCTGACTTTGCTTGACCTTTATATCCCCAAATATTTCCCATTTTCTGATTTTTCCAGACCTTTAATGCTGGCGACAACCCTGCTAATGCTATGGCCTATGGGCCTGCTATGGCCATGGGTTAACAATGTTTTGATGGATTATATTTATAAAAAACTGATAATTCATAAATTCATACAGGTTTTAATGCTTGTAATATTGTACGTTCCCGTCAATATAATGTGTGTACTTCCAAAAGCAACGTTTAACTATATCTGTGAGGATCCTGACCTGTTCAACTGGATACGTGTGTTCCTTGTCCAAAGTACCGGCAATCGGCTTCAGCTCATTTTCTGCAAAATCTCTACAAGTTTTCCGTAACATCTCATGCGTTTCTGAAAGAGTGGCCAGATTTGAAGCTCCTCTTCCATTTTTTAAACCAATAAGGCCATTATTAGACCGTGCTTTCTTTAAAATACCAGGTAAAAGTCGACAGTTTTTTAGGGCAAACGAAGCCGCCATCTTGAAGTGGACTTTGGCCGAGAAAGCTTGTTGACGAAGCTGTTGCATAATAAAATTTTATTTAGGGAGAGAGGGTAATGCACTATTTTTAATGTTTGCAATAATCTACTTAGGTCACTTAGATCACTTATTATCAATTATTACTACATTCTAAAAATCATAGATGATTCAAAGTCAAACTGAGGAGGTAACTTAAATATGATGTATGCTAAGAAAGATATTATTATACCTTATATTTATCCCACCCCTCCCCTGGCCTTCAGTACAAAAACATTGCCGTGACGTACATGTGCTAGTCGTCCATGTGCCACTCGTCCAAAATGGCGGCTTGTGCGTCTCGGTTTTGCCGACTTTCATTCTCAATTTCAGCTCGTATAAGTGCCAGAGAAACACTGATAAATCAATCTTATGCTAATACAAGCCCTCTTCTAATAAATGCAAGGTTGCTGGGGGCATATACAAAGGAGTGTTGTTGTGCTAGTCCACCACGATGCTGGAAATGTGATGCCGATCTCAGATGCCATGCCGAGTACTTTTGCCCATCTTGTGAAGTAATTCAACCGCCAGAAGAAGATGTCACATACTTCGAGATAATGAACAGGTTTAATCCTATTTATATCCGTAGCTTCATTCTCTAGACTTAAACTTTTCCTCAGGATGCAATCTCCAAGTCTAATTTATAATTTTCGCGGGAAAGTTGACGAGAAGAAGAAGTGGGGATTTGAAATTTCCTCCCAAAAACAATTCAAATTCCCCACCCTCGGGACAACACCTTTTGTTAAAAAATATGGCTTGATTCAAAAACTCGGGGCCGGAAGTCACGTGTCAGGTTGTAATAACAAAAATATTGCAATTATTCAGTACTATTTCACCGTTTTAATACTTATGAACCCTAGCCTAGCCGGCTAGCTCTAAATACTTGAGAACTCGTTTTGTGATGGTTAGGGTTCGTTTTGGGGCCAGGGAGATGCAATGTATTCATAGGCAGTCAAACACTATTCACTTCTGGCCCCTAGTACTTGAATTGCACCACAAACTTCTGAAATTGCAAGAGCAACAGAGAGAAATAAGAAGACAATATAAATTCTGACAGCAACATGCCCACCTTCCAAGACTACGACACAACTATTTTTGAAACTCAGGTAGGGAACATGCATACCCTTCCTAAAAGGGCCTCACTTATGACTTCTGATCTTATTGGTTTGACAGCATTACCTTAAACAGGAAGTTCTGGGGCCAGGCCACTGACACCTTCAGTTGCCACTTAGCCTTTGTGGAGTGCATATCTGCTCTGATGCTCCACTCGACTGCTCCCTATTGATTGATTATCACATGAAATTCAAATCAAACACAAATGTTAAAATTTAGAGTAAGGGTTACAGAGTTTGTAAATAGTTGTAAGATCTAAATCATCATCATTTTAAAGTCCATAATTAATCCATGCAAGCATGGGTTAGACTGTTCATGTAATTGCAGATCGCCACTTTGCACGATTCTGCGCAACCTCACGTCTAAGTCCTGTTTACACAGTTTCGTCGCAAACGTGTTTCTGACATTACATATTTGTTGAAGCAAGTTTTTATGACTGTATGCCCTTACTAACCTGTTGCAGACCAGGAATCTGGGTGTTTTTATCGAGACACCGTCTCTAGGTGATTGCCAACCAAGGCTAAAGAGCTTGTCACCTGCCCGTGAGACATCTCCGCCAAAAGATCAGTTTGCCAATCTTTGCCTTTGAAGTCATCCACTAGCCTGCTGCCACTAGCTTCACCGTAACCCTGGCAGGGAGGCATACGGGTGCTACATCTTGCCTAAAGATGACCCGGAACTATGCAAGGCAGGGGCATTCAAGACCCTGAGATTACTAGAATCTGCATACCTAAAGTGTTTAATAAACAACTATATATATACATGTATATCTTCTCTATGTTCACTTTTTAATGGCTTGTTTGATTTTAAACCCTCAAAATTTTGCATTTTAACAGGAGAGGCTGATTCACTCGCCTACATTCTTCACTGCTCTATAATTTGACTTTCAAATTACAAGTTCGCCATGCATGATGAAGAGGAGGGGCTTACCCTTTTATACCAGAACTTCTTGTTTAAAGGCACTTCTTTGGATTACCGTATTTACTCGATTAAACGCCGCCCTCGAATAAACGCCGCCCTCGATTAAACGCCGCAGATGGAAGCAAAATTACCAATAAACGCCGCCCTCGAATAAACGCCGCATCCAATCAGAAGAATGCGGCGTTTATTCGAGGATTATAAGAAAAAAAGGGGGCAGTGACATTGAAATTCTCTGAACGTTGTACACATCACCAGCCAGACAATTACGATTCTATCTCAGCAAAAAAGCGAGACATTGGAACTTTAAATATGTTTCTGTTTTACATAATATTTACAAATGATTTACCGTAATTGTTGTCAGTGATTTAAGAAATATGATTTTGAAATTAAACGCCGCCCTCGAATAAACGCCACCCTTGAATAAACGCCGCATCGGAAACGCTAAAAATTTAATAAACGCCGCGGCGTTTAATCGAGTAAATACGGTACATAAGCTCGTTAAGTCTGTTAGGAGTACATAATTATGTACTAGCTCATGCTACCTGTATATGGTAGTATAAACTGTAGAACATATAGCCTATTTAGTTTTTTATTGATATACTGGTAAATCTGTTTTGATTTCTGCAGTCCAGCAGTATTCAACATAGACACAGCAGAGTTAACAAAGATCTACAGAGAGCTGCAAATGAAGCTCCATCCAGACAGATTCAGCCAGAGTCCCCAGGTAATTCTGTATTGTCATTGCTTCCTTAATTTCCTTAAGGCCAAATTTTTTTTTGCAGTTATGGCTCTATCAATTTCAAACCTGCCCCAGGGTCACTTCGAAAGTTTGATGAGGAATCATGTTACATTTGATACCCAATTAGAACATGTTTTTGCCTCATGCGTTCATGCTTATAGATGCAAACAACCATAATTATTACCACTTCTCTTATTTATGTTGTGGTGTAATCTACTATAACTAAGTTTTTTATTATTTTTATTTTCTTTCAGGAAGAACAGAATTTGTCTGCTTTACAGTCATCTGCAGTGAACCGAGCCTATACAACATTACTAAAGCCTCTTTGTAGAGGGCTATATTTGGTAAGCAATCTTTTCAGTTTCTCTGTATCTTTCTAATCTATTTTTACACTGACTATTATTTCTCTTAATTTAATTCTTATTAGTTAAGGCTTGAAGGGCTAACAATAGAAGAAAAAGATACTTCTTCACCTAATCCAGCTTTTTTGCTGGAGATAATGGAAATTAATGAGAAACTAGAAGATGCATCGATGAAAGATGACCTTCGAAAGATTGAAAATGAGAATAAAAGTAAGTCTTGAATACCTATATATAGAACTAGCTCATGAAAAAAGCATCTTTAGATTTTAGTATTTGTATCAGACCATTTGTAGATGCCCTGGTTCAAATTTAGTCAAACCAGTTCATGTGACTGTATTATTACTATTACTCTTTGAGTACCATCATAATGAAATTCTTAGAGTTATTTACAAAAACAAATTCATTCCTGCTGCATGTGGTGCAGCCTCCTGGAAGAGCAGTCTACTTTAGACTGAAGGGGCTACCAACATTAAATAGATATATAACTTTTTTTCCTACAATAGATTCATTACTGATACTGTAAATACTGTGATCATGAAGGATTGGCTATGATTTGCTTTTTATTCTTCTTCAAAAAAGCTTACAGTAGTCTGGCAGTGTTCATTTGTAACATGATTCTCATTTTGCAGCCAATCTTGAGAGATGTACAAAGGAGGTGGCAGAAGCATTTGACAAGGGTATGTGCTATTATAAATTAGCATAATCCAGCCACCATCTATTGGCAAACTTGCCATCTGATTGGCTAGTCACCTGACTGGCTATTGATCGGTAGTTGACCATGCATGTGCTGCAGACACAAATCACTTAGAAAAATGTTTTTTTTTTGCGAGTTTTTTCACAGTTTTCTCTATTGCTAAGTTGATAGAACAGTGGCTTGGTTTATGCTAAAACAATAATTATTAGACTTCTAGCTCTTGGTTTCTATTGAAAAGTCTACTTGGGGCTGTGCTCCTCACCAACTATCTGCCGATAGAAACTTTGAACTCACAGTCTAATTGTCAAAATAGTAAAACTATGGATATGTTGTGTTTAAACTTATTTTATAATATTTACTTGAGATTACCAAATGTAATTTTTTTGCTTTTTATTTGGCAATAATTGTCTTACTGTGCAACTACTATAACCAGAGCAACTTAGACAATGAGAACCAGTCACACTGCAGACCAAAAACAAAGCATTCCAAAACGGTTATTTCAGCCAAATCAGTGTTGAGTACAATACAATAGCATTTTAAGTCTTGCTCAAGCTTGAAATGCTTTATTTTCGTTCTGCAGTGTGGGAACAGGTTCTTATTGTCTAAGTGGCTCTGGTTACAGTAGTCACACAATAAAACAATAATTTATTATTGCCAAATGAAAAGCAAAACAACAACAACTAAAGTTGCAATAGTTAAAGTTCACCAAGAGTGTTATAAAGCCAATCAAATTGTAACTTATTCATTTTGTCTTATTTTAGGTGATTACTTGACTGCAAAAGAAAGTTTAGCACAGTTAAGATACTACACCAATATTAGTGACCAGATAAAGAACAGAAAGGTTTTACTGGACCTTGCAGGGGAGTACTAAGTGACCCTGGGGAGGGGGGGTTAGGGTTTAGGGGTGTAGGGGGGGGGGGGGGGGTTAGGGTGTAGGGGGGGGGGGGGGGGGGGGTTAGGGTTTATGGGGGGGGGGGGGCACTGTTTATGTTGTAATATATATGTGCAGCAGTTCAGGGTACAAGGTACAGGTTTGAACCTAATTTTAATTTCCAGGTCTGGGTTTTAAGTAAAAATGTGTTGAATTCTGGGTTATAGGTGATTCAGAATAATCAAACAAGGAGAAAATACAGATTCATTTTCGGGTTCAGTTAAAGCATTGCAACAAACATGTTTAAATGTTGACAAATCCACCTCCAGGACTAGAAAAAATACCACCGAATTTATACATGAATATTACGAAAAAAAGAAAAATGCTCTATGGCAGCACTTAAGTTTACTTTGTTAATAAATAAGATATATAAGAAGGTTCCGCAAATACTGCAAATTTATTGTAGTTTTAGACACTTGACCCGTGAAACAGAAACTATTAGTTAGTGTGTAATACCAAGATAAACACAAAAGAGAACAAAATAATTAGACTGTAAATAATAGTGTGTAATATGCTACTACCGTAAACATCCGTAGATAAGCCGCACCTTTTCACCCAAAATTTTCGTTCAAAATCGGGGGTGCGGCTTATCTACGGGAACACCTAGAAAGGAGACCCAACATTAACATATATTTACATATCATGAACCTGTATGAAGCTTTTATTATGCGATGGTGCGTATATTACAATCAGCTTCAAATCGCATCCGATCTTGTAATATTTTAAGCATAATCATTGAAAAAAACCACGCAGTTTGAAAGAATTAAAGCAAAAACTCTTCTAAGACCCACCTTAGACCTAATATATTAGAATTTCGTGAATATTTAAACGTGATTAAGCTTATTTACCTTCCAAAACACGCTGATTCGCAGCGCTTGTCAAAGCAGGCATCTAAACAACCAGGCATTCTTCGCAAGATGGAGGACATCAGACCTACTCGTGCAAGTATAGTTACGCCAGAAATCCTTTCTTGCTCTATCGATTAAAGGAAAGCGGTTCCTTGAAATTGTTGTTAGTTAATGGGAGAATAAAAGCGGAAAAATTCTGGAGTGATTTAAAGACTGCAGATTAAAATATACACAAGAAATGACAAGGCAAGTTGAACCATATTCTCGATCGAATTAAAGTTGCGATTATGTATTTATGACAATCTGATGAAGTTTTGCTTTAAGTACAAGCGTTTATGAACTCCAACAAAAGATTATTCTTTTTTTTTGGAAGAAGTTTGGCATCAGGTACAAGCGTTTATGAACTCCAACAAGAGATTATTCTTTTTTTGGGAAGAAGTTTGGCATCAAGTACAAGCGTTTATGAACTCGGACAAAGATTTTCTAATTATTTTTTGTATTTTTCAAAAAAAGTTTTTTCCTAAACTTGGGGTGCGGCTTATCTACGGGTTCGGCTTATACACGGGTGTTTACGGTATATCTATTTCATGGGTTAAGTAAAATCACTCTAATGTGATATTGTAGATTTAATTTATTGGTCTTGGATACTTATGTGAATCACATGAATCATGTATTTACAAGGTAGCCAATAATATAGGAAATTTGAAACTTATCATACATGTATTTTACTAAATAGAATATATTGCTGTCTCTTTGTGAGAAGCTACTTAGACAATTAAGTATGTACAGGAGCGTCCATCTGCCATACTATGTCCCCTTCACTAGATACTGGAAGGCTTTGTGAAGAATAAAAGTAGATGTAGTAGCTGATGCAGCGTTTTTACAGTCCGGGTTATTTTTAGATTTCACATCTCGTCGTTCGCTTCCATCGCGGAATGTTGTCAACAAAAGATGCCTTGTTAACTTCTCTTGTTTGGTCAACCAACAAGGCTGCAACAGCATTAATCATTTGAATTAAAATTATGCAAACGCTTGTAATTGGCTAGTGGAACCAAACTTGTGGGAAACACATTCTAAAAATAACCCGGTCTGTAAAAACGCTGCTTCATAGAGGTAGTATGGAAGATGGACGCTGCTTCATAGAGGTAGTATGGGAGATGGACGCTCTGGGTAATGCGCTCCTGTGCATACTTCATTGTCTAAAGAGATGGCAATATATTCTATTTAGTAAAATAATTATTTGCTTGTGAATAAGGAATTTTATTATGATGTAATATACATGGGAGGAGTAATTATCAATTCCCCCTCTAAGAGATTGAGTTCTTCGTGCTCTTCTCGCAAACACTGTAACACGCTCTGCATTTTGAAAGTTATTTATCGTACATTTTTTAGGTAAGTTTGGCTTTATTCAAGCCTTAACTACTTAGAGGTGTTTCCTTGTTTGTTTTCTTCCATTTAGGGCAGTTACTAAGACCGTGTTTGTACGTTTTGTCATTTAAATTCAGTCCAGAAGTTTGTTTCGGATTTGATGGCGTTCCTGGGGAATCAAACTCCTCTTCTGACTCAGTAGGTAGGAGTTTTATAATACCAAACTTGTTTATATTCCTTCTGAACATGACTCAGCCCCTGCCTAAGGTCCTTATATTGGGGCATTCATTTGTTCATAAATAGTATTTTTATAGCTTTTATTATCAGTTTTCAAGACGGAGAACGGTTTATAGATTTTCTTTGACCACTATACGCCTATTTAAAAAAGGTTGTCACAGACAGACCACAAAGGATTGTCGTTATAACTATCCAGCAGCTGTGCGTCTTACTTACTGTAACCAGGGCCAATTAGACAACGAGCACCAATCACATTGCAGAATTGAATAAAGCATTCCAACTAACGGTTATTTTGATCTAATCAGTGTCTAGTATTTCAACCTGCTCGAGCTTCGATCCGGCAAAAGGCACATTTGGTGGACTAGTTCTTTTAAATTAAGAACATCGCATGGATATGCTAGGATTTATACTTTGGAATGCTTTATTTTCGTTTTGCAATGTGATTGGTTGTCGTTGTCTAAGTGGTCCAATGTGATTGGTTGTCGTTGTCTAAGTGGTCCAATGTGATTGGTTGTCGTTGTCTAAGTGGTCCAATGTGATTGGTTGTCGTTGTCTAAGTGGTCCAATGTGATTGGTTGTCGTTGTCTAAGTGGTCCAATGTGATTGGTTGGCGTTGTCTAAGTGGTCCAATGTGATTGGTTGTCGTTGTCTAAGTGGTCCAATGTGATTGGTTGTCGTTGTCTAAGTGGTCCAATGTGATTGGTTGTCGTTGTCTAAGTGGTCCAATGTGATTGGTTGTCGTTGTCTAAGTGGTCCAATGTGATTGGTTGTCGTTGTCTAAGTGGTCCAATGTGATTGGTTGTCGTTGTCTAAGTGGTCCAATGTGATTGGTTGTCGTTGTCTAAGTGGTCCAATGTGATTGGTTGTCGTTGTCTAAGTGGTCCAATGTGATTGGTTGTCGTTGTCTAAGTGGTCCAATGTGATTGGTTGGCGTTGTCTAAGTGGTCCAATGTGATTGGTTGTTGTCTAAGTGGCCCCAGCTACAGTCGCACTGTAAATTAAACGAATTCAGTCGACTTTCAGCTACAAACCACAATCCATCTTGGTCTGAATGTCTTGTACTCTTTGTACATGACAACCTTTTCTGAACTGTATATTGCTTGTTAAATTACAGAGTAGTATACCAGACCACACATGTTATCAGTTGTAAAGATATATACTGAAGTAAAACTCGTTTAAAGAGTAGTATCTCGTGTTGATGTCGTCTTATGTGCTGAATCTCATGGGGGAGTCTTATCCCCGAAGTTATCTCACCCTTCAAGTACGGAGACTTAAGGGTGCTCGGGTGGTGCAAGTAGTAAACGCTTCTCCACTCACCTCTGTTACCCAGATTCGATTCCCGATTGCGGCGCTACATGTGAGTTGAGTTCAGTTTGTTGACATCTCTCCCTTGCTCTGAGGGTTTTTCTCCGGTTTTCCGTCCTCCGCAAAAACTGACACGTTAAATTCCAATTCGATCTGTGGATTAGCTGGGTCAACAACAACAACAATTTATTTCACTCTAGATGGAAGGCATACACATATTAGCATATACAGAATAGAGTTGGTTGAACCAGAAAAAACATGGGGTTATCTAGTCTGGTTCACCAGGGTCCTGACTTTGATATAGCCCCTTATGGTGGTTTCAGGTCCTGACTTTGATATAGCCCCTTATGGTGGTTTCAGGTCCTGACTTTGATATAGCCCCTTACGGGGGTTTCAGGTCCTGACTTTGATATAGCCCCTTATGGTGGTTTCAGGTCCTGACTTTGATATAGCCCCTTACGGTGGTTTCAGGTCCTGACTTTGATATAGCCCTTATGGTGGTTTCAGGTCCTGACTTTGATATAGCCCCTTACGGTGGTTTCAGGTCCTGACTTTGATATAGCCCTTATGGTGGTTTCAGGTCCTGACTTTGATCAGCCCCTATGGTTGTTTCGGGTCTCGTTAGAAAAAATCTAACTGAGGAAAGGTAGCAATCCCAATGCCGAACTGTTTGGCTCGTCACAAGAAATGTTTCAGGCCATCTTTAAACTCGTTTAAGGGAGGACAGTCGCACTATCCTTAACTGTCCGGCGTATTCAAATAGGATAGCTACTCCAGCGGTTATTTAAATTGTACTTAAGTAAAATAAATAGTAAAATATATCCTTAAAATATTAGACGTTCCCCTAAAAATATAAGGATGAATGAACATTCTTAACGAACTTTTTACAAACTAAAACTTGGAATTCCCTTTATCTATAAAAAACATGGTATCAACTTAGTTACCAAATAGTGGAAACGGGGGTAGAAATCTGTCTCGGTTAATCACTTTCACCAATTTTTTCTGGAATTCAAAACCGGTCGACGAGTTTGTATTATTGGGTTTTCAAGGACGGTGAAAACTTAGGTCTTTATGCAAATATTTTAACATTTATCTTTCTTCATAATTCATTCGAACTTAACTAATTTTGAGCCGCTGAGTTGAGCTGGAACCAAAAAAATATTTCCCCGATACGCAAACGAACAGTACTTACAAGCCAATTAGTGACGTCACAATACGTTAATTAGTCTTGCACGTGCGCGACACAGTTCCAAGACTATATTTGATGTTCAACCAACCTGATTTGAAGGCGGTGGCTGGATAGGATGAAATATGGGATGCTCACCAAGTTATCCTTTATCAAGAAGCCCTATTTTATACGAACCAAACTATATCTTTGAACTAACAGGTCAGTGTACCCTGTAACATCGAATGTTTTCAAACTTTTGCGTCCTGACAGTTTAACTATTGTACTCCATCAAAATGAAGGACAAATCGGGAGAATTTAATAATCTGGGGGTTTATTCACTCGGCTAAGATCAAGGCTGCTGCGAAAAGAAGTTTTCTTGTCAACAAGAATCGGCTTCTACGATACTGAGCAGAATTCTATATCTCATTTAATAATTTATTGCGCGCGCACTCCAACTGAATCATTAATGACAATAGCGACGCAAGCATAAACACAAGCAACATACGCAGACACAATGCCGTAATGCCTGATACACTAGCGACGCAAGCATAAACACAAGCAACATACGCAGACACAATGCCGTAATGCCTGATACACTAGCGACGCAAGCATAAACACAAGCAACATACGCAGACACAATGCCGTAATGCCTGATACACTAGCGACGCAAGCATAAACACAAGCAACATACGCAGACACAATGCCGTAATGCCTGATACACTAGCGACGCAAGCATAAACGCAAGCAACATACGCAGACACAATGCCGTAATGCCTGATACACTAGCGACGCAAGCATAAACGCAAGCAACATACGCAGACACAATGCCGTAATGCCTGATACACTAGCGACGCAAGCATAAACGCAAGCAACATACGCAGACACAATGCCGTAATTGCGAGATAAGAACAAGTGCGTACATGTTGCTTGCGTCGCAGGCTTCCTTCGTTTCTTTAAGAGAATCCGATTCTGGACAAAGGATTTTGATTCCATGCTGAGACTCGATGGATTAAATCCAAATCCGGATTATTGGGATTCGTGATGCGAGCGTATTCGACAATAGTATACCTATAGAGCGGTTATTCGATGGAGTACGTGAGTGAATTCGGGATTGGTTTTACTTGAACCAATCAGGAGAAAAGGTAAACGCAATCATGGTTACTAACCAATCAAATTCGAAAGCAATCACCTCATTACTTTTCAACACTTAATCCGGCGAAAACTCGTTTTGAGAATAGCATATCCAGTCACAAGAACTGGCTGGTTCGTCTTTCAACACTCGAGAAATGTCTCGCTGAGTTCATTAAAATTGCCAGAGAGTATCTTCTCAGCAAAAAAAACTAGCCTACGTTGTATCCGCCTCTCTTCTGCCGGCTCACTGACCCACCCGAGAGAAGAGAGGCGGATACAACGTAGGCTACAAAAAACCCAGCTTGCCGCCATTAGTGCACGAATGGTGAGTCATGGCAAAATAATCCATTTCCGCGGCATCTTTAATAAATAATAAATAAATAAATAAATGGTTTATTTTACGTCGAAGATACAGGAAGCCGTTACCGGTCTCCCAAGCCAGAGGCTTATGTTTAAGTATTCGGCGACGAACTCCAGGATCGAATTGGTGACCAAGAATCCGTGCGATTTTTGTTTAAAATCAAATCTCTAATTCTCCCAAAGAAATGCAGCCTAGAGCCGTGGTGCGTTTCGTCTGCCACCCACTTGCTTTAACTTGCGCCGACTTGCATTCATTTGAACGAGCTCAAATTTGAACGCAACTGAGTCGATGCATGTTCTGGAGCTCAAGATTCGCTATTTCTAATTCTCAAGACTCGGTGGAACAATGTACAAAATTTAAAGTAATTCCCGGTCAGAACAGCAAAAGAAATCGTAAAAAAAAAATTGTTTTCGAAACATGCCACTTCACAAGTTAAGTCCATGTAAATCAGCTTGCGTGGATTGCAACTCCATTTGACCATGGCATATTAAAGGCCACTGAAGTCAACCCCAAATGATAAACATTCTCATGACGAAAACGTAAAACAACTACTCAGATTAGCAGAGTATGCTTTCCAGGTGATACTAGGAAAATCTTGAGCCAGTTTTGATGAAGGATAGCAAAGATTCCAGTGGACGAAAATACTGCTTTAAAGAGAAATTTAGAACAACTTGGAATCGCCGGTTCACTCATAGTGGAACCGAAATCAAGTTTCTAAAATAAGATTTTGTAACGCACTTTAATCTTTGCCATTCGCTAACGAAAGAGGTTGAACAGCACATCAGTTCTCTTCTAAGTATAATGGTGATGCTATAGCTGCGGTTACACTACCCCTGATAAAGTCGTTTACCCAGTAAAACTGGCCCCAATAAAATCCATCAGGAGTTTGAATTTACCTGGGTACAGCGGTTACACGAAGACCGTTGAATATCACGCCCCAGTAACTTTGTGGTGCGAAGGCCTATTGTACTGTCAGATCCTCGAAATTTCATTGGCTGAACTATCTGGGATCGGCAGCGACCCTTAAGACTTATCTGGGGTGCTATCAAGGGAAAGTTCAATTGTTCTTTCTTTCGTAACTATGGAAATATACCTAGGTACGTTTTCTCCTGGGGAAATCGGATAGACACGAAAACACGAATTTACCCGGGTAAATTGCCAATATACCAAGTAAAACTGGTCTAGTGTAACCGCAGCTTATATAGGCAATAGACATTGACTGTTTTTTAATGTTTCTGTTATTAATGGTTTATCCTCCATAAACATGGCTCGGACGAACTGAGTTAGCGCAAACAATCATTATAACGTTTCAGGTGAGAGAAGAGAAAAAGAATTCAAGATAAATGATACAGAGTTCAAACAGATTCAAATGAAATATTGGAGCGAACTGATCGCGGAGAGAAAGAAGGCAACTTTGAATAGAAGAAAATTCCAAGGTATGTTGAAGAAAAGACAACGACACCGAGCAGTGTGGGAGGGCTTTTTCATCTAATCACATGCAACTTAATTAATATAGTATTTTGCCCTAAGATTCTAAAGCCTAGTTTAGACTAGCGACCATTAGTGCAAGCAACGCAGTGCCGTAATATGCCTTTTGCAGGAACAGTCACGTGATATACTAGAATGAGCTCGTGATCACCATGGGAAAGGCGTTGCCATGGATGCTGATGGCAATGAAAAATGACTTCATGCAGTTACAGAAAGACTTACAATATATACCTAGAAAAATGGGAATCTGACAGGCAAACACATCCTTTTCAGTTATAAACCCTGGAAGCTGTGGATTTCACCAAATACCTTGGAGTTCTGGCACCTGTCGCATGACCTACGTTGGAACGAACACGTTAATAAGCTAACAAGACTTTAGGCTTTCTGCACTGGTCAGACAAACTGTCGAATACTGCAGCACGGTCTGGGACCCATTTACGTCTAAAACATCAGACAGGTAGAGATGGTCCAACGACGTGCAACTCGATGGGTGCTCAAGCGCTATGAGCGGTTGGATAGCGCCGTCCGTGACATGATACGTTCCCTTAACTGAAAATCAGGGGCGGATTTAGGTGAGGGTCCGAGGGGGCCGCCCCCCTTTTCATTGGCTAGGATACATGCCCCCACACCCCCTGGCTAATCGCGCCTATACGGCACGGGACACATGCCCCCGCACCCCCTGGCTAATCGCGCCTATACGGCACGGGACACATGCCCCCACACACCCTGGCTAATCGCGCCTATACGGCACGGGACACATGCCCCCTCACCCCCTGGCTAATCGCGCCTATACGGCACGGGACACATGCCCCCGCGCCCCCTGGCTAATCGCGCCTATACGGCACGGGACACATGCCCCCGCGCCCCCTGGCTAATCGCGCCTATACGGCACGGGACACATGCCCCCGCGCCCCCTGGCTAATCGCGCCTATACGGCACGGGACACATGCCCCCGCGCCCCCTGGCTAATCGCGCCTATACGGCACGGGACACATGCCCCCGCGCCCCCTGGCTAATCGCGCCTATACGGCACGGGACACATGCCCCCGCACCCCCTGGCTAATCGCGCCTATACGGCACGGGACACATGCCCCCGCACCCCCTGGCTAATCGCGCCTATACGGCACGGGACACATGCCCCCGCACCCCCTGGCTAATCGCGCCTATACTGCGCGAGGTTACGCCGCGGCCCCCTCTTTCTGCATTTCCTGGATCCGCCCCTGAAAATCACTTGAATGTAGAAGAACCAGTGCACGTCTCTGTATAATATATAAACAGAGAAACAACCTGGCTTGGGTTGACCGAGAGGAATTGCGGCCTGTCACCCACACATTAAATACCAGGTCTTCCAAACACAGTTATGAACAGCCATCTTGTTCATGCGGTTTTTTTCTTCTAAGTACTCATTCTTCCCCAGGACAATCACCCAATGGAATAAACTCCCATATGATGTAGCTACTTCTGGCTTGCTGCCATCCTTTAAAGAGGAACTTTATAATCTCAGTTAATACTGACTAAGTTATGTGAAACATTGCTGTTGGCGTTGTTATTAATTTGTTGCTATTATTGTTATTTATTATTTATTTATTTTTATCATGTTTAATAACGCAGTCTGAAATACTCAATATATAGTGTAAACATCTGGTAAATGTAAAGCTATCTTTAAAAGACACTGTTTTAGAAAGATCGACAATGGTTGTAAATGGTTACAAACAGGTTTTGTACTACCACCTCAGTGGTTAAGCTACAGTCCCTCCCGGTTAGCTCAGTGGTTAAGCTCCGGTCTGTCGAGCGGGAGGTCGCGGGTTCAAACCCCGACCGGACCAACACTCGCCTTTGTGAAACGATCTCGTTCTCGAAATGCAAATAGTTAGACCTTCACGTCTTCTCGGATCATGAAGTTAAATAAAGTTGCTTTACTTTACTTTACTACCGATATCATACAAGTGCCTTTAAATATATGAAATAAGAATATTTTGCCACCCAGTATAGTACATTCCTGCAAAAGACCCATTGTGATAAAAGAGCAAGTATACTGCTAATGATCAGTACACTGATTACTGCATCTGCATATATATGCACAGGTAGCCCAATCTATGGGTTTGTGAAAATAGAAGATATGTTGGTGTTTTATAAATCCTTTCAAATTGCCGTACACTATATAGATAAGCAATAAAACTATACATCTATCCATTGTTTACCGGCGATGAAACAATCTTGTAAAATACACGTAAACGTTTTATTGAATTGGCCCCAAGCTTATCATTCCGTGGAGGATCTTTATAATTGTATGATTGACCGATTTAGCTTGTACATTTGTTGTCCTGATTCAGGTCACCTGACTTTTCCCTTGAGTAATGTTTTCTTATTTTTCTCTATCCCAAGAGCACATAAGTCTCGAAGAGAGGGAGTGCTCGCATTCAGGAAGAAGAAGAATGTATAAATTTCTCTAATTGGAAAGCGAAGCACTGAATCCTCTGGAAAGCATGTACAAGCTAAATCGGACAATAGTCCACTTTTGATATATGCTTCACTTGTCGCGCACAAAGGTTTCAATTTGATACTCGAACGCCTGCCATATTTTCTCTTCGCTCGCAAAGTACTATCAATGGAGGGAAAAGGAGGTCCTGCTCGCAATCTATATTGCAACCTTTGTGCGTGACAATCGACTAGTCCACTATCATGGCTCAAATTCTGTAATAATAACATAGACTCACAGCACGAACTTCTAAATGTGATTTATTTTACTGTTACTTCTATTAGAAATGGGTGAAAAAGACTTCAAAACCCTAACGGAAGAGTTTCCAGACTTCACAGAGACTGACATCATAGACTTGAGATTACAGTACCAGACATTTGACATCAACCAGGACGGGATCATTGATTTCAAGGAATTGTAAGTTTTCCCACCCACTCCTCCTACGCACGGTGGACACAAATTGGCCCTCAAATCGATCGGGAAGATTGAATTAAGACGAATGACCAAAAACAAAATCCGATGAGTTGCACTACCGTATACGTATCGATGACGTCACAATTACGTCGTGTATCCATTTATAATAGGTTTCTCAATGTTTTCAATTACCTTTAACATCAGTAAATTTATATTTTCGAATTCCCATCATGTTGACAGAAAAGTAACCGAAAACCCGAGTTCGATTAGTTAATAGGGAGAAAAGTTATTAAATTGTGAATTTTGGTAATATTTTGCAAATATACAATATAGAACCATTTACGAAATAACTTCTTCATTCATCGTTTAGAGTTTAAAATATTTGTTCATGACAATCTAGCAAAGAAATTTTATATGTAAAACGAATGAGAGTCATAAATAAACTCTGAAATTGCAGATTAGCTTTTATTTTCATCAGCTACTAAAGTAGCACAACTTTAACCAATCGCTTAGTTTCTATGTAGCGCGGAACATATTCGGTAAGGTGTGCCATACGCTTAGTTTCTATGTAGCGCGGGAACATATTCGGTAAGGTGTCCCATACGTGCAAGACCACAAGCAAAGCACTTCAATGGCTTCTGACCATTGTAACTAATCAGGGAGATTCATGTGATTGACATGCAGCTCATAATAACAAACAAAAGGCGGCTGCGTTCTATGTCCAGTCATCCTACCCTAGGCCTTGTTTTAAGCAATAGATGGTTTGCACTCAATCCCCAGAGATTCAAATGACAATGGGCATGGTGGCCATGTTGGTGTACAGAACAAAATAAGCTAACGAAGAATCTATTGTTAACTGTACACCAACATGGCGGCTATGACTTCATGTGCAAAGGGTCCATATAGAGCGGTTTTCAGTTGAGTGTAGTAAAACCAAACACAAATTACCCACAGCCAGCCAATCATAGGAGCGAGTAATCACAAGTAACTCATAAATGGCTTCCCTGTGAGCCAATGACAAACCAAAGTAAAGGTAAAACCAATTTGCGTTTGGTTTTACTTTGGATTCTGATTGGTTGGTTTACTTTCTCAGCCAATAGGAGAGCTTAGTAAACGCAAAACCAAAACACTTCCGACACTCAATTGAAGTCCGCTCTAACACGCTTTCCATGTCTTTGTTATAAACACTCGGGATATGTTGGGAGAACAAAGAAAAACTTGAAAATTACGATCCGCTAAGCGAGTGATTTTCAAGTTATTCTTTGTTCTCCCAACATATCGCGAGTGTTTATTGCTGGTTTTCACTCAATCCCCAGAGATTCAAATAACAAAGGGCTTGGCGGCCGTGTTGGTGCCCCAACAAAAGAAGCTAACGAGGACTCTATTGTTTAAGGGCACCAACATGGCGGCTATGACGTCAAGTGAAAGCCAGCAATATAAGAAAACAAAGACATGCATGGAAAGCGTGTTATATTGGCTTGACTACATACAACAACAAAATTAAAGGAGATAAACGCGCGCGCTCTGTTTCCTATAAACATGCCTTTTAACCAATCAAGAGAGCGCGTACCATTTGGGTTATTTTATAAACATGCCTTTTAACCAATCAGAGAGCGTGTACCATTTGGGTTATTTTATCAACATGCCTTTTAACCAATCAGAGAGCGTGTATCATTTGGGTTATTTTATAAACATGCCTTTTAACCAATCAGAGAGCGTGTACCATTTGGGTTATTTTATCAACATGCCTTTTAACCAATCAGAGAGCGTGTATCATTTGGG
The DNA here is from genome assembly GCA_030867875.1 of Actinernus sp. WN-2022. Classification (NCBI taxonomy): domain Eukaryota; kingdom Metazoa; phylum Cnidaria; class Anthozoa; order Actiniaria; family Actinernidae; genus Actinernus; species Actinernus sp. WN-2022. Next base: position 99,841,909 of record JAOWCC010001589.1, read on the forward strand.
TTATTTTATAAACATGCCTTTTAACCAATCAGAGAGCGTGTACCATTTGGGTTATTTTATCAACATGCCTTTTAACCAATCAGAGAGCGCGTACCATTTGGGTTATTTTATCAACATGCCTTTTAACCAATCAGAGAGCGCGTACCATTTGGGTTATTTTATAAACATGCCTTTTAACCAATCAGAGAGCGTGTACCATTTGGGTTATTTTATCAACATGCCTTTTAACCAATCAGAGAGCGCGTACCATTTGGGTTATTCTATAAACATGCCTTTTAACCAATCAGAGAGCGCATACCATTTGGGTTAATAATATTGACTTACTTTGCAGGATGCAAGTTCTTGATGATTTAGGCGATCGGTCAGAATCCGAAGTTAGAGAGGCTTATTTCAATCAAATAGATACGGATGGTTCAGGAGCTATTGACTTTGAGGAATTCCTTACGGTAAGGAGATCACTCTTGCTATGTTCTATTATTAAGTTATGAGTACCAAATAGATTACAATAATGTATCAGTCAATTGCAAACCTGCCTGATCCCCGTCCTCGGACATACGTGGGGCATTTCACAACTTATCATTCGCATGGGAGGGGCATTTGACTCACTGCAAAGGTCAGCCCAGGGGTGGGGCATTTGTCAAAGATAGCGATTTTTACATAAATGTTTATGAGAGATTTGCACTCTTTCCAAAGCCCCAATGTGGGGCATTCGCATAGCTGCATACCCGGTTTGTGCTGCCATAGTGGGGCATTTGCAAGATTCTGATTCAAACATGTCAAATGCCGCATAAATGCCCGGAGGGGGGAAGGGGTCGTGCAGGTTTGAAATTGACCGATGCGTACTGGAAGAGTGCTTTCAATAACTCTTCGTTTCTTTTGGCTTCAGTCAATCAATCAATCAATCAATCAATCAAAAATCAACTTGATTGGTGGCTTCACCAATCAGTTAGATGTTGTTGCCACTACTCGAAACTTTATCAGACCCAAAAGCACTAATTTTACAGGCCCGTCAACATACAATTCGCTCAATTCGCTCAATGGTCGCTCACGATCACGTGATCGATATCGAGTACGAACACGCGCTATAACATTGTGCGCAACATTGAGCTTTCCTTTCTTTTCAACTTTATATTTTAAGAAAGTATTAATTTGAAGTGGCATAATGAACTTCACTTTGAGCGACAGCTGAATAACCGAACTTCACGTTAATGGTAAGTAGATTGCCGCCTAATAAAGCCCCACAGCAATTTAGGTCTACTCCGGGTCCTAAAGTCGCCTTAAATCGCATTAAGTCGCTTTAATAGGGTATTCTTCAATTTTTCTTAAGTCGCCTTAAGTTGCCCGAAGTCGCCTAAAATTTCCTTAAATTTGTTCCCGAAGTCGCCTTAAGTTGCCTTTTAAGTTGCTATTCATCGCCTTACATTACAGGGACTTTAGGACCTTCTCTTATACTACCCATCACATCACTAATCTGATTATCTCCCTTGAAGCTGTTCCACAAACTCAGGATTGAAGCAGATGATGACGAAGACGAGTTCGGCAGGCTGGGATCTCTCTGCAGACGAGGCACTGAAAACATTCAACGAGTTAGAAAACTGAGCGTTGCAAAGCAAATGCTGACAGGCCTGTTCTGAACCCTGAAAGACAAGCCGAAGGAATGCTTTTAGGAACTGATCATGAAGTAACTGTTAAAGCAAATTCATTTCATCTGGCGTGCTCTAAACACAATTTTAATAATATGTTTTTTTTATATGTGCATAAGAGTTGGACTACTGTAATTATTGACTCGTCTGTATTATTGCAATAGCAGTGTTATTTATTATTTCTCAAATCATGCGGCAATGAACGGAGATTTTAGGTATGCAGTCTCTTTCTGTACTCTTCGGCTTTTTGTTTAATAAAACCGTATGTATCGATGACAAAACCTCCTCGAGTAAAGGTTTTTGTCGCAAACCTGTTTCAACGTATTTCATGTTATGGCTCTATTCCAAACCTTCCCATCACACCCCCCCCCCCTCCCCGGGCATTTGTGGGGCAATCAGAGCGTTGCAAATGCCGGCCCCACCGTGGAGATTTGAAACGAGTGGAAATCTCTTTTAAAAATGGCTATTTTGATTCTCTTTGACCAATTTCCCACCCCCAACTTTTCTTTGCTGGAAAATGTCGGATCCCCGGGACAGAACCCCACGTATACCAGGGGGGAGGGGGAAAGGCAGGTTTGGAATTGATAGAGCCATGAAGGCTTCTCGATGTGTTGTTCTTCCTGTGCGCACAGTACTCTCCCAACTCAAGTACGTTATGGTTATAGATATGCTAATTAGGTGTTAAACATGACTTTTGTTCTTTTCTTTGCACTTTCTATAGCTAAAAGAACCAAATTCGGTAGTAGGATGTAGCTTGATGTCGGAAAATATTTTTAATGTTTGGTTGCCATGGCAACCAAACTAAGGGGGCACTAAGAATTTCCTTTTCCTCGAAATGGGGTACAAAGGACCTTGCAAAATATAAAATTCTAACAACCAGGCCAATCCACAGCTTTTTCTGCCCGGAATGGTTAGCCTAGAATCACGTCACCGTGGGAACCGTTACCATAGCAACGGACTCCTTTATTATCTCAGCTAATTTGATAGGTGGACAACCATTCCGGGCAGAAAAATATGTAGTCCTAGATACACACAGTTTGTTAATCATTTTTGCACATTTATTTTGTCATCCATACCACACGTGTGCTAGGATAGTCAGTTTATATGAAAACTACTGAAAATAATTTTGTTCCGGCCCGGAACATAAAGGCGTGTCCCGTGACACAGCTCCGTTAAGCATGCTCCTCAAGTTTCGAAAATTTTAGTGTTTCACTTTCAGTGAAAATGGGGTGGTTAGAACGAATCAATTTTTGCAATATTGCTATACAGTCTTTATGTGTAGATCTAGTTATTGCATATCCTTTCAATTACGCATTAAGGGAGGAAACTTTAACTGTTTGAATATTGATTCCAGACATGCGCAAAACCATGACACAAAGCCTTTAAGATCGATTTCCATGGTAACAAAGTGTTCAGAAATGTTACTGCAAATTATTATTTTTTTTGGGGGGGGGGGGGGGGGGGGGGGGTTGGGGGGCATAATTTCTATTTACGACTAAAAGCTCTGTAATAATTTTTTTTATCACCCCGTTTGCTTGCAAGAATTGTTTTTCATGAGTATAAGCGAATATTTGTTTACGTTTTTTTCTTCATTAGCATACATCAAACTTCAAGCGACGTACATACATACAAACAAACAAACAAACAAACAAACAAACAAACAAACAAACAAACAAACAAACAAACAGAGTTGTTCAGTGTTTCTGCTTTGGGACATCAAAAACTTCTGCATGAATGAAATTCCCAGATCTCGGCAGTTGGTGATCTTTTTACCCTGCTAAACCTACTAGGATGTGTTTTTGGCACTTTAAGGTCGGCACACACGAAGGGACAACAAGTCCCGGGGACAAGTCCCGGGGACAAGTCCCCTCGTGTGAACTAGGAAAAATCTTGTCAGTTTGTCCCTGGGACTTGTCCTCTCAATTCAAACCAGTTTGATTTGAAGGGACAAGTCCCGGGGACAATATTTTTCCTAGTTCAGACGAGGGGAGGGACTTGTCCCAGGGTCTTGTCCCAGGGACTTGTCCCTTCGTGTGTAGCGACCTTTAGGGCCTCGATCGGCTTGTATCAAAATCCCCTCTTGATTGTAAGGTACATAGAAGACAGAAGAGTCCCAGAGGCAACTTGCTCTACGGGGAGCCGGGATTCCTAGCCCAGGTTCGATTCCTGGCCGCGGCGCCACATGTGAGTTGAATTTGTTGGTATCTCTCCCTTGCTCCGGTTTTCCTCCCTCCACAAAAACCACAACACGCTAATTTCTAACTGATCAGCCGCTATGGTTGTTTCAGGTCCCGTTCGAAAGTTAGGCTATTTATCCGGGCCATTTATACAGCCAAACTTCACAAGCCCAAATTGACTACATTCCCCATTTCACACAATCATCACAACAGCCAAAAACATTTCATACGGCCCAAGTACAGGCTGCATACAGCAATTTTCGTCCCAAAAACAAACGATCAGCTGATATTATTGACCAGAACGCCTCACTTCGATGTAATGAAGCACTATTCAAACTGTGTATCTAAATTAGTCGTGCTTGTTGAAGAGGGTGCTAATGGCATACAAATGGCGCTTCATTACGTCGAAGTGAGGCACTCTGGTACTGCTATTTGTTGCCGCCACTGCAGTAATATCAGCTATTCACTGTAATATCAGCTATTCACTGCAGTAATATCAGCTATTCACTGCAGTAATATCAGCTATTCACTGTAATATCAGCTATTCACTGTAATATCAGCTATTCACTGTAATATCAGCTATTCACTGTAGAATCCCATAGCACGACTCAAAATCGCGCGCTGATTGGCTAACGAAGCGTTTAATATTTTGTGGAATTCAACGGGTTGAAAAGCTGTATTCAACGATGTACAGGAAGCCCGCGCGTAAATATTTTGTTTATTTTTATTATCGCGAACAGACACAAATCATGTTAAAATTACAAACCAAGATATTCACAAAGTTAACAGTAGTCAAACAAGAGCCCATCTGGGCTTTCACTCGGGCCACATGAGATTGAAGATGAAATACACTTTCATTTGAAATCCTCTTAGTAATAACCAAAGGGAAGAATTGTTAGCAGTCTTTAGGAGTGGCCGGTAGCGCGGTGACTTTCATTCTCTGCTCCCCTAGTATATATATACATGTATGTAATTTAATATTTTTGTTTTCTCGTATGTAAATTAAAGTAGTTGATCTTTTATTGAAAACACTACTTATTCATGTGTGTATGTATGTTCAGACTACTATCGTGCAGCTAGCTAGAGTCTTGAGATATCTGTCAGCAACTCCTACCTCGCAGCTAGTTAATAAATTAGTACTGTTCAGACCAAATTCTGGTATGCGTAATCTGAGCACTTTAGAGATTTAGTTTGTTGACCCAGTACCATATGTGCCACGACTTACATTAGCTAGCCTAGTAACTTAGTAGGTTTTACTTTTTGTTTTTCCCTCTTCTGGTTTGTTTCTATCTCTAAAGAGGGCATGAATGGGGTTAACTGACTACTGACAAACAGCCTTAAAAATAACTGACAACTGACAAATGACGATTTTTTTACTGACAACTGACAACCGAAAAATAACTGACAACTGACAAATTTGGTTTTTGTGGGTCAAACATTGTAAATTTTCTCTAGTAATGATTAACTAGGGCTAACTGACAACTGACAAATGGCCAACATTTTAACTGACAAATGACATGTAGACCCCCCCCATTCAGACCCTCTCTAAAAGATAGAAATTTGGTCTATAACTGCCCTTGGCGCAAGTGTTTCGTAATCGCAAATAATTAACCGCCAAAGTGCTCAATTGAAATTTAAACCAAAATATTAAAACTGTGCGAAAAACTGCTACTGGCTGGTGTTTGGCGATCCTCGTTATCCATGATGGCTCAATTGACGTACAATACACCCGGTAGTTGTCGTGGTAAGAGAAATTACCTTGGAGCGAGTAGTGAACGTGGTCGTAGCGAGAGCTAGAAGTCGGCTAGATCGGATGATAACACTGACTTGACATTTGTGTACATTTCAAAACCTTAAAATAACTAAAATCTGTCATCGATGGGCTTTTAGCGCGCTAGATTCTATTCAAGCTACCTCGCTAGGTAGCTTGGAACTTCAAAGTATTCCACCGACCACTAGCTAGCTAATCACCAGAGCAGAAAAACTGTTCAGACTAAAGAAGCTCGCTACCTCCTGTGGTTAGCTAGCTAGATTTACTAGCCTGAACACGGCCACACGTTTACAATTTAGTCTGCAGGTCCGATAAAACTGCAGGTTCCAGTCGTAAACAGTCCGAGTTTGACCAAAGTGAAACGATCGAGCTGCTCGCGTCCGTAGATATATATTTCTTCGTTTGCACTTTTGACATGATATAATTCTTCAAATGGCACCATTGTTTTATTTCTTATGTTTAATAATAGAATAGAACATTCTATGGAAGATTTCTTGTCCTAAAGTTTGGAAACGTAACACATGCATTTGACGCTAGAAAGTTCAGTACTCGCGGAAGTACGCAAGGTCAATTTACTAGTGGCAGTTTACTAGTTTGCACTATCGGCTGTTATGGAATGGAAACATACTTTCACAGCTTAATATGTATGTCGATTGGTCAGAAGGATATCTTGTTTAAATGCTACGGTCCTTTCGGCATCAGGAAATTTTTAAACGGGAGTTTTCGGACAGTATTTCAAGCTATGCTGTAGTGCGAGTTCAGTTACGCCACAAATGTCGGTGAAACTAATACCGTGTTCATTATTATCGGTTTTCTCTATGGGTTCTCATGTATTCAATAATTACTTCTGGAGCTTCATATTTATGTCGATTGGTCACAATGATTTCCTCTTTCAGTTTTTCCCTTTAGTTTGGACATTAGGGATATATCCTTGGAGATTTCGTACAGTTTAGCGACCGTTGTGTCGAAAGTAGAAACGTTCGTTTGTCATGAAAGTGCGTAAACAAACTGTCACAAGCGGTTTCATAGCAGCTCGATGTTTGACTCCCATATAGTCGATGATAACTTATATAGCTTCATATGTACGTCGATTTCTCACAAGGATTTCCTCTTTCAGTTTTTCCCGTTAGTTTGGACATTAGGGATTTATTCTTGGAGATTTCGTACAGTTTAGCGACTGTGTGTTGAAAGTAGAAAAGAGCCCATCTGGCCTTTCACTCGGGTCACATGAGATAATTTGAAGATGAAATACACTTTCATTTGAATTTGATTAAAAATAGATCAAAAACTCGGGGAAATGTCCGGCTAAAACTGTATGAATAAATGTGAAATGAAACATAAATTTCATAGCAAGAAAAACATGTAATTCCTAATTAGAAAGCTCTTCTAAGTCCGCTTCTCAAATTCACAGACTGTTTTACAAAAACATTTGGGCTTATCGACACAAGAGTTCAGTTGACCTTTCAAATAATTTATTCTGAGGTACGCATACTCTAAATCACAGAGATGTTAAATAAAGCGATAATTAGAAGAAAAAGTACATTAACAGACAAACTGAGAGGAAATGTATTCAAATCTAAAAGAGTTTACTTACAGTACTTACGTAACTGAATCTTTCTTTTTGGTTCTTTTGTTAGTGTTGTTGAAAGCATTCCACCTTCGTGCACATATGCACTGAATCGGAATGAAAGTCGAAGCCTACCTCGAACTTAACTTTCAGCTAACCTGTTTCCTTTCATTCCACAATGAATAATAATCTCATAAAGTAAGCCCGTAGCTTTCAATAAATTTGCCAGTGTCTGAATGAAACAGCTAGATCTTTTCCAATTTCTCTCACGAGTCACGGCAGAAGACAGTCTCAAAGAACTTGAATTTTGATCCTCTTCACAGTAACGTAATTTAACGTCTCCGATCAATTCCTCTCTCTTTGCTGGCAGTTCATGCTTCTTGTTCGTATAGTTGCCCCACTGAGCCGTAACCAGAAAACGAGCACAGCATTTCAGTTGGCATACACTGCGTACATCTGCTTAACTAATTAGATTTGTAAAAATCTTAGCGGATCATGTAAATATTCCGCTTGGCTCAAATATGAGGGTTTCTGCCGTCAAAGTTCATTTTTTGTTTCAGTTTTCCCCATATTAGCAGACTTGTATAATGTCTCGAGCTCTCCGAATCCAGTAGAAAGACTCTGGTTATTCTGTCGTAAAACATGGACCTGACCCAAATTTAGGTTGTATTGCATAATTGCCCACGATGGAATAGATTTCTGACAATGACTATTTGAAATTGATATCTCCTTGTCTCGCCTAGTCTGAGAGCTTTGAACTTTCTTATCTGAGCGCGCCTGAGGAAATCTAACCTTTGTTTGCGTGACCAGCACAGTGCAATCTGATTGGTGTGAGTTTGACCTTTAACGCATGCGCAGAAGACTTGTTGCACAGAATAATAATAATAAAAAAAAAAGGACGACTTGCATTTTTAGACTCGGCGCTGCCACAGCCCGAGTAATAAGGTGAAAATTATATATCTTTTATTCCGTTTTTCACGAGAAATGATATGTTTTGGCCCTCGACTGAACAAGAGCGACTCTAGGAGTCTAGCCAGTCTAGGCTAGCTAATCCGAGGAATCGACAAAAACAACTGCAGCAAAAATGTTTGATTTTGAACGGAAAAGCTGGGGCTTCGTGGATTTGCTGATTTAATACAAAGACATGTAATATTCACACAGAGAAGCTAATTGACTGAAAACAGTAAACACAGGACGAAAAGCACGGCTACCGAACGGTACTAAAATCGTGGTACAAAGAAAATTTTGAAAACGAGTGGACTGAACACTAGTATTAAACATTCAACAGTTTAAAAACAGGCTTATTTATTGTGACAGAAATTGAGCATTAACATTTGGTACTGAATTTGCTTATAAAGTAAGGAACACTGGCTTAATACTTACAAGTTTATGCGTATACTTGTGCAGCAGCTCTTCGGTTTGTCAGGTTTTAGATTTTCACTTATCGACACGACAGGCCGCCGGTTTTCTAAATCTTTCACAAACATTCACAATTTTGTCTCCAGTTAATGCACTTTCGCTTTCTTGGTAAAGATTAGATCAAAATTAAGTGTACCTAAATAAAATACAGGTGTTTTCATGCATAAAAATGCAGTTTTGATGTCGGAAAACCAAATTTTGTGAACAACGACTGCACTTTTAGTTGAACATCGTGCGAGTCACACAGCGGTCAAACGTCTGCGCATGCGTCAAAAGTCTTGCAACAACAACATATTCCTGGCGCGTGGCAATGAATTTACCTATAATATCAGCTATTCACTGTAATATCAGCTATTCACCAGATTTTCAGCTAACCACAACCCATTGTGCGGTAAACCGAACGAGCGAATAGAAATCAAGCTAAAATTAGACTGAGACTCGCACGCACACAGCGGTCAAACGTCTGCGCGTGCGTATTACGGTCAGTCTGGTGGGCGGCCGCGCGAATTTCCCGCGCAAAATTGACCGTAAAACATATTACAACAACCCGGTGTTTAAAAAAAAACTCTGCTTGTGAACTTCTACCCCCAAAAGTTAAGAAAAGTACGTAAAAGTTAAGCTTTATATTTTCACAGTCGACGGGAAATTGAACAAACTTCAAGCTGTGAGTTTACCCCCCAAAAAAAAAAATTACCAAAAAAGTTATCAAGGTTTTAAAACGGGTGTGTGAACAGTGACGCCGCCGGCTCGCTTTGAATTTGTATGATTAAAGCGCATGCGCCAGCTTTCTTGGTTTGCTCCGTTCTCATTCCCAGTGCATCCTCAATTTTGCTCAGTTCGGCAGGAACAAAATTTTTGCTTCCCAATCCCGTTCGTTCGCTCACCCAAGAAACATCAGGAACAATCGTTTGCGCAGGCCGCCGACTAGTGCTAATCCTGAATTACGTTTTAACCTATGATTTTTTTCCCCAAAATCTAGGATCACAGGTAGAAAAGTATTAGTCATCTCTCCCCAAGCAATAACTTTTTAACATCAAATCAGCACTGAGTTGACAAGTTAGCATATCGAACTAAAGGTTACACTTTATCCTGAATTAGCTTAATAAGGGTTTGAACAACTGGGTCTGAAGTATTCTAAAGGTTAACTTGGGTATTTATTCTAATAATTAAGTTCAACATTTTCAATGTGAACATCAGAGAAAGGGATCAGTATATTCCAGTGTAACAAGTCAGTGAAAGACACCTCCTCCGCAGGCACCTCTAATTTTCGAAGAAATCAGATTATGGGCTCCCTGTGGCAGGTGAAGAGACGGAGATTGGAGTCGAATTTAGAAATGTCTGTGGAGTAGGCTAACTCTGAATGTATATAAAGTATTTATTAACGACTCTGAACTGCACAATAACGCTTATACACTTGGGCATGTTACTATACATCGAGTATACTTTCCTATGTGTGTGAAAAGCTACTACAAGATATGTTCTAACTTATTGGAGATCTTACATTTAACATAATATTTTCATAGCATACTACCTGGCAAGAGAATGTTAAAAGCTGGGCAATAATATTTTTTTTAAATCAAAACGTAAGAAATGTCGGCTCAATCCCGGTTTCTGGAAAATTACCCACCCACCCCTCCCTTGGATATGCATCATTTTATTAATGATTAACAATTAAAGGTTAGGGTGAAGTGTGGGGGAGGGGTGGGGTTAGGGTTAGGTTAGGTCCCTACCCACCCCTCCCTTGGATATGCATCATTTTATTAATGATTAACAATTAAAGGTTAGGGTGAAGTGTGGGGGAGGGGTGGGGTTAGGGTTAGGTTAGGTCCCTACCCACCCCTCCCTTGGATATGCATCATTTTATTAATGATTAACAATTAAAGGTTAGGGTGAAGTGTGGGGGAGGGGTGGGGTTAGGGTTAGGTTAGGGTTAGGTCCCTACCCACCCCTCCCTTGGATATGCATCATTTTATTAATGATTAACCATTAAAGGTTAGGGTGAAGTGTGGGGGAGGGGTGGGGTTAGGGTTAGGTTAGGGTTAGGTCCCTACCCACCCCTCCCTTGGATATGCATCATTTTATTAATGATTAACCATTAAAGGTTAGGTGAAGTGTGGGGGAGGGGTGGGGGTTAGGTTAGGGTGAAGTGTGGGGGAGGGGTGGGGGTTTCCCAGAAACCGTGACTGATCCGAAATGTCCGATGATGTATTCCCTCGCAATATTTCAAGTAAATTGAGACTGAAAGTTTCCTAATATATTCCTTTTCTACATGGTTATATTTCTATATATAGCCCTCGTGCTCATGATAGACATACTAAGTGTCAGCAGGAGGTGCCAGGGACTGACTGCCCGATTCAGACGTCCACCGAACCTAATTAGATCAAAAGAAGCCGCCTAATTATATTTTGTTTAAATGAAAAGTTCGACGTCCGAATCGGGCCTAACTGGCCTAAATATTATTTTCCAAACCATATAACAACATGTCGCAGTATTTATCGAAAGCACTAGTTTAATCCGATCTTTAAAAATCTATATATTTTCACCACGATGAACCAATTTCCAAAATATTCCGCAAAGAGAATTTATCTTAAAGTGCATATGAAGCGAAAATTAAGTTGATCTAATGTTAAAATGCTTTCGAAATGAGGAATAATGACATTTTCCGTTTGTCGACATCTCATCTCGTTGCAGAGATATTCAGGTTTTTGTAATATGCAAATGAGATTACCCATAACCTCATATTGTTTGCGCAGCCTGGAGACAAGAAGAGCTGGAGACAAGAAGAGCTGTTGACAAACGGAAAATGTCATTATTCATCATTTCGAAAGCATTTTAACATTAGCTCAACTTAATTTTCGCTTCATATGCACTTTAAACATATGGGAATCTCCTGATTTCCTGGATCTGCAATTCTTTGTATCAGTGGGTAACATGACTCTCGCTATGCACTGTCCTCCTCCGCTGACATTCTAGTCACGTGTTCCAGCATGGTGTCCAGTCTCTTGCTGATCTTCCTCAGCCGAGTGGTGTTATCTTTAGTAGGGTGAATCTTATGCAGGCGCTCGATCACCGTCAGTTTGGACTCGATCATGGCTACTGCCTCGTGATAAGCAATGGCGCTCTGTAATAGTTAAAAATAAATACCAGCTAATCCGTACCCGTACCACATTACGGTCTTTATTTAACAACTCATACGAAATTCACTCATGGTCATGGATACAGTACCATGGTTCATACAAAATTCAGAACTTTTTCTTCAAGGACTTTTCAAGAACTTATCAAGGACAATCTACACTTTTCAAGGACTTGTTTTCTACAGGTTCACACATAAATGACCTCGAAATTCTACGCAATTTAGACACGATGTAAGACCCTATCTCTGACTTGTTTGCACGACGAATCATTCACTGCTGCTCTAACAATCTTTTGGAGGGAAAAATGCGGCTGTTTTCCTGTCTTCTCAAACATCCAAGGAGGTTTCAACAATATTCAAGGAGTTTGGTAAAAATTGAAGGACTTTTCAAGGATAAAACGTAATCTGCCAAAATGCAAAGACTTTTCGAGGACATGGCAGTATTTCAAGGACTTTTTAAGGCCCGTGTGAACCATGAGTACAGTCTACAGTACAATAATGCGGTACGGGTACAGTACGGTCTGCAGTACAGTAATGCGGTACGGGTACAGTACAGTACAGTACAGTACAGGCAGTACGGTCTGCAGTACAATAATGCGGTCCTGGTACAGTACGGTCTGCAGTACAGTAATGCGGTACGGGTACAGTACGGTCTGCAGTACAGTAATGCGGTACGGGTACAGTACGGTCTGCAGTACAGTAATGCGGTACGGGTACAGTACGGTCTACAGTACAGTAATGCGGTACAAAACAGTACGGTCTAAAGTAGAGTAATGTGGTACGGGTACAGTACGGTCTACAGTACAGTAATGCGGTACCGGAGTACATTACGGTCTGCAGTACAGTAATGCGGTACGGGTACAGTACAGTCTACAGTACGGTCTACAGTACAGTAATGCGGTACGGGTACAGTACGGTCTACAGTACAGTAATACGGTACGGCCTACAGTATGGTCTACAGTACAGTAATGCGGTACGGGTACAGTACGGTCTAGATTAATGCAGTGTGGTACGGATACAGTACAGGTATAGTCCAGTATAATCAGCAGTACGGATCGGATACAGTAGTACGGTCTACAGTAATGCGGTTATCCGTTATGGTTTTAACGTTACACCCAATGCACGATATCGGTTCAGTTACGGTTTTGCCGTATTTTTTTTAATAAACTCTGTCTAACACATCATAAAACTTGTGATAAATTGGCATTCAACTCAGACCGTCAAATTGACGAGTAACTCTCGTGAACAAAAGATATATGCTTTTATCTTATTTCGTTCAATTTCGTAGACCCATTCGAAAAATGGTACCCAACTTTTAACAATTATTCTCCGAAGTGGAGGTGAATAGTGGTGGATATTTACCGAGCCGCTTGTTTTAGTATATACCACACTGCAGGTGAATAGTCAGCACCAAATAGTTATTTTATTTTCTGTCAAATGGACAAAAACTTGCGCGAGGTGATCGCTGCTTCGCTTGGAGGTGAATATGAAATCATATTCACTATTTGTTTGAGTAGCCAATCAGAGCGCGCGAAAAGTGGTATTCACTGGTGGTATATACTAGAAATAATTATTGTCTCGCATACACGTGAAAACATGAGTATGACGCTAGTCCGTCCAGGATCATTCATATTTTTAAATAAATTGGACGCCATATCTCGTTTTAGTTCTTCAGTCTCTATTTTTTTTAGTTTGACTGGTTACTTACCTCTTCTTCGTCCTCGTTCTCCATCTCGAATTCGGACTCTGGACGAAGTTTCTTTGGCTCCAGCTGTAAACAAAACAATGTGAATATGTTTAGTTATATAAAAACGGCGGCTAAACAACCCATCGATATATGATCATGGTTCAAATAGCTTCAACCAACCAAAATTCAAGAACTTTCCAAGGACTTTTCATTGGCAAATTTTATTTTTCAAGTACTAATACTTACAGTGCACGAGGACACTGCTAAACGTCATTAAGTTTGTCAACTTTCGTGAAGCCATCAAAGTGTATATTTCTTAGTAAGAATTCAAGTATTTTAACGACATTTTTGGATTCAAGTTTTTTCAAGATTCAAGGCTGTACTAACCATGGAGGTGCTCTGCTGCCTGTTTACTTCCTACTTTTAATTATCTCCAATCCATTTCTACCTTTTTTCAGTTATGATCTGCATGACGATTGCTGCGGCAGACTTACCTGTTTACGACTTGTTCGTGACAGCTTTGGCGATGCGACATGGCTGACTGCAGGAGGCGGAGACGAGCGATGGCTGGCCCTTTGTGAGGTATCACGGCTGTATTTCTGGGAATCTCGTGTTTGATTTCCTATATGATGTGTATCTGTCGCGTACTTGTGGGTGTCTTCCTGGTTTATACCTTGCTTGGTGTCTGTATGGTGGGTGTTCCGTGGACACTGTTGTCTGTCCCCGTCCTTCTGTTTGTTCTCCCTCAGATTGTGTTTAGACAGTATGATAGCCTCACCAGAATTGATCGCCTTTATGATCTCTCCCATTTCCCACTGTTGGGGCACACATAAGACATGGTGGGCCTTTATTGCACTGGTGTTGCTAGTGGTGGAAAGGCGCTCTTGGACTAGGCTATCACTTCTTGATGAAAGTGAAATAGTGGACCCACTGTTTACAGGACCCGCACCGTTTCTAATGGACACAACATTCGGTAGGTCTTCCGTTGGAGATAACAACCTTCTGCGCTTCGTAGGCGGTGCAGTGACAGAGGAAGACATGTTCCCTGGCATAGGTAGAGCTATTACAGCCGAGGGATGGAGCAGAACGCTAGGACCATTCAGCGTGTGGGTACTTAATTGAATAGCTGTCTTCTCATTGGTTGCTCCATGGCCGGAGGTTTCTATCTTCTTCAGGGCCGGGGGTCCGGTAGAGACTTGGCAGAACGTTCGAGCTGACATCTCTGATAGCTGCAGAAGCCTCATTTTCCCATCACTAATCCTGTACGCAGGAGGTTCAGGGAGGGAACATGTCCCTTGCACGGCCTGGAAGAACACGAACTGGGATGTATACCTCAGGGAGTGGTTAGTGTAGGGGTGGGCCAGCTTCCCTTCTGTAGCTATGTCCTTCATTAGTCTACCCAGGGTGTTTTTACCGGTAGGCTGCGGTGTGAACCATACGCCTGTTTCTTTGTAATGGCGGTTTGGGGTGTGAAAGAACGCCTCAGTTCCCTCTGCGTTCCGTTTTTGTATGTAAAGCTTCAACGCTGTCACTGGACACTGTGGACTTCCAGGAATGCCAAGCATCTTTCGATTCGCCTTCGTAGCTTTTTTGTTCAGCTGATTTGTTACATCTCCCTTTGGGTTGTACTGAGCGTACGGTAGACACGAGCCCTCGTCTACGCCAAAACGAAACATGGAAGGTTTCAGTAAATGAAGCCCTATTCTTGTGGTGATGCCAAAGTTGACTGCTACTATCATGAACGCAAACCTGTGAAGTGCTTTAGGGCTACTGATCCCGATGATTCCCCGAGACCACAGCTGGCGAATATCGTCGCTTGTTAATGGATTGGCGCTTTCCTTGCTCTCTCGCGTGCCAGTAGCGTCCAATCCCAGCTGTTGTAACTCTTTCTGCCTGTCAGAAATGATAGAATTCGCTTCTCTAAACTGCTCATCGCGCGTGATACTAATAGACCGTTTATAAGGCTCACTCTTCAGGTGTAGATTAATGGCGAAGCGGATGATTTTTAACGAGCTTGGTTTCCACTCCACGCCATCTTTCCGGCGGCCATCTCTGTAGAATTTCATCAGCCAGGAACTGAGCTCTTCAGCGCTGCAGTACTCGAATTCTACGGGAAGACCCTCTGACTTCAACCAGTCTGGAGTAAAAACACACAGCGGATTAATAAAGTGTTTCTAACCGTAGTTCACAGTTTCAAGTATTTCCTCAGGGGATTGATTCGAATTCAGTTGACGTTCAGTTTGGTATTTTCTTACAGGCACAAATTGTACTTTGTTTGCATTTTTTGACCACACAGTCGATTTTCTTCACCCGTTCTCAGCAAATAACTGAATCGATAGGCCAACCGAATATAAATATTGACCAGAGAAATATATATACGTAAACTTTTACTCTGGCAGCTACGTTTCGAAATTAATGACCACAAAAAGTATTTATTTTGACATTTTTTTGAGAAAGCAATGTTGTAGAAATCTTTGTATTGACAAACCCAGACATCTGTAACTTCGCTTATTCCGGGCGTATTCAATTTTATTGATAAGAACAAGTTAAAATCTACAATATTTACCACCTTCGTTCATCGATATGGTTAATTGATAAGCGTTGATATAATTGATAAACGTCTGATTAAACTTGTTCAATTCTAGGACGCGCTATAAATGACTGAAATTGTTTTTTGAACCGGCCATGCGCCAGAAACCCATTTTGCTGCTCAAACTATCGTTTTATGGTCAGTCAAAATATTTTTAACCAATAATGCTCTCTACTGAAAAAGACGCATCCAATGATATTGCTGGATGGCCCCCGAAAACTGTCATGTGGCGGTCATGTTAATTAATATGCCCAGCCCGCTTACAAAAACCCGTTCATAACCGAACCGTTACCGTAAATGTTTTGAAAAGAACAAACATATATTTCTTATAATGAGAAGTATATTGAAGAGAATTAGTCTTTAATGAAAAAGAAATCTTTCAGACTAATATCAGAAAGTTTGTTGGATGTTAAACGGTACACGATTAAGAGAGGGAAAGCACAATGCATTGCATTAAGGAGTGTATTTCTTTAAAGTGGGGGTAACGACTAGCATTATTTTAATAAACTATCTACAATAAACAGCCACCCGTCGGTTTAAACCAAGGCCTTCCATAACCAGTAGTAGATAGTTTATTATTGGCTGTCTTTGAAAGCTAGTCGTGGCATTTACTTATTCAACAAATACTCGATTTGTAGGCGGACATTTTTATGTTAAAAATAAAATTTGGCGTGAAAATACGTATTTACTATCGATAACCAAACCATGTCAGTCACACTTAAGAGCAATTTAGAAATATATAGTAGGTGACTTACTGAACATGACTGAAGTACGAAACTAGTAAACGAAACTAGCAGACTTGGCATAATAATCGATTAGGGACCAGTTGTGGTGTAGTTTAAGGAATACGTATTCGTTCATATCATAAATAATTTGGAGAAAACATGTTTTCCAAGTGAACCCTTTCCAACCCCTTTCTTTATACGTCTCCAACTTTACTTAGATTATCAAAGTTGCGTTACTATAGGCCATCCCTTTTTAGGAGACTCATTAAAATTATGTGCAAAACATATTTGCAGATTTTCAATATCGGGCAGTCCCGTGTCCGTTTGGTAAAAGTGACTAAAATATATTACTGTCGAGGCCATTCACTCAGATATCAACGTTAACCG
The DNA here is from genome assembly GCA_030867875.1 of Actinernus sp. WN-2022. Lineage (NCBI taxonomy): Eukaryota > Metazoa > Cnidaria > Anthozoa > Actiniaria > Actinernidae > Actinernus > Actinernus sp. WN-2022. Next base: position 99,859,008 of record JAOWCC010001589.1, read on the forward strand.
ATTAAAGACAACTTAGAGTTAAGGGTTCATTACTAATGTTATAATAGCTTATTAACCATGATAATAAAGCTAATATTGGTGGAAAGGAAATATCTTTCGTTGATATAGAAAAACGTCAACATTGTCGTCCGTTTAACTATAGTCTTATAGACGTCTTGTAACCGGCGACAGTATATTTTTTTATAAACTCGGGACTACGGCGTACGGGTCAATCTTACAAATTCACCTTTAATAAAAATATTCCGGGCTCACACTGATGTAATCTATCTTTATAAAATCGGGAATGATTAAATGGCGTATACAAAGAGCTCGAAACCATACCTTTGAATACGCGCACATGAGACTGGTAGGTTTTCAGTGTCTTCGGGTTAGCGGCCGCGGCCATGCTGTTCAAAGCCGATGCTGGCAAAGACTGAGGTTCTTTATGCTTTCTGTCAATATCTTGACTATCCGATATTTTCTTCTCATCAAAACTCTGCAGCTCATTTAAAACATTTTCACCAGCATCCGGGTTTTGTTCATCTAAACTTGAAGGCGTCTCAGACATTCTTTCATTCAGCTCTGTCTCTGACTTTGCACGGCCTTCTTCGCTCATCGGGCTGTAATCCCTTTCTTCCCCAGTCCGTACATTCCTGAGGTCAAAACCGTTTCGAGATAATTCACTCGGCATGGCGGAGGAATTCCCCTCAACTGAAATCTGCTCAGCCATTATTAAAGCCCAGTTAATTCACTCTAAAGCCCTTCCTGTATCCAGCTGGTTTTTAACGCAATAAATCACATGTATAAACTTTTGACTTTTTATCTCAAAAAGTTGTTTTCAACAGGTGGCACTTAGTGGCCGCGCCTTGCAGCTGAGTGGCCGCGCCATCTGGTCAAAATGGCGGTTGATTCAATTGCTGGATTTCTTCTCCTATTTACTGTATTTGTACCTGTTTTAGTTGGATATATATGTTACTGTATTTGGAGTGAAACAATCATTAAGGATTTCGTTGGTAAGAAGGTTCTGTTTGTCACTGCCCATCCCGATGATGAGTGTATGTTTTTCTCGCCGACGATATTGCAGCTATGCCGCCGGTGCGATGTCCACTTACTCTGTTTATCTGCAGGTAAGCTAGGTGTTGCCGATTTGAGTTCGTATCACATATGCATTTGTTTTCCGCAACAATCAGAAGAAAACACGGCCTGTTCGGTATAAAAAAAAGCTATGATCTTAACTAAAGCCGGTTTTAACGTACAGTGTATGACACGATCAATGTAAAGCCCGGATTTTTTGGGGGGGAGGGGGGGGGGGGGGGGCAAGGGGTCGGGATTTGACAAACATTGGATTTTTTGTGTCAAATGCCCGAGGGTGGGGAAGCAGTTGTCAATCAAATCTGTCCAAAATGGAAGGCAACCACGTTCTACAAAACTGGTTATTTATTATTAAACTGCAAGAACATTCAAACAGAAACAATGCCATCATTATTTTATACTGACGGACAGGTCATTATTTATGAAGGAGGGGGGGGGGGGGCAGGAAAATTATTATTATTAAAGACAAAATTCACTAAAGTCCCCCTTTCCTCAGGCCTGAAAAGGACAACTCCCCTCCCCCCCCCCCCCCCCCCCTCAAACACACATAGTATGTCAAAGCAGCTATGACTATAATTCAGTTTGTAGGAAATTTTGATTTCCTTTGTCCAAACTTGGGTTGATATTTGTCAAAGCAATAACAGTTGCACTCTGTTTATTAATTTCCAATAACAGTTGCACTCTGTGTAATTGTGTAGTTCCAGAAAATTGCCATACCTCACCCACGGAAGGGATTTCAGTTAAGACCCCCTATCCCCCTGGAATTTCCATTTTTTTCTTCTGTCATTCCTTGCAATTTTCTGGGCCTCTAAACCCCATACCCCTCTGGAATGTCCAAATCTCTTCCATGGGTGGGGTATGGATATTTTCTGGAACATTAACAAATATTTAACAATAAAAGACAATGATTTCTTTTCTAGGCGATTTTGCTTTTCTTTGTGATTTTCTTGACTTAGTTTGATATAATTTCTTGATATTCCTGATATTCTGCATGTCAAAGTAATAACATTTTGTAACACAACCCCCCCCCCCCCCCCCCCCCTCTTTACTACTCAGAATAACATAACCCACCCCTTATTGACTAAAGAAAATGCACATGACCCACCCCTATTTTTCCCTTCCCGCCCCCCCTTCATAAATAATGACTGGTCCCTATATAATGAAAATGTCTGTTGAGCAACACCAAGATTCCACAATTTTTTTCGCATTTCCCCTGATACAAAGCACGATGAGAAAGAGAATGCCTTGTTACTTTGCAACCACGCAATTGCTGCTTGGTAACTGCTACTGGAGTTTGGACCCAGGCTTTCCCTGCAGATGTTCAAACTGCCCGACCCCAGTACAGGTTCTACGATTAAATGCCTGACTGTAGAGCTCATTTTTTGCTGTCAAATCCCAACCTCTTGCCCCAACTCCCTTCCCCCCCTTTCGGGCTTTACGTTGATAGGTGCATAACTGATACTGAGTGATAGTTTTATTATATTTATTTCAGACTCAGAGCAAAATCACTAGATATAGTTAATTAACTCAAAATACTTGGGTAACTTATGGCTCTAATAAGCTCTATAGCTATCCCATTCCAAACATGCCCATCCCCCTCCCCTCCACCCCCGAGATTTACACTTGTTCCAAAGCCCCATGGTGGGGCATTTGCAATGCTCTGATTCAAAAATTATAATAATAATAATAATATTATTATGTTATCACTTATATTGCACATTTCCTATAAAATACTCAAATGTGCATATTTACAATTCTGACATTCATCGTATAAATATAAATAATCAAAATCTATAGATACTAGACAAAGCTACAAATGTTATATAAAAAACAAAAAAGACAATAATAATTCCAATAATTCCTAATTTAAAAAATCCTAATTAAAACCCTATCACCAAGAGTGACTTAAAATAACTAACTAAAGGCCTTGCAGAATAACAAAGTCTTAATTACATGTTTAAAAGTGTCTAGTATATTGTTTGTTGACCTAGCAGATGCAGGTAAGTTGTTCTGCAACCATGAAGGCTTGGTCACCCATGGTTTTCTTGGTCTTAACCTGTGATCTAGGTAAAAGGACACCACTATTGTAGCAGCATAAACTGTAATGTGATGACAGTAAAACAGAAACTAAATCCTGAAGTTACTTAGGTGCTAAACCCTGTAGAATTTTGTAAGTTATTAAGAAAATCTTAAATTCTATGCGCATGCGCACAGGTAACCAGTTAAGCTCTTGAAGTATAGATGACTTTGTTATACGGCAAAATTTCAGTGCGCAAAAAAATTAAGCAAGTGCTGCCGTTATTACACGTTGTAACTTGCAGTTCTGATAGTCTGGAAGACCATAAGGAGACTATTACAATAGTCCAATCTGCTAGTTATAAAAGCATGGATATGTAAGTCTCTCTGTGCACTCTCTAGATATATATATTCTTATTTGACGTATGTTGTATATTAAAGAGTAAAAGGCACTCCCACAAGTTTTGTTAATGTAGGTTGACATGTCCATTTGAGAATTGAACCAGGCCCCTAGATTTCATGCTGCAGTTATTGGGGTGATGTCTACTTGCCCAACCCTGATGCTCTTGATAGACACTTTCGACAACTGCCTTTGCATGCCAATCAATAGGAACTTTGTCTTATCGTCGTTTAACATCAGCTTATCCTCCCTCATCCATGTGCGAACATCCCGAATGCAGTTTTCGATAGCAGACACAGTTTCTACTTCACTGGAACTGTCCTTTGCACTAAATGACAGGTATAACTGCATTAATCGTCAGCATACATCTGCAGATGGCAGGTGGGACTTGAGGATCTCAAACAATTTGCTTGAGTATACGGTGAACAGGAGGGGTCTAAGGCAGGACACTTGAGGAACCCCACAGCCCAAGTCAATTTTTTTAAAGTGTTCCATTTATTGAGGTCTGTTGAGACCTGCACTTCAAGTAATATTATTATTATAAAGAGTTCACATTCCATTTGCATGCTGGGTAATCATGGCAAACATGACAGAAAAATAACTAAAAATGTGTGGTAAAGAATTTTGCTGAATAAATTTGAGGGCAGAAGATTGGAAACCCTGCATTAATTGCTTGTAATTTGATCACAGCTTTTATCAACAAATATGTGGTCAATTTAAAACAAGACTGTATCGCTAATAGGTCATACTTACAGCATTGAAATTTTATAGACAAAACCTTCTGCCACAGGTTTCAAAATGTTAAAAAAATTGTATATATCCGGAAAAATATTTGACACCAGATTCTATAAACACTATGTTCTGCCATGTTTTTCCAGATTACCCAGCATACAAATGGGAATGTGAACTCTTAATTAAGGCTTTTCCACACAAGCCCAACATTGAAAAATATTGACTGTATAATTTTTCACTCCAGACCCATTCTTTAATACTGGCCATTTAGTATCATCTGGTACTAAGTATCCTTTTGAAATGTTGGTTTACATTTTTGTATTCAATTTGTGTCCATAAAAAATGTTTCTTACTGTTCTTAGCTCATGATCATGAACTTATTAGTTTAATGGAAATAGTTAATATTGCTGGGATTGATCCAGAAATAGAACCAGAAGGGATAATTTGGCCCTTTTGCGAGTGGTCTGGCATTTAATTTCCTTTGGAAGCAGACAAAGCAGGTCAATTTGACCATTATTGATAGTATTTTTCAAGGGACAAATGTGTTTTTAAAGCGGGAATGGTGCAATGGTGCAGTCTGGCTCATTCCCTGATATTGCAATACTATATATCAGCCAATCAAATGAAGGGGGCTACAACAACATATATTTTCATCATTGGTGGCAGGGAAAGAGGGAGGAGGGGAGGGTGCATGCCTCTGGAAAAAAGGGGAAACATCAAAATCGCCATAGCCTCCCCTTCACACCCCTCCCCAACTGCGAACCCTCCCTTAAACAAATATTAGCCCAAGAATGAGGTTCAAGGACTAATATGCTTAGCCAATCAGATTGCAGGATTTGTTATAGAACGCTACCGGTAGTTAGTTTCTACAAGATAATATATAATAGAAATGACAAAAATAGAGAAATGATCGAGAAAATCCCAATTTCATTGCATTAAAATCATATATGCCTTTGTTTACATAGCTTTATCCTAATATGAGTAACAGCCAATCAGAATGCATGTACTAAAATAAACTTTATTACTTTTTTGCTTGAATATCTGACCAAATGTGAGTTTTATTTTAGGAGACTACTATGGACAGGGACAGATTAGAAAGGAAGAGCTCTTCGCAAGCTGCTCTATACTTGGAATTCCTGCCAACAATGTCACAGTCATTGACAGTAGGTAGGCTGTTAATAAATGATGGTAGATATTGTATTGTTCATTATCCTATAAATATTATATTTCAGCCAATCAGAGCTCAGCTTTAATTACTATGGAATACAGGGCAGTATTTCATGGTTTTTCTATGACATACAGAGCAGTATTTCATGGCTAGTTCAACTCTGGCCAATGAAAATGCAGGAAATTTTGCACCCTATCTCTATCAGCCAATAATAATTCAATATTTTGAATACATAATTAGTCTGCAGACACATCTGCCACTCAAAATTGTTGTTTTCCGGCAAGACAATTTGCAGTCTAGTGTCCGGGGAGTTACTGTGTTTTCTTACCGTAAATTTGTTATTTATAGGATAATAATGAGACAGAATCATATTACTGGTTGTTTCATATTGGTTTTCTATGGAATACAGGCAAATATTTCATAAGAAATTTGTATTATTTGGAATAGTCATGGGTCAGAAATAGCTGCCTTTTCTTCTGCAAAATCATTCTGCAAAATCAGTAAAAGAAAAGAGGGACTCTAATGGCTTGTGCATGAACCACTAATAAAGATGATTTACAAACATGTACATGCACTCCTAGTACACGTTGAGTTCACTCTTTGTTATTCCCTGTTTACAGAGAAATGCCAGATGATCCAAACAGAGACTGGAATAATGATACTGTGAGGGAGGCCATACTGGATTATGTTACAAAATTTGATATTGATGCTGTATGTCTCACCTTTAGTATAAATACTTAATAGAAATTAATATGTATTTAGTAGATATTATTAAACAGTTAAATTTCAAAAGTGCATCAAACCTTTCACTGTAATTTATTTTCATTGGAACTTTATTAATAATTTGAGATACAATTATGTAGAATTAAGTGGAACAGTGCAATTTGGTCTGAAATCATGAGTGATTAGAAAATTGCATGACCACATTGTATGATTTCAGACCAAAGTAATTGAACTTTTCCACTTATAGAAAAATCTATTGTGAAATTTAAACACATTCATTGCAATTTATGCAGCAAAAGAAATGCTGCCAAATATTTTTGTTTTGCTTTGAATTGGTTCACAAATCCTTTGATTTGATTGGCTGGTGTGTGAGGTTCCTGTCTTTTCATTGGTTCAGCAAAGTGTGCAATAAATTATTACATATTACACGGAAAGCTAAAAGTAAAGTTCTCATTTAACGTTGGTATCTCCATTCAGTCTACCCAACTCCTCTTCCAGGAGGTTGACAGTGCAACTTCCCTTCTCTGTCAGAATTCCCAGTTAAGGGATTCAAAGCTATACGAGCTACTCAGATCAGAGAATAGTCAGTACAGATGTGCTGGTCTGTGGCAGGAATCAAACTTGGGACTGCATGATCAATGTGCAGTACACTAACCCATTGTGCGACACACATGCACCAGCCTGCATTGCATCCGAACTGAACCCTGCTAGCACCTAATTGAAGGGATGTGTGCAACATTAGGGGTGACTCCTGATCAGATTCTAAATTATCCCTTGGAAAACAAAGAATTTGAAGCCCATTTTGCACACAGCCCTTCAATTAACCCATTGTACACTAGTGCCACAGTCGTACAATTTTGTGCAAGTTGTGATTACATGCACCAAGGATGCCTTGTGGTCTATAATTACATGACTGTTTCAACCCAATCAGATTGTAGGAATTACCCCTGGCCAGTGATTTTTAAATGGATATGATTAATTTATTTATCATTTCTCTATTGCAGATAATAACATTTGATGATTATGGTGTGTCAGGCCATATAAATCACATTGCAATTTTCAATGCAGTTAAAACATTTGTTGGCAAGAAGACCCTGGAAAGGCTTCCAAAACAGCTTCCAGTGTATGTACTTGAGAGTGTGTCCCTTGTTAGGAAGTACATAACAATCCTTGACCTCCCTAACAGTATATTCTCAGAGTAAGTAATTTTAATATATAGTCCAACCCTGTTAAAGTGACCACCATTGGAAAATCTGACCATTGTAATGGGACGGTTTTAATAGTATTACATTTAAACTTACATGCATAAATTATATATTATAGAGATCATTAAAGCATAGCAGAGGGAAATCAGCGTTAGGTATGAAATGAGTGGCCATGTTTATATTAATTGGCATATAAAGAGTTAATAATATTCCACTAGGAACATGTGCTAAATGACAGTGATATAACTCATTACTGACAGTATTCAGTTAGAAAGCCAGCTTAAAGCAGGATGGGCAGAATTAGAGTTGCCACTATCATTTGCATCACAGACTTGAGCAGCATGCACAAAAACAAGTCCCATTACGATGAAATGGTCTGTATAGGAGGTTCACGTTGACATTTTACCCTTGGGTAGGAGAGGTAGGGGAAGTCAGTGATTGGTTGAGAGACCTCCCTCATACAGACACTGGCTCAGTGTTTTGTTGGATACAGCACACTGATTAATAAAACATATTCTTTCCCTGGGGGGAGTGGGGGGGGGGGGGGTTGACTCAAATTGGCGGGTGTGCTCAGTGTTCATTTTGAAAATGACCCCTAAAAGGTATGCATAAATTAAAGGTTTAAAACCCATAATGAGTTTGACCCCTATAAGGTATGCATAAATTAACATTATTTTATAAAGCAATTCCTAATGTGTACGTCGTAAAAGAACCTTAAAATTCTAATTCTGAACCCCTGAAAAGAAGACTTGGGTTGTGTAACTAACTCATGCAAACAGGACCCCCTAAAAGGTATGCAATTGGTTGTAACCCTAAAAGGAGCCCCGCGGGTGGGATTCTTGCCATATCTACAGTGCTCTAGTCTGCATAGTGGTGCTCCAATCATGTGGCATTGTGCTCTGCTATAAATGACCATTTAGTGAAGATGTGGTTGGTATCAAAACTTGTTGAGAAGGGAGGAAGTGGTGATCAGAAACTTATGTCTTTCTTTTCAGGTACATATTTTTGTCTTCAATACAAGATTTCATAAGTACTCAGGTTGGTTGTACTGTCACTTATAACATACTCAAAATATCTGGATTCTGATTGGTCAATGACGAGTGCATCTAAAGGTTATTGAGTGCACAGTTGCATGCTCTCAGCAAAATAATGTTTACTCAGTATAATTATTATAAACAAAAAACCACATCAACTGCTTGTGCTATACTTGATTTACAGGCACTAAGTGACATTTTGAAAGTTCTCAAATTGCACTCCTGTAAAGGCTTGTGAAATTATTATAACTTTAAAAATATCACTTAGTGCCTATAAATCCTGTATAGCACATGTGTTCATTCAATTTCCTCTACATATTTTATCCACTATTTAATAACATATTTGTGTGGCACTAACAGTTAGGGAATACACTGTACTTGCAGATACTTGGTTTAATGATACTTCAGTTTTAGTCAGTACAATCCAGTCAGTAAACAAAATAAGAAAGCTTTTTGTTTGGCAAGACTGCTCCCCGAGTCGCTCATCTGACTGCCTACATAAAATACCAAATTATATGCCAATCTATATTCTGCCGGTGACTATTCCCCTTACTATCCATTTGGGCATTATTTTATACTCTATTGATATATTTTCCCCAAATGGATAGTATAAAGATTGTCATTGATATATCATTTTATTATAAATATGTATACCGGTAGCATTAAAAAGCTTTAATTAAATAAAGGTCAAATCAAATATATTTGGCTACTACTAAATATTGCCCCAGCCCTCTCAGTTAGAGGGTAATTTAAACTATCCAAATAAATCTCCCAGCATTATAATAAGCTTATGGACTTTCACTAAGAAACACAAACAGCTCTGAAACTGACAGTCATAGAGATGTTGTACTTAGTTTTAACCAGCTCCATTATTTTCTAAAGATTTTTAATCATTTGTTATTTGGGAATCATGCATTATAACTTTATACTTAATTTTTTTTTTCATCAGAAAGCAATGGCAATACATGGCAGCCAGTACCTGTGGTTCCGCCGTCTGTATGTTATATTCTCAAGATATATGGTAGTGAATTCTTTGGAAAGGCTGTACTGCTGTAGCCAGTCTTAATTACCTATTACCATTTGGAAAATTGCATTTAGCCAACCGTCAATCAAATGCAATTTATGAGGCGACCGCATTTCTTTGTTTTCGGCAAAGGTGATCGCTGTGTGCCGCCGGCGAATGAGGGGCGAAAGGCGATCGCCGTAACCTTGTGTGACAAAGTTTTAGTCTGTAGAATTTAGCACATTACCCGCACCACCCTATTACCCACAGCAGCCGTGGTTTGGTGAAACATTAACAGATAACCAGTGGGTAATAGGCCGGAAATTACGGTAGTCTCAGGCAATGAGCATTTGGTTTACAGTTGGCTATGTGACTTAAAACTTTCAGTTGCACTATGTTGCCCACTCCTGGCTGTTTTATCGATTTTGACCTCACCTTGCTGTTTTATCGAGTTGTTACGATGTATTACAGACAATAAGTTTCTCTCAAGTGAAATTATTTATATGTTGTAAATATGAAATTTAAGTGTTTCTGGGATTGACCCAGGCTAAACAACAAGAGTTAATCAGTAACAATGTCACAAAATATATGCAAAGAAAAACGTGTTTCAAACATTTATTGGAATAAAACATTTTACTTGAGAAGTTTGTTTTTATTTTGCTTTGTGTTGTTATAAATTTGACTGTAGGGTGCTTGCTGTTGAATGCATACCAGGGGGGGGGGGGTACTCCCTATAATGGAGTATACGGGGACGCTCCATCCAAAAGGGGTACCTTTTCAGGCTGGAGGTATATAAAAGGGTCAGGATTTCACGAGTTGAAGTATAGAAAAGGGTAGGGAAAACTGTTTAGGTATTTAAAAGGGCATTTCAAAATATCTCTAACAGACGCACCAAACTGCTGATTCATCCAAGTATTTAAGTGAAAAGTTTAGTAAAAGTTGCTCGATTATTGTGAAAGGGTTACCTTTTCTGTCAAAAATGGTAAGGGTTTGGACCTTTGGGTGGAGCCTCCCTGTATAAAACTTTGTTGATGACCCCCGGATGCATACCAGTAATCTTCAATAAATAAAATTTATTATTAATGATAGCTGAATGTATTTGCACTCCATACAAAGGGTACATAACAAAACAAAAAAACTTTTCACTTGTTTGCTGGATTACATTCAAAGCTCTCAGGCAGATGTAATTAAAAATTAAGCTAAAATCAAGACTTGTTTACAATTTTATTCGTGGAATAATAGAATCCTTCACTTACAGTTCTTCATTCTAATGAAAAATAAGACTGATGGGTTATTGTTTTAGGTCATTGCACCAGCACAAGTTTTATAATCACCATATATTCATCTTTACTATGCATGATCATGAGTAGACATCAGGGGAGGGGTACTCCCATATAAAAGGGACGGGATGATTGTTGTATCTTTAGGGGTTAAAATTGTGGGCTGTGGTATCGCTTTGGGTTAAAAGAGTGAAACCGAGAATTTTATGTCAACATGGTATCTTTTAGGGGATATGAAACGTGAAAGCATTTGATGCCTTTGTCTTTAATATTACAAATAAACTCATTGATTTTCTATGTGTTTTTGAATGTTATCTTTTAGGGGTAAATCTAAGCCACGGCCATGGCCAAATTGGTATCTTTTAGGAGGTAAAATTGATATTTTTTTTCGACAATCATCCCCGTCCCTTTTATATGGGAATACCCTCCCCCCTGGGAGTATACTTTATACATGCTGTTCATTAACTCATTGTTTTCAATAGTGCTTATGAGAAGGTAAGACACCAATCTTTTGCATGAAAGAAATTGTGACAATAGCCCACTTTCAATATATGCTTGTCACGCACAAAGGTTTCAATATGAGGCAGCCTCTGGGGTAAATTGAATTTATTCTTTTCTCCAAGAATAGAATTATTTTAATTTAGCGTGGAACTTCATATTGAAACCTTTGTGTGTGACAAGTGAAGCATATAGCCAAACTAATCTATTTGAAAGATGGGTGGTTTGAACATGGATTCAGCAGTAGAGTGTTTGTACACAACACTGTGTAACATTCACACTACTACAAGGATTTAACACAACTGACTAATCTTGTGACATGGTTATTTCACCATTTGAAAGCCTTTTTTCCCTTTCTCTTCTTATTTCCAAGTCGTTTTATGGTCTTTTTGTTTTTCAGTTTTTTAAATGTCTTTTTGTTATTCTTGATTTTCGGTTTCTTCGTCTTCCCTTCAGTCATGTCTACATCACCTGAAATTACACAAACAAAATCCCTTAGTTACACTTAGGTTATTCCCAAAAATATTATTTTGCCATCAGTTACATTGTTGTTTCAAAGTTGCATTCTAACATTGGTAGATTTCTTTTCAGCTTATATTCTTTTTTCCAAGACTTAAGCCTTAGTCAAATGGTTTCAACATTGGTCTAACATTTGTTGCATAATGTTGAAGGATGTCAACACCATTTGACCGAGGCTTTATAATTCTTCTTTGACGAAAATTATGTCTTAAGAAAATTAGGCGGTGGGTCATCAATTTTTCAAGTCATAAATGGGTGGGTCATGGAAATTTTGCCACCACATCGAGGGTGGGTCACACTAAAATCTGCTTTGATTTTACACTTGAAAGGTATTAACAGTTATTTTATTTTGGTTTTTACGAAGCACAAAATTAATATTACATTCCCGATTTTGTCTGGATTATCCCGATTTTACTTGAAAATCCTGAATCGCAACGCAACCTTGGTCGGGATAGGAAAATCCCGATTTTGAAGATCTGCTCCCACGAGCAACGAGCCCAGAAAGATATTTTCAGCAAATTCTCATAATACTTGAATAAATATCGGATCTCTTGAGCTTTAACTCGGTGAATTTTTATTTTATTTTTTTATTTACAACATTTGGGCGTAACGCCACGGGAAACAAACAATAGGACTCAAGGTCCCCTGCAAGGCTTGTCTCCGCCATGTCAGTGGACCTACGATTTTACGTCCTTATCCGAGAAGACGTGAAGGTCTAACCATTTTGCAGTTGGTTCACAAAGGCAGCACCTTCTGTCTGAGGAATTACGAGAATTTTATTGCAAAAATTTTTTTTTTCAATTGCCAATCAAGCCTAAAATTACGATCAATTTACCGAGCCTTTTTGACAGAAATATTTGTCTGAAAGTGCTGGAAATGGTGTTTCATGGCCTCCAGATATCAAAATTTTCCAGACCCCCTAGAGGCTCGCGCCTTTGGCATTTGCTAAAGTTTCCCCTACAATTAAAATCCCGATTTGGGAAGGTCCATAGGTTGGACACTCTGACATGAACTGATGTTGTATCTACTTTGGAGACTGACTGATTATTGAGATACAATAATACAGAACATTACCTCAAATTTATATAATAACTGTAATATGCGTATTACTATTATTCGGTAGGCCAAAATGTACTAGGGGGTGGGTCATGATGTTTTTCCACTGCAAAATAGGGGTGGGCCACATAAAATCCAGCCTTTGAAAAATCGAATGTTCATCACCCACCCTGCCCCCCCCCCTTACTTTATGACCAGTCCCTAATATACATTTTGTAATCACCTATTTCAAAAAAGGTTGTCCCAGAAAATTACAAGCAACATTTCAAGACCAAAATGGGTTGTGGTTGTAACTGAAAATTTGGTGAATTCATTTGTTTTTTTTGGGTCCAAACTTTAAGAAGAATATTAGTAGTCTCCTGTAAATCGATTCTCCAAATTACACTATATAGCTTCAGTCTGGGAATGTCATTTGACCGAGACAACCTTTTTGAAATAGGTGTATTATAAAATGATAGTACCAGTAAGTGTTTTACCAGGGGATCCAAACATTGAGAAACAGATGAAAGCATGATGCCACATGCAGAGTGCTTTTATTGTTTTGAGGTGTTTGAATCTCCTGGTAAAACAAATCACAAGTTTTTGATATTAGTATTATTACTTCTCAAACAAAAACAATATGTTGTTTGCCTGGTATTTTGTTGCATACAATTATTGTTATTTTTATTCATTTCATTATTTTCAATGAACTGCCTGATTGGAAGCAATCATGAGAACGATGGTTCCAGCCACACTGCAGATGCTGATTTTTATTTGCAACTTTTCCTTTGGTGCCATACTTATGATGTAATCTTTGTAGCAAATTAGTGTCTTAATTATCGAAGCAATCTTGATCTAGTGTTTCATTGGATATCAAGGACCACTGTGATCTTGATCTGTCATTTGATTGGATATAAAGATTCATCTGTCATTTGATTGGATGTCAAGGTTCATGGACTTGACAAATGTCGGTATGCACATGATGAAATGTGCCACCTGTATTGGTTGTTGACCTCATTAATTATTTATGAGGTTGAGAATATCGATCATTCTGAGAATACACGATCTGTTCAACATTCTAATTAACTGCAATTGTTCTCGAAAATGTTTTCAGGCCATGCCAACCAATGCATGTACGTGGGGCTTTGTGCACGTTCAATTCAAAGCCCTCTCAAGAATCAGATTAATCTATTTTTACTCGGGCTGCCTGTGTCAGGCACGAGTCTAAATTTGTTTTGTGCAGCAAAATTTCTGTGCATGCGTTAAAGTATGCAGTCCATGACCCAGTCGACGCTATTCCTGTTTGAGGTACGTTTCGTAGGTTTTATGCCACATTTCATTTTACACTCGGTCATAATGCATACCGGCGCAAACACTGTGATCGGTAGGCCAACACTAAAATAATTTCAACCGTGTTTTTGGCTGGTTTACCGATCTCGTTAATAAATATAATGTAGTGAAATATGAGACCTCAACCTCAAAACATACCACGGTATATAACCAAAATGCAATGCAATTCTGTCTCCTGAAGACTAATAACTATTGAGTCCCACCTTCGTTGTTCTGTACCACTTCGTTTTGTGTTTCCGTATCCACGTGGGCCAGCTCAACTTTCTCAGCTCCGCTCGATTCCACTGTTGAACTGCTTTCTGCCATCGTCACATCTTTCCCCGATTCACTTATTCCTAGCATGGTAAGTAATCTTTCTTTTTCCTTTACTTTGAACTTCTCTCTTTTCTCTGCCCGCATTTTTCGCTTCCATTTTGACCGTAAGCTTTTCGCCATCTTGATTATTAATAATCTCGGTAGAACGGTTCTTGGGATCCCTGTGGTGAAATCCGCTGTTCAGAAGTCTGACGGCTCAGTTACTAAGAAATCGAAAATGGCGCTCGCTGCGAGGACAGCGCGGCGGGTATTGAACACTGTGATAGACGCACAATACTTAGCCGACAATGTCATATTTACCAACAGTGAGTACTAGAGTTATAGCTCTTTGTCATCGCAGACTTTCATTAGACTAGAGCATATTTCGTATGAGTGGGACAAACTACAGCACTGACCAGCACGGTTACCGTACGGCATGCTGTGACGTTGAAATGGTTTCCCATTGTTTTTGTCCTGCTGATCCAATCAAATCACAGAGTTAAATACAGCACGATTACAGCACGGTTACGGACATGCCGTAGTTTGTCCCACGCATACGAAATATGCTCTAATTTGCATAGTGCCAATCACTAGTTAGGGGGTTGGGTGGAATTTCTTGAAACGAGCGACAGTATTGGCCTACCCAACAATAGAAAACACCTAACCTTTAAATTTTAATAGAAAGTGCAGTGCAGTACAAAAACAATAGAAGTATAGTATTATGGGTGCAATCAGAATACAGGGAAGGTACGTTTTTAATGAGGTGGGGGGCGTGGCAGTGGCGGATCCAGGATTTGAAAAAGGGGGGTGACTATTTTGACCGGTACAGTTTCTGGTGCGAAATTTCTTACAAAATTTGAACGAATGTATTTTATTTTTACGAATTCTTATACAGAATTTGTTTTTGGCCCAAAAGGGGGGGGGGGGGGTGACATGTCACCCCCGTAACCACCCCTGGATCCGCCACTGCGTGGGGCGTGGGCTGAAGTATTTGGGGGGAGGGTCATCAGAAATAATTGTAACATACTTTGTGAAGGTTCATCCTTTTTTCTGCAACTTCAAGTGAAGGGCCATGGATTTCCTTTAAAAAGCAACTGGGGGGGCTATGTTTTTCCAGGTGAAATAGCTTCTGTGGTTTTTGTGTTTCAAATTGAAGCATGAGTCATAACTTGCTCAAATGTGGTGGCTCAGTGGGAATACTTATAAGTAATACAATGACAAGAGGGAAATTAGTGATTCAATTTCCCCGCAAGCCAAGTGAGAGTTTGTTGAAGTCCCAATTTCCCGAATTGTCATGGTATAACTTTGTAATACTCTGATTTCCGAGGAACGGAACAAATCTATGAGAAGTTTAGTTTTGTCTGCCTACACTAAAGATGCAGCAGTTGAGTTGCTTTCAAAAATGTTTTAATGCTCGATTGAATGACCTTGACTTCGCTTGGGGACAAATGTGTTGTTTTTGAGAAGAATAGCAGTAAAACACAATGTAATTATGTGCATGACTAAATATTTAAAGGTCATACGTATATGGTTTTAAGTATCCCACATGGAAGAAGTGGGTTTGAGAAATAAGAGAAGAACGTGCAGATTGAAATACGTGATCCCACATGGATTACATGATGAAGCCAGGTCAGTTTGGGTTCAATTTTTTCACCTGGGAGCGCAGGGCTACCGGTAGTCGTGCCAGAGGGAAGCAAGAGTTGATGTTTTCACCCTCTCATGTCCAGCCTGCATTGTCTTCTAGTTTTCCCTCGACATTACAATGCAAGGGAAAATTAGAAATAATTTATGCATTGTTTTCAACAATGCATATTTCTAAATTTCCCTTGCATTTGTAATGAGACGGGGAATTTAGAGATTAAATGTGCGTGAACAAACAAAGGAATCCGAGGTAATCATGGTATTAGGATACTGTGTGACGATATCTTGAAATATCGCCATGCATGAGGAGGTCAGGCCTGTTTCTTTCCTTCCACATGAATTCATCCAGGTAACCAGGGAGGAAGTCAGGGGAGATGCTTTCATTGTCTTGAACTTGGTCTTGAGCCTGTTCCACAAGGACTCCACATGCTGGAATAAGCTGAAATAACCACAGATGCTTGTTTCAATAACTTCAACTTTGTATTGCATAGCGTAACGTACTGTTAATTAGTTTATAAGTAAAGTGGAGTGTCATCAAAATACAATGGAGCAACATAACTTTTGAAAAGCTGAAAATAACCACAGATGCATGCTTCAATAACTTCAACTTTTTATTAGTAACATAATTACTATGTTTTGGTCCTTCATACTAATTTTTTTTTTGATTGAAACATAATAAAGTCATAGATATTAAAGTGTGACTCCACTAAGTCTCACCTAACGGATGATCTTGTTTTGAAAAAGGAGTTGTAAACTTTAGAGTCGTAAACTACACAGTGTAGTTTACCACTCCATTGTCAAATGTAGTTGTAAACTACACCTAGCTGATTCAAATTAGCTACACAAACTATATATACTGCTGCTATGTACATATATACCACTGCTGAAAAGAGCACCCTTTGCAGGGCTGTATCTTTGCTCCCATACAAGATAGAACTCTCAAAATGTTGGTATTCTAATTTAAGTAGATATCAAAATGGAGGAAAAACCTTGGATTGGTCTGCATAAGTGATGTTATGCAAATATGAAAAGTGCTGTAACATTGTTTTATTACTCTAATTGCATTGCATTTGTGTGCAGATGATATTGTTGCAATAAACAAGCCTTATGGGTTACCAGTGCATGGTGAGTACTGAGTATAACATACAGCAGTTCATAGTCATAAAAGCCAAACTCATGGTCTTATTTCCTCAAAAACCTAACCCTTCCTCTTGTTTTCATTCTTGCCCTTGCCCCTCCTCTCCATTGCACTGTTATGCATTAAGCTAATGTTGATAATAATGTATTTGGTACATTTAATTTGTGTATTAGCTATACATGTGCACTCCCATGATTGTGTTCTACTAAAGGTGTTAACCTCGTGAGAATTGAGAATATTTTTTAGTTGAGGTGAAAATCTATAGCTCCTCCCTCTACCCATCTCTGTTTATGCTGCTTGACAGACTAGATCAACATGTCATCATGAATTCCATGTTAGTGAACAATGTCGTCATTCAACAGGAGGTCCAGGACTGGTACTGAGTATTGCTGATCTCCTTGAAGAATTTGCTGCCATTCAAAATTTTAAAGATAAACCAGAACTTGCCCACCGCCTTGACAAGTATGTGCACATGTACAATGATGACGAATAGGACTTATACGTGATGATGTCATGCTTTTGTGATCACCAGCTCATGAGCAGCTCATGTAGTAGAGCACCGGTCATGAATGAGGGAGGTCGTGAGTTCGAATCCGGCTCTGACCGTGTCCTTGGGCAAGGACGTAAAAGCCATTGGTCTTGTCTCCCAACACTTCCTATTCATAAATGGGGGACGTTAAAGAATCTGTTGTGCTACTCGTGAAGAGAAGGGGATTGTTACTCGGTACAACAGCCTGTCCTCCGTTTAAGTACCAACCTCGGTTATATACGCCTCAAGCTTTACCGAGTATTAAACAGAAACCACAAAACCTCATTTTTGTGTTGAGAGGAAATGTTGTGCCAAAGTAAGGCTTGGTGGTGATCTCAAAAGTGTGACATCGTCATGCATTAGGTCTATTGTATATGCCTTGGTTTACAATTCAGTGATTATGATTGAATATGATCAAGTGTATTTATGATTAAAATGCTCTACAGTAAAGCCTTAAATGTAATAAGTTTCAAGTTGATTGATTTCGTCACTTCCACATCTTTACTTATACTTAGAAGGTCTTTAAAAAACACATGAAAACATACACACTATGCATAACTTGAATTGCGCAGTCGCAACATGAAAACGAGGCCGGTAGGTCCTCTGGAAAGTTGAAATATTAGCAGGAGGTGTGAAACGTTTTGAACATGATTGTTTAGTTGGAAAATGTTGCTAATCTGTCCTCATTTATCCTTTATTTTTCTTTATAATACAACCAGCCAGGTGCATAGCAAATTAACAGCATTGTTTCACTGAACATTTGTTCAGTGCATTTCACAATCTCCCCAGGCACTTTCATTTCAACATTCCAGAGGACCTACCGGCCTCGTTGACATGCTAGTTACCAGGACTTATGCATAGGATCTATGAGAGACCTTTTTCAAAAGTTAACTATTAATTATTCCAAATCCTTATTATTGGGAGAAATAACTACAACTTTTAAGGAGGGTGTTAAGTTAGAAGGTTTAGCAAGTTGCTAGCCTGCAAATACAGCCATCTTGCATCAGGAACCACAGTCAAAATGCATCCCTCAAGAGAGACATCTGCAATTCGAGGCCAAAAATTCCATACTGATGACATTATGCGGCCAGGATATGGTTGTGTCATTTGATTGGCTAGTATGCCTCATTATCATATACAAGCCAATCAAATGACGTGACCAGATCCTGGCCACATAACCTCATCTATGTGGAATTTTTGGCCTCGAATTACAGACATCTCTTGGGAGACATGCTTTGATTGTGGCTCCCGATGTGAGATGGTTGTATTTGTAGCCTAGTAAGTTACATCAATAAACCTAAGAATGTGCAAAACAGTAAGCAATGTTTTGTACTTACAGGGATTGTAGCGGAGTGCTGATTTTCACCAGGTGAGAGTGAAGTTATTCTTCTGCCCTGTATTCCTTAAGGCTGGTTTTCACTAGCAACAGTAGCATAAGTATAAGAAGCCTTATGTTCTAGTGAATGAGGCTTAAGATTTTCACTAGAACGTAACTTTCTTACGCTTCTGTTTCTGCTTCTGTAGCTAGTGAAAACCAGACTTTAAACTGTTATAAGTCAACATTTATTACAATTTAGCACAATTTATACCTACCTGGCCAGAGGTCGCACTAACATGTATGCAAAAAAAACTGCATATTTTAAGCAGAAGAATCTTTGATACAGTTTGCTGATAACAGGATATAAATTGTATATGCCCCAATCCTCATAGAACATAACAAAAAAGTTATTGTGTAAAAAAAGACATATGAGCCAGGCTTTGAAGCTTCACACATCTACTTGCACTCACAGACTTGCACTGAAGACAATTCTCACCATTGTTATATGATAGCAAATCAACTATCCATGTTTATAGACTGCATTATGTTATGCAGACTCTCTCTGACTAACTGATGCCAAGACTGTTGTTTTATTAACACCCCCAGCCCTCTAAAAATGTGCTTTTCCCCCACATGAAATTATGTACTTTATGCATTTTTGTGGGTCATTTGTATAACCTATGCTACCTTACCCTCTCTTTCTCGTCTTTCCTTATTCATTTATTAGTCATTAATTTCTG
This sequence comes from Actinernus sp. WN-2022, assembly GCA_030867875.1. NCBI lineage: Eukaryota > Metazoa > Cnidaria > Anthozoa > Actiniaria > Actinernidae > Actinernus > Actinernus sp. WN-2022. The sequence goes on from JAOWCC010001589.1 coordinate 99,878,702, forward strand.
AGAGCATTGCTTCTTTAAAACCCTACCTTTATAATGTTAGACTCATGAAGCACTTAAACATATTTATTTAAGCAATTGACTTGAGAGACCTGTTGTGTATTAACCATACACTTTAGTTTGGGTTTTGTACTTGTTTTATTTATGTAATATCATAACTATGTTATGTTCACTGCTCACATACAATGATCTCTGAGTCTGTAATTCATAATCAGGTTCTATAATACACAATACACACTTAGCAACGGTTCCTGTCATCACTAGTCGCATTACATCACAAGACCCACAGCTCCCAGTATCTTGATAGAAGACAAATGTTTGCTGTTGTTTTAAAATAACTTAGCCAATTAACCCCCAAGAGAGAGATGAGAGCATGCTAAAATAAATAAGTGTTTGTTCTTGTAGAAATAGGAGAGCAGCACAGAAAGTGGCAGACATGTTCCATGACAGAAAAGTGACTAAAAAGTACTTGGCAGTTACTGTTGGTGTGCCACAGTTTGAAGAAGGGAAGATAAGCATTCCTGTGGGCTATGGAAGAGTAGGACCATGGAAGAGGGTGGTTTTGAGAAGGGATTTAGTTGGAAAATCACCTAAGGTACAGTGAAAAAAGATAACAGAAATTGGCTCAACATCATATTTAAACTCATCACCAATAGACACAATTAAACTCATCACCAATAAACACATTTAAACTCATCACCAATAGATGAGTTTGGGGTAGGTGCCGAAAAAGGATTGGGGGAGCCAGTTAGCAATTTTTAGCAAAACTGTGGTAACCATGGCAACCCAACTGGCACAGTCCATCCTCTGTTCTCCACACTGATAAATCAGTGGAGAACTTACCTTGACCAATATTTAACATAAGGGTGAGGGGAAGGAAGCAATGATCTGCAACAATCAACAACTGAGCATGAGGAAAACAATCGGTGATCTGCGACGATCAGCAAAGGCACTACGAGTGAGGTCTCAACAAATGCACAAAGGTGGCCCCTTTAAAACCCAGGGGACAGCACCCCACATAACTTCTAGCAATGAGGAAGATGGACCTTATTCACACGGCAGCCATGTTTAATCCCAGGATAATAAAAAGCTTTGTTTTAGGCCTGTGAACTCGTTCTGAAACTGCTCAGTACGAGGCTACGCATGGGAAATCTATTGTTCCAAGCCAACATGGCTGCCGTGTAACAAAAGCCCATTGCTGGCCAGCATTATCTGGAGGTTTTTAACTTTGCCGAAATTACATTTAGCCATATCTACAATGTATATTAATGGATGAAGCCTGTAATTCCATATTCTCCAACTTACATGTTGCACCATAAAATCCTGGTAATAAGCCCCCCTTTTCTCCAACCCTGTCATTGCCTACAAATGGACTAAGGGACCATTCATTATTTATGCCAGGGGGTGGGCTGGCAAGATCCATCATAAGCCTAAACAAAACCTCTTGACCCCCTTCCAAGGAAAAGCAAAAACTCATGACCCCTCTAGATGTAATTTGTAAAATAGCCCCCCACCCCCACATTTGTTTCCATATTTTCTGATGACCCCCCCTCGAGTGTCCTGAATTTATCGTGGCCCCCCCCCCCCCTCATTCTTGCCAGCCCACCCCCTGGCATAAATAATGAATGGTCCCTAAAATTACTTAGTTATATATTAGGCCAGGGCTTATGAGAGGAATGTTATGTTAATGCCTATGATGTCGAAGCCATGCATGTTGGTTGCACTAACAAGGGAAACAAATGAGGCATCTTTTGTTAAATGTCAACCACGATGGTGGCAATGATGTCACATGAATGCAATGAGTTGGCACTTGTCCAATTTCAGTTTGTTTGTTCTTTTCAGGAGATCAAAGAAACCGGATTTAAACAAGCCTTAACCAACTTCAAAGTTCTTGATGAAAACCAGTCAACATGTGCATTATTACAAGTTGAACCCCAGACAGGGCACAAGCAGCAAATCAGGGTCCACCTCGCAGATGGATTAAAATGTCCTGTACTTGGGGACCACAAATTCTCCTCAGATCAACCACAACCTCAGGTACATGTAAATACACTTAGGGCACTTTCCATTTATGAGAGCTGACTGGTGTGATGGGCCAGTTCTTAAATGGAAAGCATCAGTTCTAGGAACTGACTGGACCAGTTCTCAGAACTTGACACGTTCTTGTAAGTTCATTTGTAATCTTTGTAATTGAGGAAAATAAAAAACCTTTGAACAAGTCAAGTACATTAAAATGGGGTTTTCGCTGTCGTCAGTTTGCTTTTAGATTTTTACGCGGGTTCTAAAGAAAGCTTTATTTCCTTCGTCTTAAGGTGATGTTACACGAGACGATTTTTAACGACGATTTTCGTGCAACATTGTTGCGCGAAAAGTCAACATAGTGTAACATGGCGCGCTGGACGATTTTTAACGCAATCTTCATTGCGGCAACATGTTGCAAGTTTTGAATTACCTTCAAAAACCTTCAGTTTTGATTGGATTCTCAGCGTGCTTGATTTTTTCTTGAGCGTGCATTTATAACAAAATCAAGCACGCTGACTATCCAATCAAATCGCACGTTCTTAGGATGATACCATAATTTATATTATAAATACATATATACACGCATACATACATAAGCTTTATTTACCCACGGACATATCATCAGTATCCTCAATACAATAATAAAAATATCAATAATTATAAAACTGTTTTACATGATAGCCGTGCAACAATACATTAAAAATATACTACTAAACTAATGGTCCCCGAAGCCCAATTAGTTCCAAAGTTGGTCGAGGTTTCTCTTGAACAACTCAGCATTTCTAACATTTGCTGGTAGGTTATTCCAAAGAGATGCACCACTATAACAAATCATTTAACTACGACTACCAGAATCCTTTTCAAATTATATTTCTCATTCAGATTTTTAAACTCCTTTTGAGAATACCAAGACAAAACTAGAGGAACAAAAGAAAAAGCTTAAAGAATTCTGGTAGTTGTAGTACGAGACATCATGTATATCACCTATTGCAAACAGTTATGAAATCCAGTCAGCAGTTATTGAGAAGTAAGCCAGGGCACACAGCGGTCAAACGTCTGCGCGTACGTATTACGGTCAGTCTGGTGGGCGGCCACGCGAATTTACCTTAAACATATTACAGTGAACCCCAAAAAGTTAAGAAAAATACGTGAAAGTTAAGCTTTTATTTTCACAGTCGACGGGAAATTGAACAAACTTCAAACTGCGAGTTTACCAATTTTTTTCGTAATTTACCAAAAAAAGTTCTCAAGGTTTGAAAACGGGTGTGTGAACAGTGACGGCCGCCGGCTCGCTTTGAATTTGTTTTGGAATATGTTGTTGTTGCAAGACTTTTGACGCATGCGCAGACGTTTGACCGCTGTGTGAGCCAGGGTAAAGCAAGCAAGGCTGGCCAGGCCACGTGGTTTGAGCACACGCCTCCCACCTCTGGTTCATTCAGTTCCTGCACCCGGTGTTATATTTTTTCCTTCATTCATTTATTCTATTTTACCACTCGATGAAGGTCTAGCCGTTTACTGTATTATGTAAAGGCAGCACCTTCTACGTCGGTTCTCTGGTTTTCCTCCCTTCCCCAAAACCAACCTAAATTCCAATTCGAGTTCGGAATACTTAATCAAAGCCTCTGGCTTGAGAGAACCGGGCAAGTAAACCATTTGGCAAGGGTACAATTGTGTGTATATAATATTGCAATGGAACAACCAAATATATTTTTTTTTTGGGGGGGGGGGGGAAGAAACTGTCTTGGACATTGCATTGCCTGTAAATTAAACTATCATCATCATACCATTGTTATTATTATTTGTTTCTAGGTTATACCACTGAGGCTGCTTCAACTTCTACAAATAAAAGGTGTCAAAAGCACAGACGGTACAGATAAAAAAGCCAGGATAAGACCATGGCAAAGAGGACAGATACCATTACACTTACATGCTAGTCAGATTATTCTACCGCAATTTAACAAAGGCAGCGACCTGCTCATAACTGCACCAATGCCAAGCTTCTTTCAGGAGACTTTGAACAAACTGAATTTGCATCCAAAGAGGTTGACTATGGCCCATTCTAGAGAAGAGGAAGAATACTACAGACTTAAAAGACTGGGAAAGTCAACCAAAAAGATTGTGGGGTTTTGAGATTACAATAAATTAAATCTAAGGTCTTTAAATGTGTGGTTTTCCCATCACTTCTCCTGTTCGATCATTTCGTGTCAATAATACATTGCTCTCTGTCTTTTTCAGAGTTTAAGCTTTCAAATAATGTTTGTTTCAAATCTCTACGTGCAATACATCCAAAAATATGACCAATTTCGAGGCATAGCTTATTTAGGAGGGGGACCAAAGTCCGCGAAGTGGGGGGGGGGGGGGGGGGGGGGGATCAGATCTGCCAGCGGTGCGATCCCCCGGGGGATAGAATCCGCTAAGCCTGTTTTTTTGTACACTGCGCATGTCCGTGACCGCGCAAACTATAGAACTTGGCCCAGTTGTCCGATTAACGCTAATCCTGGATTAAGTCTTAACCTATGGTTTTGGTTCTCTTGATAGAAGGTATTTGTTTACAAACCTAGCAAGACAAGTATAAAAGTACTTGTTGTTTCTCCCCGAGGAATAAGTTCGTTTACAAGTTAGCAAATCGCACTCATGTCTGCTCTTAATCCTGGATTAGCTACAAACCTAGCAAGACAAGTATAAAAGTACTTGTTGTTTCTCCCCAAGGAATAAGTTCGTTTACAAGTTAGCAAATCGCACTAATGTCTGCCCTTAATCCTGGATTAGCTACAAACCTAGCAAGACAAGTATAAAAGTACTTGTTGTTTCTCCCCGAGGAATAAGTTCGTTTACAAGTTAGCAAATCGCACTCATGTCTGCCCTTAATCCTGGATTAGCTACAAACCTAGCAAGACAAGTATAAAAGTACTTGTTGTTTCTCCCCAAGGAATAAGTTCGTTTACAAGTTAGCAAATGGCACTAATGTCTTCCCTTAATCCTGGATTAGCTACAAACCTAGCAAGACAAGTATAAAAGTACTTGTTGTTTCTCCCCAATGAATAAGTTCGTTTACAAGTTAGCAAATCGCACTAATGTCTGCCCTTAATCCTGGATTAGCTACAAACCTAGCAAGACAAGTATAAAAGTACTTGTTGTTTCTCCCCGAGGAATAAGTTCGTTTACAAGTTAGCAAATCGCACTCATGTCTGCCCTTAATCCTGGATTAGCTACAAACCTAGCAAGACAAGTATAAAAGTACTTGTTGTTTCTCCCCGAGGAATAAGTTCGTTTACAAGTTAGCAAATCGCACTAATGTCTGCCCTTAATCCTGGATTAGCTACAAACCTAGCAAGACAAGTATAAAAGTACTTGTTGTTTCTCCCCGAGGAATAAGTTCGTTTACAAGTTAGCAAATCGCACTAATGTCTGCCCTTAATCCTGGATTAGCTACAAACCTAGCAAGACAAGTATAAAAGTACTTGTTGTTTCTCCCCGAGGAATAAGTTCGTTTACAAGTTAGCAAATCGCACTCATGTCTGCCCTTAATCCTGGATTAGCTACAAACCTAGCAAGACAAGTATAAAAGTACTTGTTGTTTCTCCCCGAGGAATAAGTTCGTTTACAAGTTAGAAAATCGCACTAATGTCTGCCCTTAATCCTGGATTAGCTACAAACCTAGCAAGACAAGTATAAAAGTACTTGTTGTTTCTCCCCGAGGAATAAGTTCGTTTACAAGTTAGCAAATCGCACTCATGTCTGCCCTTAATCCTGGATTAGCTACAAACCTAGCAAGACAAGTATAAAAGTACTTGTTGTTTCTCCCCGAGGAATAAGTTCGTTTACAAGTTAGCAAATCGCACTCATGTCTGCCCTTAATCCTGGATTAGCTACAAACCTAGCAAGACAAGTATAAAAGTACTTGTTGTTTCTCCCCGAGGAATAAGTTCGTTTACAAGTTAGCAAATCGCACTAATGTCTGCCCTTAATCCTGGATTAGCTACAAACCTAGCAAGACAAGTATAAAAGTACTTGTTGTTTCTCCCCGAGGAATAAGTTCGTTTACAAGTTAGCAAATCGCACTAATGTCTGCCCTTAATCCTGGATTAGCTACAAACCTAGCAAGACAAGTATAAAAGTACTTGTTGTTTCTCCCCGAGGAATAAGTTCGTTTACAAGTTAGCAAATCGCACTCATGTCTGCCCTTAATCCTGGATTAGCTACAAACCTAGCAAGACAAGTATAAAAGTACTTGTTGTTTCTCCCGAGGAATAAGTTCGTTTACAAGTTAGAAAATCGCACTAATGTCTGCCCTTAATCCTGGATTAGCTACAAACCTAGCAAGACAAGTATAAAAGTACTTGTTGTTTCTCCCCGAGGAATAAGTTCGTTTACAAGTTAGCAAATCGCACTCATGTCTGCCCTTAATCCTGGATTAGCTACAAACCTAGCAAGACAAGTATAAAAGTACTTGTTGTTTCTCCCCGAGGAATAAGTTCGTTTACAAGTTAGCAAATCGCACTAATGTCTGCCCTTAATCCTGGATTAGCTACAAACCTAGCAAGACAAGTATAAAAGTACTTGTTGTTTCTCCCCGAGGAATAAGTTCGTTTACAAGTTAGCAAATCGCACTAATGTCTGCCCTTAATCCTGGATTAGCTACAAACCTAGCAAGACAAGTATAAAAGTACTTGTTGTTTCTCCCCGAGGAATAAGTTCGTTTACAAGTTAGCAAATCGCACTAATGTCTGCCCTTAATCCTGGATTAGCTACAAACCTAGCAAGACAAGTATAAAAGTACTTGTTGTTTCTCCCCAAGGAATAAGTTCGTTTACAAGTTAGCAAATCGCACTAATGTCTGCCCTTAATCCTGGATTAGCTACAAACCTAGCAAGACAAGTATAAAAGTACTTGTTGTTTCTCCCCGAGGAATAAGTTCGTTTACAAGTTAGCAAATCGCACTCATGTCTGCCCTTAATCCTGGATTAGCTACAAACCTAGCAAGACAAGTATAAAAGTACTTGTTGTTTCTCCCCAAGGAATAAGTTCGTTTACAAGTTAGCAAATCGCACTCATGTCTGCCCTTAATCCTGGATTAGCTACAAACCTAGCAAGACAAGTATAAAAGTACTTGTTGTTTCTCCCCGAGGAATAAGTTCGTTTACAAGTTAGCAAATCGCACTCATGTCTGCCCTTAATCCTGGATTAGCTACAAACCTAGCAAGACAAGTATAAAAGTACTTGTTGTTTCTCCCCAAGGAATAAGTTCGTTTACAAGTTAGCAAATCGCACTAATGTCTGCCCTTGATCCTGGATTAGCTACAAACCTAGCAAGACAAGTATAAAAGTACTTGTTGTTTCTCCCCAAGGAATAAGTTCGTTTACAAGTTAGCAAATCGCACTAATGTCTGCCCTTGATCCTGGATTAGCTACAAACCTAGCAAGACAAGTATAAAAGTACTTGTTGTTTCTCCCCTAGGAATAAGTTCGTTTACAAGTTAGCAAATCGCACTAATGTCTGCCCTTGATCCTGGATTAGCTACAAACCTAGCAAGACAAGTATAAAAGTACTTGTTGTTTCTCCCCTAGGAATAAGTTCGTTTACAAGTTAGCAAATCGCACTAATGTCTGCCCTTGATCCTGGATTAGCTACAAACCTAGCAAGACAAGTATAAAAGTACTTGTTGTTTCTCCCCTAGGAATAAGTTCGTTCACAAGTTAGCAAATCGCACTAATGTCTGCCCTTAATCCTGGATTAGCTACAAACCTAGCAAGACAAGTATAAAAGTACTTGTTGTTTGTCCCCTAGGAATAAGTTCGTTTACAAGTTAGCAAATCGCACTAATGTCTGCCCTTAATCCTGGATTAGCTTAATCAGGCTTCGAACAACCGCGCCCTTAACTCTTCATTTTTCCTTCTATCAAGATTTCATATATTTTTTAAATATTGTATAGTTTCATTCACAAGTAGTTTACACTGAACATTCCGGGCCGATACAACACTCTCGCTCATGTTGTGAACACTACGTATTGCATAGTATTGCATAGTATTGCATAGTATTGCATAGTATTGCATAGTATTGCATAGTATTGCATAGTATTGCATAGTATTGCATAGTATTGCATAGTATTGCATAGTATTGCATATACTGTTTCATGTTTGTCTAGAAAACACAATGATGCCTTGACCTGTGAAATATATTGACCAATCAATGCGCTCCATTTCTACCGTTGTGTGTGAGAACAGACAGGAATCAGGTTAGCGTATTGATAAAGTTGAGAACGTACGGCTAACTAAGATGACCTTCATGTTCGTAATATTCAGTTCTCGCAAGAAAAAGTTGCACTCTTTAAATGATTTATTACTGCATTATATGGCTAAAGTTAAATAGTTTTAATCCTGAAAAGCTACTCCGAAAACACCTTTGTACCTTTACGCGTGATTTGGAGCCGGCCTTTTTTATACAAGCGAGCGGCCGAACAGTTTGCACTTATTCGGATTCATATCCTACATTCTGCTCCTCCTGACAAAGTCAATCCATTATCATTAGAGGGAAATCAGCTCAATTTTATCATTGGTATCTAGATTTCTTTTCAAGAAAACCAATTTGTTTTAAAAGCGTTCATTATTCACAATAATATTTTGGTAAGAAACACCCCTTAGTTGGTGAACGCACGAGTATTGTGGTCCTATAACTTGCATAACACCTTAACCACATTCGAGATAAGCCACAAACTGAGCTGCGATACTCGGGAACAAAAGCCTCATTTCCACACTATATTTCGTATCAAGGCTATTCAAGTTGAAGTCTTCACAGCAATTCCTGTAACTGAAATTCCACTCGTACCCCCAAATGAAATTATCGGTGCTCCAATTTCTCAGTATTTTCGTTGCAGAAAATCGGCTGAATTATTTTTCTCGTTGTCTATTGTACAATGGCAGCTGGAGTAATCCCGGTCGGATTTGGCTACAGCCGGCATTTTTCAGGGTCTTTTGTAAAATATTCCCCTATTTTTAGTTTACAGAACCAAAAATTTTTCCAGTCATAAAGCTAAAGCTGCTCCGTAGTTCTTCAAGTGGAATTAATCATTATGGTTTTCAAACTTGAAACTCAAAATAAGACATCTTTGCATTTATTGTATAGCTGTGTGATTCATCGAATGACAATACGCGACAAACTAGCGAAAGACATTGGTAAATTGCTCTTCAGTACAAACTTGACTGTATTCATTAATTAGCAAAACTGTAATAAACTGCAAAATTAAACCGAGCTCAACAAAAAAGGATTTAATGGTGGAACTAAACTTTAATCCTTATTCTTAACTTCACATCTAGCTGTTCAACCAGCCGACCTTTTAAGCCCAAACGTTGTTTAGAGAAAATCCCCGGAAAAAAAGAGTTGTAGCACATGCCAGTTCATTTCTGATTTATACGAGTTTATTTATCTGTTGACGAGAATCTTGGTTGTTTTAGATCAGTATCCTGAACCTTTTTCTTAGTTTCTCACTTTGATTCGGAGCATACCACGTGCAGAGAGAACCAATAACAATGCATTTACTCCCGCGTTATCAGGTTAATGGATATCTGTGATAAGATATCGAGACGCGTTCTACGTTCCATTCTCCATCTCGGCCCGATGGTGTACTGACGTGTTAAGCCAACAATTCTGTTTTTCAGCTCCTAGAACGTTCGTTCAGTATATGTACGCCATTCCTTGGAAGCCATTATGAATCTTTTATCCCTTGTAGCTTTACTGTGCAGCACTACTAGTGTTTTAGCGACGACTGGTCTCAAGTTCGACGCAGAGAAGCTGCCGTATGCGGAGTACAAGCCTTGGGATTTGTCAACAAATGGCACTGTGGAACTGTTCTTCAAAACTGACAAACAAAACGCACTACTGCTTTATCAAGATGACGGTGATGGCAAGGACTGGATTGATGTGTTTCTCGTAGGTACAAGAGCCAGGTTGAGACTAACACTTGGCACTTGCTATCGCAAAACCAAGTTCCTCAACGGTTCGTTTTCGGATTCCAAATGGCATCGCCTCAACATCAAACGAAACTTTTCAACAACAACATTTTCTATAGATGGCATTAAATCTAGTCCGATTGCGTGTAAGATTCTTAGAGAGTCCCCAGGCAAACCTAAACCTCACAGGACCAGTTTATTCCTGGGTGGCATTCCGCTGATGGTCAGTCATGGTCGATGGTCCAACCCAACCATCTTTATAGAAGTGCCACATCATCTGTATGTACTTCATTGGTGCCGTTAAATTTACTATTTTTGCACATATATTTTTGCCATTACGTCGTACACGCGCAAACGCATTAACTGGAGATCAACTCAAAGCAAGAAAAAACGGTTTGGTAGTGATTTGATTTGAGTTCGATTTCTAAAAGTATAGATTTACTTGTGTCACGAAAGGCTGACCATAGTAAACCACTACTAAATGTTCAAAAACATCACAGATTTTAAGGAGAGGATGGGGTGTATATGGGTGACATTAACAAAGTAAGAACAGCAGAAACTTGAAATTTACTATCTGATTGATGGCCTAATTAATAATTAGTGATTAGCAGTCACGAATTTGTAAGAACAGTCTCCCACGCGTAATTCAGTATATACTGTATGTACAAGAAGAAAGAAGGAACTTGAATCTCGCGACATGTTTTATGGTAACGAGGTAAAACCAACACGGGACATTCTGGTCGGGGTTTTATTAACTGTAATATCTTAACTGCAGGTTTTCTTAGGCGAGTATGAAACATTAATCATAAATCTGAATAGCCATGAATGGATAAAGCCACGATTAGCGTTAATAATGAATAGTATGTGAATCTTTTGTATGGATTTCTCAGTTACAAGGTTGTTCTGGGCCTGGTTCGACGCTAAATTCCACATCCCAAACAAAGGACTAAAACAACGTCAGTGCTTGTCTCTATTACATTCATTAGTAATATCGATAGGTGCTCAGCAACACCCCCTCCCCTCCCCGGGTGGACAGTATTGGTTACAATGGCATGTTTTTACCGTTATCATTTTTCTTGTAGGTTTTCGGGATGCATAGCACGCGTTCAGTACAGTGGCGGAGAAAACACTCTACGAAAGGCGAAGTACAAGAAATCCTCAGGAACTACAGCTGACTGCCAGGGAGCGTGCGTGGAACAGTGTAAAAATGGCGGGAAGTGTATCGACATGTTGGTGAGCGCGCGATGTGATTGCGGTGAGACTGGATACAAGGGAGAGCATTGCGAAGGTAATGTATGGTTCTCATGACCCGTGACAGAGCTGAATACCTAGGGCGCATGCGCGAGCTGACGCGTGAATCGGCGGGAATTTTGCCGTAAACATACCCTGCGAGCAGAGGTTTCTCATATCTTTGCCTTTCCTGTTGCCGAAAGAAACCTCTGCCACGAAACGATTGCTTTTCGCGTTGAGCATGCGCCACGGTATCTGGATTTCCATTGGCCGAGAAAAACGAGACGGTAAACAATGGAAATTCATTGTAGATTTCAGATTGTTCATTTCCTATTGTTGGCGAAGTGGAGAAAATATAATATATTTCCTTCTTCGTGGGTATAAATCAAAGTCTTCTTTAGGATAAATTAAATTAGATTTATTGAACGGTAATTTCGAGGTCTTCCGAGCAGTTCAGCAAAATAAGGAGACAAAGCCGGAGTTTGAAGCTCTTTCGTATCAATCGTCGACAAAACAAAAACTGCGCGATGACATATAAAATAACGGCTGCGAAGGATACTGTGGGCTCTTTGCAGAACCAGCGAAGATCGCCAAAAGGTCATGCCCGACCGATATCAAACAGGTAAAACCGGTTTGTAACTGGTTTATCACGTGGTTTACCTCCATTATTTTGGAGGTTGCAAGTGCGCGTGTTCAACGGGAAAAGAAATCGTTTCGATTGTGGCAGAGGTTTCTTTCGGCGACAGGAAAGGCAAAGAGATGAGAAACCTCTGCTCGCAGGGTACCGTAAACACTATATTGTGCCGGTCAATGTCTTGTTTTATCCCAGTATTCAAAACTTAAACTACACTGTTCAAAACATGTTTTTTCCGCAGAAAACATGAAGGTACTCGCAACATTTTCAAATGTCCACCATATTCGTATACGCTGCTGTCGTACCTAGTCCTCGCGCGTCATGTTATTAAGCTCTGTCTGATCGCACAACGTCTAAAATACAAGTTTCTACAGTCCTGGTACTCCGACTCCCCAAATAAATTAAGAACAATTAATAAAATAATATAAATACACAGGAGCCCATAATCAGGATCGTCCATATCTTTCTAGTTTTGTTATACCAACAACATGGCTGCTACGCTTTTGTGATTTTATTCCCTTAGGAATGATTGCAACGGAAAACCGTTCTAAAAATAGCCTAACTTGTGAAAACGCTGTGACATAGGCCCAGTATGCGGGATGGCCGTCCCTAGTTATGTCCCTAGTTATGTCCCTAGTTATGTCCCTAGTTATGTCCCTAGTTATGGGCTCCTGAAATACAATATTGCGTATGAGCCTCAATTAAATATTTTTGCTGTTTTCGGGTTACTTGTTCTGCACACTGCACCAGCTGCTTCTGTTTTCACTTTCTGTTTCAACAGAGAGTTTGCTAACAGACGACGAACCTAACAATATAACTACAGGAATGTATGCTGCCCACGGCCGGGGACTGGCACCCAGTATGCAGCCCTTGCCGCTGATTGCTACGATGATCGCGCTGACTTGTGGGATGCTGTTGGGCACAGAATCGTACCACGCCCTTCTCTGTCTGCTTAGCGTGTGAAAGACTTGAAATTACTGTCCTGAAGATCAGCAAAGGTTTACAAGCTAATGACAGTTTACGAGTTTTCCCGTTCAAGAAGCGTAAAGAATATCTGTTCAAAACGTCAACTTCACTGGTTTCCTTGGAACCTATGGGACTGTATCAGTTGATTATACAGCCATGTAATGGCCTTACGCTGATATCGGGCCTCCTTGATTACTGCCCTCTGAATGTAAAGTAAAACTGAACGATACCCTAGACAATGAAACTGTTGTTTAACAAAAGTACACTAAGCTTATTGCCATATTACGTCATGTCATTTGAAGTATTAAAATTGAAATTTATTAATGGGAAAAGGACGATGCTGGTATGACATGTTGCTAGGTCGCATATCTATATCTAGCAGCAGGAGTTTCTTCACAGCTCTTTAACAGTCAATATCGCCATGCAAAGATAAAACTGAATTCAATTGTATCGTCCCCTCCTTGAAATTCGCTGATAAATGGAGGACATGTTAAACTTAACAGTGCTAGTGTTCAGTCGGAACTGTTAACATGATTACCAGAGGCGTAGCCAGGATTTTTTCGGAGTGACGCACAATTGTGAAATTAATGTAATATACATTACCCTATAACAGGACTTAGTATTCATCTACTTAGTCATTATTTATTTATTGGATACAACACTGCTGTAAACATTAATGTCTGAGAAGGAGGCACTGTTGTTTATGACGTAATATATATGTCGATGGTTATAGACGATTCAGAATAATTTCGTTTTCACAATAAATCATCATCACGTCACTGTGTGATGGGTAGTGCCCACAGCACAGTAGACGTGGCTATTTATAGTCGCGAAGTTCTGGTATGCGGTTACGTTGTCTTTTGTTCTCTTGCGCTTTAGTATTTTTAGCAGTTTGAACAATTAAAATTTGTCAGTGCATCCTGATTGGTTTAAAGTGACGGCTGTTTCTTTTCGCGGGAAACGCAAAGTTAAAAATAGCTACATCTGTTCTGCTGATGGACAGAACTAATCTGGGAGATGCACGCTCCTGGTAATGGGATCCTGGTGTCACTCTCCACCTTCTTTTCATTTGTCTATATGTGTTTTATCATAAGATTGTGTAATTCATAATTCATGTATTATCTCGTAAAAGTTCTAGTTTATTAGATACATTGTAAGCCTCTTTTCCCGAAGAAGATCGGCCGTGCACGTGTCGATCGAAATATTGGAAGAAAAAAACTACCGTTGAATCAGCCTTTCGTTTCTTGTTTATTAGGCCCCGTCCACACATAGCCGGATATGTTTGAAAACGCAACTTTTTCTTTGCGGATTGGCCTCCCGTCCACACGTAGCCGATGAATACGGTATCGAATCCGCAACTTTTTGAAAACGCTCCCCAGAGTGGAAATTTTTGAAAACGCCGTTTTCCTGTACTCTTGTGGACGGCTGAAGATGGAGATTTTCGAATACGCTGACGTCACGGTATCGGATCCAGTCTTTTACGTGCGAGATTATTTCAACATGGCGGACGAACGTATTATTCTTGTTACACTGTTACTTGGACTTCTTTCCAGTCTAATAGCGTGCCTTCAGATGAACATAGCTTTGCTAAATTATGACTGTTAGCAGTAGCTCCACTTCGTCGTCTGTCCAAACAAACGACTCTGCCTTATTCTTTTCCCTTCGGTTTACTATTTTTCTGTCCTATAGGCTCTTTTAGCTTCTCAAGTTAGAGTTTAGTTCGAAAGCAAACAAAAATGGCGCCAATCTTTTTCGCGGGCTCAAACTCGGCTATTAGAATGTGCGCATGATCTGTCAAGCCTGTTAGCGTTTTCAAATCGTATTAGCGTTTTCGTGTGGACGGCGAATACGATTCGTAAACGCTACGTGTGGACGCGATTTTTTTTAAACGAATACAAAAAAGTTGCGTTTTCAAACATATCCGCGGCTACGTGTGGACGGGGCCTTAATCTCAACGCCGTTTTCCCAATACATGTATTTATTTGTTTCATTTCAGTTTATTACGTTGCCACTGAAAGGTAACAACATAACTGTAAGCAGCAGCATGTTAGAAAATATATATAAATAAAAATTAAAGGAATAAAAGAAAAACATCGATAGCTGTATTTTTAGGGGGGAGGGGAAGGAAGAATATCAAAAGTTACAGACCAGTGCACGCGGTGATTTTTTAGTCACTTCAGTCGACGTAAATATTAAGGTGAAATCCAATAAAACAGTTTACCATGACTCCAGTAGTTAGTTGTTACTTTTTCTACAATATTTTTCTACAATATTTCTTAGAAATGATTAGCTGATTGGCGATTGGCGCGCTAAAAGCTCATTGGCTCTTACTCGAACAGCCCTGCTTTGATTGCCTCGCGCGCTCACAAAACCTTTTAAGTGTTGAATTACTGCTGCACTCGCATATTTGCATTCGTTTTGATCTGGAACAGGGTCGTAATTTTTTTGGAAGGGCCTCAGGACAGTTTGAGTTATTTACGGTCCCTTGCCGCTGCTAACGCAGAGTCTGTTCATCTGCTTATGATTCGAGTGGAGCACAACGTCTCGCACGTATCATATCAGACGCTAGCCTGGTCTATCTTTTCGAGAACAGGATATCTTTTTGCCATTTTGCCTGCAACAGGGTCACAAAAATATAATTTCTTGGCCTGGGAGTACCCCCTCAGTATATCTTCTTGATGAGAGTATCATTCTCAGCACGAAGCCTGCGCATGCGTTGTGGACTCGCTGTAGTTCGCTTCAGCTAATAGATAGATAGAGAGTGATAGATGACACAGCAGTAGTCCAGTTTAGATATGACAGTAAGCTTTCTACCAATTGCTTGCACACATGATAGGGTGCTAGATGGTGCAGCTTCCTAAGTATTGATTAACGCGTTCCAGTTCCAAGTGAGATGTTCGTCAAGGTGGAGACCTGACAACTCAGTTTGTCGATGAAATGTGCCCAAGACTCAAGGCAAGAGGTTTTACGCTGCAACTCACCACTGCCGGATAATTATGTACAACATACAAACATCTGCAGAGTAGAGAGCATCCTCCACTTCGGGTTTGTTGTATTTAGTGACAAGTTTGCTAGAGTAGTTCCCTAGCTGTTCACTGAATTGAATCTGGCATTTATCCTGGAGACACAGCTATGGAGATCACTAGTCTTTGAATGGCAATTAAAAGTTGTGTCATCTGCATATTGATAACATAGACAGGGGCGTAGCTAGGGGGAGTCCTAGGCTGCCCGTGACCCCCCTCCTTGGGTATATTATTGAATGAATAGCATGCCCTGTTCCCTCATAGAGGTAAGCGCTTCAGTCTGGCGCTCGTTTCGGGACCCTAATATGGACCACTGTGGAACTACAAACGTCAGACGTAGCCTGCGAATACAGCTTTCTCGCATCGGGAACTACAATCAAAATTTTGATTGTGGTTCCCGATGCGAGACGGCCGTATTCGCAGGCTAGGTCAGACTTTTTGTCATCTGTTTGAACAAACTGTCATCTATCAGACAAGTAAATTAACATCCAGGTGAGAAACTCATTTGAGAAGCCCAAGGAATGCGTTTTCTTGATTACAGTTGTGAACTATGGCGCGTATTTTGTGTCACAATTCAAACATGCAATTCAAACATTCAATTCGAACATTCAAACACGCAATTCAAACATTCAATTCGAACATTCAAACATGCAATTCAAACATTCAATCATTCAATTCGAACATTCAAACTTTCAATTCGTTCATTCAAACATTCAATTCGAACATTCAAACATGCAATTCGAACATTCAAGTATGCAATTCGAACATTCAAACATGCAATTCGAACATTCAAACACTGATTCAATTCGAACATTCAAACATTCAATTCGAACATTCAAACTTTCAATTCATTCATTCAAACATTCAATACGATGGCGCGTACTTCGTGTCAAAATTCAAACATTCAATCCTTCAATCTCGACATTCGATCTCGACTTAGCCTGATTTTCAGACGGTATACGAGGTCGTCCGTCTGAAAATCAGGCTAATCTCGACTAGGCTAATCTCGACATTCGACCTTCATTCGAATACGCGACGCCCAGCTTCAATTCCCCGGATGTACAAGAGTCGCGGGAAATCAACAACACCGGACTTTTCTACATACAGGTCGATCGAACGTGGAGCCGGTTCATAGGATAAATCGCAACCGTTCAACATATTTTGCCTTTTATAATTCCCTATGGGTTTTTGAGTGGTTAGGCTTTCCTAGAGAATAGGGACCTTAAGCAACTAGCCGGCTAAGGACGACGACGGCTGACGACGACGAAACGTAGAAAAGTGTTTTCTCTCGAAATTTGTAGTTGCCTTTAGGTGCCTTTTATAACCATATGTTCGAAAAATGTGATCAGGCCAGAGTCCGTTCAGGCCGATCGATAAACGGTGTGATTTACTTTCTTACGTTCGCGTTCTCCTTTGAACGTAAAATTTGTTGTTTTCACGGTTTTCTTTTAAGAGAACGGTCAAAATGTAGGTGACTGCGTGCATTTTCACGTGCACTTATTGTATTTTTTTTCATGTTCAGAACAAGGTGAGTGCGTCAATTTTATTTTTATGTATGTGAAACTATATCTATACGGGTATCCCTTAATATATGTAATTATGATATAAAATCATGTTTGCCGCGTAGCACTAGTAAGTGTAAAGAATGTGATGTAAAGTGGTAAGCTGTAGTGCTAAGTGTGCCGCCCTACGAGGGAAAGAGACAAAATCTCTGACCCAAGTGGGACTCGAACCCAACGGCGACCTCCAGGTTACATGTCTCGCGCTCTACCAACTGACTGCTATCAAGTCAGATGAGAGCAATCGTGGGTATTGATGCGTTTTTTATGGGATCACGGCGATTATATATGCATGCGCCAGTTTTTTTGACAGCTGTTAATCAAGGTGGTCAAACAAAGAAAGCAGAAAAAGGTGACTTTTTTTGCATTTGAAGAAAAACATAAGAGAAGTTTCTCGTTTTCACTTTTCGCGAATAGTGAAATGACAACAAAAAGTTGAGAAAATTGTCATGACTTAAGAAATTTCCTAGACTACTGTAAGAAATACCCCACCATTTACACAAAAATGGCACTTTTTTCAGGTTTTATGAACGCCAGTGAAATCCACAAAAAAGGTGACATATTTTTCGTTCGTGTATAGAACACAAATCAAGAAACTGCATGATTTTTATTGTCTTTTGTACTTTCTGGATTCAGGTTTTTATGAAAAAGTAGAATTGGCGGAACCGATCACTGATTTATATATCAAGCGGTCTCTAGCTACCCTGGTCCCAGAGGTTTTCTAGAGAGAGGACAGCCGCGAGAAGCGAACTGCGAGAAAACCTCTGGTATCGGTGGGTGCCAATCTCACTTTCATGAGGATCAAGATCCAGTGGCGGATCCAGGGGTGGTTACGGGGGTGACATGTCACCCCCCCACCCCCCCCCCCCCTTTTGGGCCAAAAACAAATTCTGTATAAGAATTCGTAAAAATAAAATATATTCGTTCAAATTTTGTAAGAAATTTCGCACCAGAAACTGTACCGGTCAAAATAGTCACCCCCCTTTTTCAAATCCTGGATCCGCCACTGAGATCTGACTGTTTATAAGAAGACATCGTATCATCTGTACTAAAAGATCGCTTGGATCCCAAGATAACATTACCTAACATTAAGATAAAGCGTTAGTTGGCGTTATAAATCGGAAATCCTACCGACTGGTCATGGCAAGTCGAAATTTTTTCAGTTGCTACCAGATAAAAGCAAAGAATTGTCATTGAGAGGGTTTAGTTATCCACGGAACGCAATCAGTTATTGTTATCTGCCCTCTAAAATCATTGGGGCTCTCGCATTGATCTAAGGTCTTCTCGAACTTTAGAATAGTTGTGTTCTGTATCATAATTTTCTTGACACTGGATCACTCAGTTGAAACGCCATTCAGGTCAGTATTCGTTGTAGATCGGCTAGGTACTTTAATGTTTATCCTGCAGACACTCTGCAATGGTCGTTTGTTCGAGATTTTACGGCTTTGAGTGGTGTTTTAATTTTACGGGGAGTTCTCTGCTGTGAAAACATCCCCGGGTCGACGAACTGAATCGCATGCATTTGACATGTAAACAAATTTAATCTCAATCCATTCTTTTACTCTGACTATGGACTACCCAACTTAACAACTGCTCCACGTTCGATCGTTCTGTATGTAGTAAAGTTCGGTCTCTTGTACATCCGGGGAATTGAAGCTGGGCGTCGCGTGTTCGAATGAGATCGAATGTCAAGATTGAAGGATTGAATGTTTGAATCCAAGGATTGGATGTTTGAATTTTGACACAAAGTACGCGCCATCATATTGAATGTTTGAACGAATGAATTGAATGTTTGAACGAATGAATCGAAAGTTTGAATGTTCGAATTGAATGTTTTAATGTTCGAATTGAATGTTTGAATATTTGAATGTTCGAACTTTACAACTTCGGTCGACACACTGCTCAAGTTCTTCCCCAACGCCATTTAGAAAAATATGCGGGCACATTCCTTAAATTCCAGACTTTGCCAAAAGTGTAAAGTTCGCTCTGACTGGTTGACATTATGACGTCAGGAACACGAAAGTCTATGAAGTCCATCAGACGGGGAGGGGGAGGAAGCGAGCGGACGACCTCGTACCGTCTGAAAATCAGGCTAAGTCGAGATTGAAGGATTGAATGTTTGAATTTTGACACGAAGTACGCGCCATCGTATTGAATGTTTGAATGAATGAATTGAAAGTTTGAATGTTCGAATTGAATGTTTGAATGTTCGAATTGAATCAGTGTTTGAATGTTCGAATTGCATGTTTGAATGTTCGAATTGAATGTTTGAATATTTGAATGTTCGAACTGCGTGTTTGAATGTTCGAATTCAATGTTTGAATGAACGAATTGAAAGTTTGAATGTTGGAATTGAATGATTGAATGTTTGAAATGCATGTTTGAATGTTGGAATTGAATGATTGAATGTTTGAATTGCGTGTTTCAATGTTCGAATTGAATGATTCAATGTTTGAATTGCGTGTTTCAATGTTCGAATTGAATGATTGAATGTTTGAATTGCATGTTTGAATGTTCGAATTGAATGATTGAATGTTTGAATTGCATGTTTGAATGTTCGAATTGAATGATTGAATGTTTGAATTGCGTGTTTGAATGTTCGAATTGAATGATTGAATGTTTGAATTGCATGTTTGAATCATACTGTTCGAATTGAATGATTGAATGTTTGAATTGCGTGTTGGAATGTTGGAATTGAATGATTGAATGTTTGAATTGCATGTTTGAATGTTCGAATTGAATGATTCAATGTTTGAATTGCATGTTTGAATTTTGACACAAAATACGCGCCATAGTGAACTGGACAGAGCATCACCGTTACCTCTCCTCTCTTCATTGCAAGAATAAGATGATCACGGATGCCCAGGTCGTAGAATGGCCTTATGGAAACCAGATATGCTTGGTGCTAATAGGGACAATTTGTCAATAAACGGAATTAGTTGTTGAAGTACAAGTCTCTATTAAATTCGTGAAACCAGTCGTTAAATGCGGCCTGGCTGATCCTCTTACCCGTATCATCAATACCAGCATCACCTCCTAAAGCTTTCCTCGGGCCTGGATTATTACACGTATCTCGCCAATTTCAGAGGTTTATCACCCTAAGAGTGACAAAGACTATTGTCCGGTGTCCATTCTCCCGGCTCTCTATTGCAAACTGAACCTGAATATCTCTGGAACGAGATGACAACTGAGATGAGATTTCGAGAGGATTTTCAAATGAGATTAACATTATTTTCGAGTCGTATGGACTTTAAGAAATCATGGGACAGACCTAGCGCTTCCAAAGCCAAAAAGAGATGTTCTAAAACGAAGCTTCAAATATAGTGGTGCTAAACTCGCGGATTCGTTCCAACAATTCAGGAGAAAAGTACACAAATCGGTAGGTCACGTTGATAACTTACGTAACAATCCCTTGCACGAGTTTTTATCAATGCACTGTAGAAATATTGCATGATACATTTTAGTTTTTATTATTATACCTATGTCTACATTTTCTAGTTTGTATCTATATTAATATTGTATTTAGTGTATATTCTATTAATTTTGTAGTATTATTGTATAGTAGTTATGATAATATCGTAGTTATGATAATGTAAATAGTTTCACGCTCCTCGTGGAAATCAGCGGAGTATAATTATGTTATGTTGGTATGATCAACTAAAAGTCGATTAAGGTATACTACCGCGGAAGCGAGTAGCAGCTGACGTTTCGAGCGCTAGCCCTTCGTCAGAGTAAAAGAGGAACATGTTCTGTTGTTTGGGGCGAACGTGGTGAAATAAAGCTGTACCTACGTACCTACCTACCATGCGCGTGTACTGAACAGAGACCCTAATTTTTGATTTAAGCCGTTTGAAATGAGGATAATAATCAATTTTGCTTTGCTACGAGATCAAAAATCTCTCAGTTTTCGAGTTTGCTAGAAAACACGAGGTGTTGTTTAGCAAGACGACATATCGCTGGAATAGGCAGTTGCTACAGAGTCTTGGGTTTCAAACGTTTATGATAAGAAAAGGGTATTTAGCAAATAAGACGGCAAACTATTGCTCAGATATCATGATCTTCGCAGATGACTTCGGATGTGAAAGTTCATAATTTGACACCGTAAAGCAAGGCTTTCTTCCTTCACTATTCACATTGGTTGCAAACGATTAAAACAATGAATTTAAACTTGCTATATAGACCTACGTCATTATGCATGCAGCAATTCCAAAAAAGCTGAAAATCACACTATAATCTACAGTATCTCACAATGGCACTTTAAATTCAAGAAAAATTCTGAATGGAAATGTGAACTTCATCTGATAAAAAAAATAAGTGAGCTTGAAGTCATTCAGTTGGAGTTTACTGAGTAATGTATGGAAAGTCGAGGATTTTGGAGTTTTTCCAAATAGAATTCGTTACAAACTTGACAACTAGTACAAGGTACGTACAAGGCGTGTTTTAGACATTGTTATCGCATAAGATTTCAGTGGTTATGTTGTAAATGTGATCGAGTGATATAATGGATTAGAATTGCGACATGGGCTGCAGCAATGGACATCAATATACATCACACTTGATGGAAACTGAGTCACTTAGTCACGTAGAATATAACCGTTATATCATTTAGTTATTGGACTAAATAAAAGTTACAGACTCCTTACAACTCTTCTGGATTATAAACTTATTTACGAACTATTTTCACTGATAAGCATTTTCTCGAGAAGAAGAAAAAATGGAAAAGATGTTATCACAAAGCTTCCATGTTCTTCTTTGGCACACACTAAATCGGCCGAACTGGATTTCCTGGCTACTTTTATGTTCAACAACAGGAACTCATGCGTGCAGCAATCTGCGTTGACATCCAGATCAGAAGAAAATACTGGCTATGTTTTGTTCAGTATGACTGAAAAAAGAGGAACATATTTTCCCCATAATCGGAGGGTGGTATTATGCTAAACAAGCAAGAGGAACTTTGTTATCATATTTTTAAAAAAAAATGCTGAAGCATTTCCATTTTCCCCCTAAAGAACAACAAACCGGCAGAACAAATACGGAAATACAGTGACTAATCTGGAGTGGCTTCAAAGTCAATAAAGGTGAAGGTGAAGGCGATGCATTTAAGATTTGACACCGATACTACAAAGATTACGCAAGTGTGATATACGCTTGATAATTACTGTGTCTTCAGTCATGTTTGCAGTCTTCCATGGAAGCAAATCCTATCTTCATTACCTATTTAACTGCAGGTGGTATATCAATGAGCTGTTGTCAAGTTAATGAATGAGTTGGCAATCGTAACGTGAGCCAGCATGAAAAACCATCCATGAAGTTATTTGTGTAAAATACTAAAATACTTTGTCGTAGCAAACAATACTTTCTCTGCAATCTCAGGTCATGTTGAAAAGGAGTTGCCCTCACTAATATGGTCGGGAATCGGAAAAATACGTTCATGCTGTAATGAATAATTGAGAAAAGGCTTTGTGATTGATATCAAGAGAAAATAAATGTCGTCTTACACCCGTAGGTCAGCCAGTCACGTACCGCCGCATCTCACATGACTTCCGATTAAGTGGCGGGAAAAAAGAGCGCGAAAAAAGATCAGACGCGCTCTCCACTTGACAATGCACGCGCCACGCAGGTTTAGTCTGCCTTAAAATTTCTTTATTTAGAATTTGAATAAAAAAACGTTATTTCGATATGATACACATAATTAATGGTTGTAGTTAGTTTTTCAAATCGAGTTGGTCTGTTAATGTTTTGGTAATAAGACGTAAATGTTACTGCAAGTAAAGATTAGCGTTTCAGTTTTCCACAACTAGTCTTTCTTCCAACTAGTCAAACTTGACTACACTTCGATTCATCATTTGAATCGTGTTCAGAAGGCCGAGTTCGGAAAACGAGTATCAGTACAATGAAAGATTATCAGCAAAAGCAATACTTTTTCGATGGTTTTACAAATTTAATCTAGATATAGTCAATTTTTGCGCAGATCTGAATGTGTACAACAAATGAGAAAAGCCGCACAATCAGTTCGGTTTTCAACTAGTACCTCAAACTCAAACATGGCACAAATTCACACGGAACGATAGATAATTGAAACTAACACCGAGCAGTGTTTTACAAACTTGGTTATTGTAATTATGAACAGAAAATTCCTATTTTGCAATAAAAAACTAAGGTGCAAATATGACCAGAACTAGCAATGAATTCCTTCGGTCGTTGCCCTAACTTATATTGCGACATTATCATTGGACAAACCGACAACAGACTTATTGAGAGTTTTTTTAATCCTGAATATCGGTCGCCGCAGTCACAAGTTTAAACTAAATTTCGGTGTTGTTTTTTCTTGGCGGTAACTTTTATGACATGTACTAATTTTCTTCTAGATCCATGATTTTTTTTTCAGGCTGTATAACAAAAATGTAGTTAGGAGATGAGTATCTTTGTGGTTTTATTATCACGAAGTGTTGCACTTTTAGGGTTAATGTGACTATAGCATTATCTGCCATATAATATTCATGAGTAACTTGTAATGAGCAATAGTCAGTACTAGATTTAAAAATAATTTACACCTTAAATTAACGGGAAAATTTTCTGCTAAGAAAATGTCTAATGAACGTCAAATACAAGACAGTTCAGTTCATTCATTTTGCTATTTTTAATGCGTAACACAGGGATAATTTGAGAACAATGAAACTGAGAAGTTGCAAGTAAATTAAACTGAAATCCATCAAGTGATACTCTTGGCTTAGATATTATGACGTTTTGTGTTCAAGTTCACAAAAAGAGTTGAGTGTATAAAATGTCTTCCAGAAGTGTTGAATGCCGAATCAAGCCGTTTAGCCATTTGATGCTCACTAACAATTTATAAGCTTTGCTGAGTGGCAGAGAAACTAATGAATGGAAGAAACACCTCAAGCTAAGTTTTGTAATTGGGAGTCATTAAAGAGCATAAACGAGTGTTATACATGTGTATTACAAGACACTAAACGAGAAAATCAAAGTCAAGACATGGAAGTAAACTGTGAACGCTGGAAAACATTACTTATCTACGTTTCGTGAATGGAATATGGAGGATTTTGAAATTTAGTCGTAAATCGTGTTCGTGGAACTGTGGATGGTTGAAGGCGGCAGGTGGAAATAGGTATCAGGGCATCACGTCGATATTCGTACTCGGCAGCATTTCCCAGTGTTCTCCAGGCTCTTACGAGGGAACGACGACACCGCCGATAACATCGATGGTGTACCAGAAATCGGGTTTTCCAACCAATAAGCGAGAGATGAGACCACTCTAGCCTCTACTTGACGCATTCCCGCCCCTGAAACAGGGATAGAAAACTTACTACGGACTGCATTGTATACTCATTCATTAACCTACAATCCACAAAGCGACACCTCCATGTCAAAGCCACAAGCAAATCGATGAAGAGACTTGACTCCGCACTTTAAAATATTTTCTACAAGTCGTGATGCTGTTTGTTTGGTGTGTTTTACACGCTTGTATTGTTGCTGCTGCCCATGCCGCTGGCGCAGGGCTAAAATTTGACGATGCCGATGGAGTTTACGGTTATGCAGAATATGAACCGTGGGATTTCTCAGAAGAGGGTACGCTGTCGTTTATGTTTCAAACGTACAAGCAAGAGGGAATTCTACTCTATGCTGAGAATTCAAAGAATGGTAGACAAGACTTTATGTATGCTTATATCGACGGCGGTGGAATAACATTGGAAATCAACCTAGAGTTTTGTAGAGAGCAAACTAAACTCGAAGTCGATGGAAAGTTTACCGATAATGATTGGTACGAAGTTTCTATAATTTTAGGTTTCAGAAAGGTCTCAATAATAGTCGACAACGATTTGAGTCAATCAAGAACAGAAAGATGTGTCGAAGGCCGACTGAACCCCACCACCAAACTAACTCGTATGCGAAAGAGAAAATGGGGTTCCACGTATTTAGGAGGCGCTCCGGTTCTCGAGTCACACGAATGGGCCAAAACAGGTCTTGTATACCAGATAAACAGGTAAATGTACAGTGATGAAGAAGTATTCGATGATTCTGATATAACATTTACACGTTTTATATATGTTAATCTCTCCGCTTTAATCGTTCGCCAGACAGAGATATTTCAAGAAGCTTTGTTTTTTA
Source organism: Actinernus sp. WN-2022 (assembly GCA_030867875.1). Taxonomy (NCBI): domain Eukaryota; kingdom Metazoa; phylum Cnidaria; class Anthozoa; order Actiniaria; family Actinernidae; genus Actinernus; species Actinernus sp. WN-2022. Next base: position 99,904,207 of record JAOWCC010001589.1, read on the forward strand.
GTTTTTTTTTATCACTGCTTTTCATTTTGAAACCGTTTTACTTTACTCGTGTATGTTTACGTGACGATAACAAAAAAAAAAAACTAGTCTTAAAGGGGGGGCGTTATTTTACATTCTCTATAACGGTCTCATTTGAGCGATTTTATGTGTTGACCAGTTATAAATTATTATTTACTTTCTCACTCATAAATCATATGTTTATCAATTATGAATGATGCATCTTTAGGCAGCCAATTAAATTAACGACAGCTTAACGTTTTCCATTCGATATCGCGATCGCGGCTGAATGATTGTTGCAATACTGAGTACTCAGTAGGACATATATGTTTTACTTCCCTTTCATAGCTTTAGCGGCTGCATCGGTAATTTGATGTACAGGCGAGGCACCCAGAAGGCATATAAAGCGAAATTAAATGACCAATCATATGCAGAGTTTGAATGTGAAAACGCCTGCACTGGCTCCAAGCCTCATCAATGTGAATACGGAAAATGTGTGGATCATATAACAACTTATGACTGCGACTGCACAGGAACTGGGTACGAGGGAACTTACTGCGATAACGGTACGTGAACCTCTCTGATTATGTGCCGCTCTGTTTATGTTCTTTATCTTTTGTTTGGGCCAGTGTGGTACAAAAAGTAAAACATTTTTTAAATGTTGGTAAAAAAATTTAGAAAATATAATCTTCCAGAACGTTTAACATTTTACGAAGGTGTCTAATCAGTTATGAGTGAGGTAATCTGCAGGGACCGGTTGTTCGAAGCCAGGCCGAAGCGCTCCCCGCCGGGAGTGAGGTAACTGAACTGTACGGACTACAATTATGGATTTAGCGCTATCCTAGGGATAAAGTTACCATTGCTTCGAACAACCTGGTGATCATCAGAGACGATTCCTTTCAATTCCTTTTCTCTCCACGTACTGAACTCAGTTTCTGACTTATCATGTATGCATTTTTTCTTTCTGATTTGAGGACAGCACTGATTACGAAATACATATTTTTGCGCATTTTTTCCATTCGATACTGTTTCGATGGTCAAGTTGTTCAGTGGGACATAAAATGATGCCGATTCCATTGCCAATCGTGATATTGTAATGATAGGTAAATAGTGTGTGCAATCAGAGGGTTTCTGACATACTTGTCTACTAATAGTCATTTAATTTTATGTAACAGCTGAATTGACTCCAACATTAATGCACGTCACATGTTTTATGCCACAGATGATCGCGTAGTTTCTCGGAGCTAGTGTCTAACCTACTGTTACCTTTATTCCACGCACAGGTTTTGCGTTCGTCACCTAAACATAGGTGTTATTTTCCTAAGAACAATTTCCATCGGCTTGGCATTCATCATTTAATATGCTTGCGGCAATTTATAATATTTGAAATACATTTTAATTTGTATACAAACCTTTCTTCTGAAAGAAACCGCGGCAAACTCTTTCAGATTTAGGAACGGTGCCCTGAAATTTAGCTGTGCTCGTCGTTTTTGCGCAGAGCCGTCCTTATCTGACTCATACACTATAGAAAACGGCTTACTTTTAGGCTCTGATAAAGCATAAATGCCATTATTTGAATTCTGCATGAGTACTTTCTTATTTATTTGTCAGTGTGCAAGTTCTAATTTTGCCACATATTTGCGATATATTTTCATGTTCACACTACGATTCCAAGATCTGTATTTGCAATGCATGACACACATTATGCTCGACATTTTCACTACATATTATGCTCGATGCTTTCACCTCACTACAAAGCAAAAAAATATGCCGTCATACAATGAATTGCAAAACCTTACTGGCGTCTTCCTATTAACAAATGACAACAGTGTAATAAAACATGTCATTCGGCTCCTTAATTTGAAGACAAGGACTCTTTATCCTTACAATGTCACTCTGTGTACTCATTTGGTTTGACCCAAACAAAGTGATGTGAATTACTCTTCTAAACTAATGTTTTAACAACTCTAATTTCTTTTCACATAACGAACAGTCATGTTAAAAGGGCCGTTCACAGCTTTCTACACATTTAGAAAATACAGAACCATTTAAGCGTTATGTACAACGTGGGCAGGTGGTACGACTGGCTTCTGTTATGTTATGTTATGTTTTGTTGTTACTGTTATGCTAATGAACCTTAGCGCAAAGGCAAGTTATTAGGTCAATGCAGTGAACACTTAGGGCATGTTTTCTAAATCAACAAAAGAGTTTAGATAATCAATGCAGTGAACTTTGATGCACGAACAAATAACACGAAACGGTAGCATTTTATAGACTTCCTAAAAAATATTGTAAAAATATTAACAAAGAGAGAAAATAGTAAAATAATCGGATTGTGTCGTGAAAAGTAATCAATGCAGTGAACTTTGATGCACGAACAAATAACATGAAACGGTAGCATTTTATAGACTTCCTAAAAAATATTGTAAAAATATTAACAAAGAGAAAAAATAGTAAAATAATCGGATTGTGTCGTTTTTGTTGAAAAATTAGAAAGAAAAGTAATCTGAATAAGTCATGTCCCAATCGAAAGGTTTAAAGGATTCGTAGATTAATGTAACTGTCAATGAATAATCGGGATATTTCCATCGATTCATTTTAGGGAGCCCCGAGTGTTACACCTGTCGCTCTATTTCTCATTTATTACTGTTGTTTCATTTAATTAAAGGTTAATTCAGATAGTTCTGAAATAAACTAAAACTGCATGTTACTATTATATATGTCCAGAGGCGAAAATCCGGCCATAATGTGTTGTTAAGCTATTTTTGAAATTAAGACTAGAAATGAAAGAAACTAACTATATGGTTATATACGAAGGTTCACCGTACAAATTGTTTTATTTTTATCTCAGTAAGTCGAGGGTTAGTCGTTTAGTTGTTGCTTTTTTTCGATGGTGGTTTGATTCGGAAACGAATCACACAGGACTATAGCCATATCTGCAAAATGGGGAAAATGCCATGCATTCGAGTTTTAAAAATGTTTGGAAAACAATTAAGGAGAATAAAGTTTAAGTGCTCATCACATCTTAAATGGAGGAACTGTTGATTAATTGGCGCGACCCAGGCCAAGGGCTTGAGGTTTACATAACCTGTAATTCCCTCGATCCGTTGTTTATTACATTGTCGCGTATTTGACTGAATTCATGAATGTTGAGAACCATTATATGAACTCGTCTAGAGTTAGAACTTTAAAAAACAATCTGTGCAATATATAAATGTAGGTTATTACACGAAAAGCTGTTCATGCGGCTGAGTATTTTTACGAGTCAGTTTTTATTTTTTCGAGCCTGAAAGGTGACACAAAATAAAATTCCCAGCCGTATAATACACAATTTTCTGTGTAATAAATTGTTTATCAATCAATACGACAACTGGAACAACATCAAGGAAAACCTTTTTCGCTTATTACAGACTCCGATCGAGGAATGCAAGAAATTGTCGAGCACTCGCGCGCTGAAAAATCTGTGTTCGCGCTGAAAACTAGCTAGTATGTTCGTGGCCCTAAGTTCGTGGACCTTGCATAAGTCAATCAGAGTAGCGCCACTTAGGGCCTGTGTACACGAAGGAAGGTCGAGGTCTCAAGGGATAACAATAAAATGAAGATAGCCCTAGTGCTTAGTGCTAAGGTCAACATCCCTTCATGTAAGCAGGCCCTTATATCATTACTCACCAACTAGCATACAATGTAGGCGCTTCTTGTGGCTTTTGGCAGGGGAAATTCCCCACCAGGCGTCACTTGGAAAGAGGACTGGACCGAGAAATGAGGGCGATACCGATGGGGGAAGGGGAAGGGCAGAATTCAATTCGTCCCAACCCACGCGTTTTCAGCATTTTGTTTGCAGGCCAGATATTCGATTGAGTGGAAAAAGCTACGGACCATAGTAAAACGTCGATCTGTAATACCTTGCACTTCGTTCACTTTGGCCTTCCTGTGTAATTCTCACTCATACGAAATCTTGCCTCGGTTGCTCGAACCTGAATCATGGGTTTTGAAAGAGATAACGAGGAGGCTAACGCATATCGCGTTAACAATGTGATATAAATGTTGCAGGTCAAAATAAATTTCAGGTCAAATTTTTTTCAACCTACAACCCCTGCCATTTAAGTCGGACCTCTTCAGCAATTTCCGGCTATTTTTAACACAATCCCCCTCCCCCATTTCAATGTTGGTTTTCGAGAAGACCGAAATGTTGCCTTTCTATCCCAACATTGTGAAGGGGGAGGGGGGACAAGCGAAGTCATAAAAAATGCCCGCGATGTGTCAGAGGAGTTCGTTCAGTGTTCGGAATAGCCTTATTTTGTCGGGCGGTCCGTACTTAAATGGCGAAGGTTGTCTGAGGCGAGATTTAGGTAGCTCACATGGTATAATTGTTAATAACGTCCAGGGAATTTAACGAAAACAGCTCAAAACGAGAGGGGGCAGTAAGCACTTGGTGGGAATACGGATGCGCTTGTCAATGCAAATTTGATGAAAAAGCCCGATACCCCGGGTAAAATAATATCCGAGGGCGTATCCAAATATTTTACTTAATTGTTTTCGCACAATTAGGTTCAGTGATCACCCTCAATGCTCAAAAAAGTGGATAAAGGGGATTCGTTTATGCTGTAGATGTATCCGTTTCTACTGTTTTCAGTATTAATTCCGTTGCAGCATTTGCGTTTCATCAAATGTTCAAATTGTTTCATCAGTCTAGAAGCATGCGTGTTTCACAAAGCCCTTCAATCTATATATAGCTACTCAGTATAGAAACAGAATTCCACCGGATTCCGCCTCGCAGTGCTGATCTCAATCCGATAGAGAATTGTTTCAACATAATTAAGTCATCTTTAGAGAAAGACGCTATCAAACAGAAAATTACGCGCGAGTCGTTCGAGCAATTCAAAGCTCGTGTATCCCGGCATCTGAATAATATCCCACTACAGTTCGTTGACAACGCTGTTGAAAGCATGCCAAAAAGATTGCAGACTGTTGTAGAACAGAAGGGACATAGGACCAGATACTAGAGATGGAAAAGGACAACAACGGTTGCATATCCTGAGAACTGTCACTGCCGATTTATTCGTGGTAACTGTAACCGTTACGTTACCCACTGAGCGTAGTGTAAAACTGTTCTCGGACTCGGCCGATCAAGCCTGCTCTTACAAATTTATTCATAACCCACTCCTGTCTAATATATAACAAATAACACAGTTTATAAAATGTTAATCCGTTCCAGAACTATTGCTATGGCTTGTTGGCCTTTTTCCCCGTTCGGCCCTGCATTTCAGCCGTGTCACGGCAGCAGTCACACAACAGCATAAGCTGTTGTTTTCCATCGGCATTTCTCCTCTTCATTTCTCCATGCAAAGTCACTTATTTAGACGTATTTCCATGCACTTATACCGTTAAAACGTTTTCATAACATATATACTGTTTAAGTTGTGTCATATAAAGCGTTCTAGAAGTACATAGGATGCGCCGAAATGCTGGTTTGAACATTTCTCCGTTGTAACGGTTAATAAATTCAAATTTTAGATGGAGTTTTATTTACAATGAGGGGAGAAATGAGCAAACTCTAAGTTGAAAGCCTGTATCACACAAAGTACTCAGTTCATCGTGTTCAGCGTCCAAAACTCATACTATAGAGCAAGTTTTCTTGACTGAGGCTTGCAATTACAGGCAGAAATCATCGTTTTGTGTTGGAGAAATGAACGGAGAATTGTAGAGATGATCACTTCCGGCTACTGTCACGCGCGCTAAAAGTACAGTGAGTCCGTTACAACTGTTGCTTTTGCGTTTTATTATTTGTTTTCGACTACGATAGATATCTTTTTACATACAACCACCTTGATTTCGTCTTTAACATCAGAGCCATGTGATAGTGGTAGCGATTCGTTTCCAGATTTGGCACTTCAAGCTCTGCGTGAACCTCTAAAGAAACCAGCCATTGAATAACCTTGTTGTTATTTTGCTCCCATCCTTCGATAACGGCTTGGGCAAAGCTTTCTCTGTTGGGAAATTTCTCAGTGTCGGCCCTACTATAAGTCAGTAGATATATTGTTCGCTGAATTCGGCCCTCAAGCTCGGCATTATTAACACAGCTGATATGAGTCGTGATCGAAAATTCGTTAGCCGTTTCAAAGTTTGGCACATGCACGGCTTTAAAAAATGAATATTCACAAGCTATTGTGTCTTTGAAATCGTAAATGTGTATCGGTATTAATAAATTTAGTAAAAATGTATTTAATTTTAGAATTTTATTTTTTAAAGCCGTAATTCTATATATTTTTTCATATGCACGCCACCCCTACCCCCTACTTTTATGACGTCATATAGGCATGACGTCACTGTATGTATGGTCATATTAAGAATTTCATTTGGTGCCCATTTAGAGACAAAGACGGCTCAAAAAAGCTGGCACAATCTACTGAAGCTAATTAAATGCCCTGGACGTGGGTGCCGTTCGCTCAGACAACCCCTGCCATTTAAGTCGGACCTCTTCAGCAATTTCCGGCTATTTTTAACACAATCCCCCTCCCCCATTTCATTGTGAAGGGGGAGGGGGGGACAAGCGAAGTCATAAAAAATGCCCGCGATGTGTCAGAGGAGTTCGTTCAGTGTTCGGAATAGCCTTATTTTATCGGGCGGTCCGTACTTAAATGGCGAAGGTTGTAGGTTGAATTTTTTACAAGATTTTAAAAAGGGATTTTCCAATTTTTGGGGATTCATAAAAAAAAGGGTTTAGTTTTTTGGGGGAGAATATAAAAATAAAAATAAAATTCCGCCCACCCCTGCCCTGAGAAAAAAAATTCGACCACTCTCCCCTCCCTCTCTACGGTACTCACCGTTCCCCCCTCCCTAACACTTTTTTCCCTTCTCTATTCCCCACAAACTTATTCGTAATTCACTCATTAATTACACATCATTACACTACTTACTTTTTTTTACTTTTTCTTACTTTTTCGTTCACCGCCGTGGGACTCGAACCTGCAATCCTTCGCTTGGAAGAATGCCTTGGAAAACCAGACCTTTATACCAACAGCGCCACAGAGACTTGCGTTGGAGTTCCAGTCACGTTTTTGGAATAATATAGCTTTTCTTAACCGAAGGGACTAGTAATAATTACCATATTTAATTCACGCATGCGCACTACTAACAAAGTCGGACTTTAAAAACTTCACTGAGTTGCACGATTAGAAGCGGGGAAACTCTGTCTCTGAACCAAACCGACTTTTACAGAGTTAAAACCAAACTAAAAGAAAACCAGATAATAGGATTTCAACTCTCACTTTATATTTAGAAGAAAATTTCTATGGAAGAGTGAAGCGATATCTGACAAAAGCGATGAAAGAGAATCTCTGACTAGACAAGAAAATTATGGAAGTAAGTTTATAAATCAGCTTCTATAAATAACCTGACAGCAAAGAAGTTGTGTTGGAAGGATTGCTTTAGATCTATAGAATTATAAAGCGAGGACAAGAAAAACTGCCAAAAATGGGCGTGAATAAAATCATTCTCAGGCAGGTATTACATGTATAAAACTCAAAAAGTTATTAGCTGTCAGTGTCAGTTTTGTTACATAATTTGTACCGTTCTCATGCCCAAGAATATCCGATTAAAAACAGTAAAATCAGTTCACCGGTAAGCACCATTGTCCCTAACATTGATAACAACTTGTGGATCTTACGTATTTTCGCAACTGTCTGTATAATTAGGCGGAACAAAACATGAGTGAACTGTACACCTGACTACACGATTATTTACCTGCACGACTTATTTTTCATTAAGTCTTAAGTACGATAAATTCAAAGAGTAACAAAAGCCTTATTGGGGCAACTGCAGAATACCCTACCCAACCACTGTATGTGCTTCTTCAATGGTCCTGTGAACTAATACAAACCCTACCCCTACATTTAAAAACACCCTAACCGTCCACAACGGGTGCTCACTAATTTGGGTGATTAGAGCTACAAAATGTAGTCACTAAAACTCATACATAGTTAGCAGAACAACTAGTTTGAAAAAAAAACCTAGGTTAAAAAATTTCAACCTAGATTAAAAATTATAACCTAGGTTCAAAAAAATCAACCTAGTTTAAAAATTTCAACCTAGTTTAAAAATTTCAACCTAGGTTGAAAAAATTTCAACCTGAAATAAAATTTAACTGCAACATAAACATTAACGAGATACAAATGTTACAATACACAATCAGGAGCCCATAACTAGGAGCGTCCATATCTCCTATATAGATGGTTTTCACTCAATCCCCAGAGATTCAAATGACAAAGGGCATGGCGGCCATGTTGGTGTACCTAACAAAAGAAGCTAACGAAGAATCTATTGTTAAAGGTACACCAACATGGCCGCCGTGACGTCATGTGAAAACCATCTATAGTTGTCACAGCGTTTTTACAAGTTTGGCTATTTTTAGATTATTTCCCCCGCCAATTGGTAGATTGCATTGGCGGAACAAAAGATGCCTCATTAGCTACTTTTGTTATACTAAACGACATGGATGCTACGCTTTTGTGATTTGATTCCCTTAGGAATAATTGCAACTCAACAATAGCGGGAAACCATTCTAAAAATAACCTAACTTGTAAAAACGCTGTGACATAGGCCTAGTATGTGGGATGGACGCTGTGACATAGGCCTAGTATGTGGGATGGACGCTGTGACATAGGCCTAGTATGGGGGATGGACGCTGTGACATAGGGCCTAGTATACGGGATGGACGCCGTGACATAGGCCTAGTATACGGGATGGACGCCGTGACATAGGCCTAGTATACGGGATGGACGCCGTGACATAGGCCTAGTATGTGGGATGGACGCCGTGACATAGGCCTAGTATGTGGGATGGACGCCGTGACATAGGCCTAGTATGTGGGATGGACGCCGTGACATAGGCCTAGTATGTGGGATGGACGCTGTGACATAGGCCTAGTATGTGGGATGGGCACTCCTGGTTATGGGCTCCTGACACAATACAATAATATATTTATCGTCGGTCACGTGACGTAGGGAGTGGCTGTCTAGTCTCCCGAGCTATAGGCTCATGTTTAAAACACTCTACAATTTTTTTATGAATAATCAATAAGAAGTAAGTAAGCAAAATTTTATAAGTCTATGAAAAAATATATAAATATTTAAAAGTAAGCAATTCCATATATTAATGTTTATGTTTACCACGCAGCATCGTCCATGGTGTTTCTGAACGGTTCAGGGTACATGGCATATAAGATGCAGACTCCTAATGTCGATTGGTCAATGACGACTAACCGTCTACGCTTGAGACTCGTTCCCAAACACCCTGATGGCATTATTCTATACATGGGCACGGCGACAGATCACCTGGTGGTAGAGTTAGTCAAGGGAAAAATACGGGTTGATATAAACCTGGGCGGAGGTACGTGTTGTACTCGTTACCAATGTAATAAGATTGAGAATCGCCCCAAAAAATCTTTCAAATTACCTGATCTTCACATATAATATGAAAAATATCGATTGTAAGATTTGTACACGTGTTTTATGTTTTATGGCAAAAACCCTCACATTTCATGACGTCACATGGCGATCTCATGCCAAAATCTCATACAAGGTCTTTGACCTTTAAACAGCCTATTAAAAGAGGAATTGGGGAGCACATTTGTATGTATAATATGTCTTTTTATTTTTATTAGTCACTACCAGAAGTCCATTCGCTACCCATTCACTACCCAGCTTTTTTTGTACAAACTACTCACGCACACTGTTAGAACTGAACCTTTTTTCAGATTTGAATACGTCGAAGATCACGTGAAGCTGAAACTGGTGAAAGGAATTTAACCAAACTTAATTTTCGTTTCATTGGCGCTTTAAAGCTTTAAATTTTATGTTTGCATAACTAATGATAGGCTTCGCGATTGTTACACAAAGCCTCTAGAGCACGGGAAAGGCAATTTGGACACCTCTATGAAATTCATATAACGGTTTAGGATGACTTGATAGTAACTGAGGGCACTTTCCCAAGCGATCGCCCCAGAGACTGGATGGATCAGTTGTCCATCAATCACACTGGTAAACTACTGAATACGTCCCTCTTTTGCTCTGACGAAGGGATAGCGCTCGAAACGTCAGCTGCTACCCGCTCCCCACGGTGGTTAGCATACCTTAATCGACTTTAGTTGATCATACCTGTGTTTATCTTCCCCGCCGACGCAGATCAACACTAGTTTTTACAGGAACTAGTCACCCATCGTAACTACTAAACATGTACTTCCTTTTTTGTGGTGAGAATGGCAGCTTGTGCTTACTCACTCACACCACTCGGACATTTTTTTAATAAAGTGAAATCACGCTGTTAGCATGTTTTCGCATAAAGGTTTCCCTACATATATGTTAACCTTGGAGTTTCCCTTCGATGTGATTATAATTTCTCTTCTTTCCTTTTCCTTGTAAACATCTGTTTTCCTTATTAATATATACTGACTAGAAAACAGGACTTCTCTCTAATATGCATAATATGTTGTGATTTTTTATCGACAGGGAGGCTGATTCTGTACAGTAAGGTGTCTTTGAATATGAGTTCCTATCACTGGGTGGAGCTTACTCGGCTCAGACAACTAGTAACTCTCGACATTCGCTATGGACGGTTCGTGTACCGCAATACCACACCTGGTAAACTGACGTCTCTGGACCTAAAGGGCGACGACAGAATCGCGTACTTCGGTGGCGGTCCAGGTGAGGTTACAAAGGAACTATTACCATACACTTAGCTAGGCATGAGAGCGAGGCAAAGTATGTGGCCACATGAACACACCGCTATAATCACTGATATCTAGCTATTTAGCCTTAAAACGGAGCTCCCAATTATCTGAACTGAGGTAACGACGTAAACGACCCCGCCGAAAAAAACGATAAATTATTATAAAGAAAACAAAGATAAAAAACAGGGAAATCAGTGCAAAAGGTTTAGAACAATAAAGAAGATAACGGAAAATGAAAAAAAGAAACAAATTATATCACCGGCCAAGGTTTCGATCCAGACAATCTCGTTCCCAGACCCCATTTGTTTCTTACTGCGCATGCTCGACGAAAATATAGGGCTCTGGAATATTCAGATGTTTGTGTATTCTGATTGGCTGTTCTGAACAATGAAATTTCACCGGAAGTGAGAACTTTATAGCAGTTTGATACAGCACAACGAAAAGTCAAACATAAAACCGTTTTGGAGGGTTGATTTATTTGGACCAAAACATTGGGGGTTATGTAAACGCTAAAAACCGTTGGATTTTACCTAAATGGTTGCAAGAATCGAACCCGAAGATCTCACTCGAAGGGTGACGTAATGATAAGCATGCGCAGAGTCACAGGAAGTGACTTCCGGAATTGGATTATTCCAGAGCCCTATATGGGTCGGTTGGAACTTCTCGAAACGAGCGACAGTATTGGCCAACCCGACAATAGAAAACACCCTAGCTAACCGTTAGAAAGTGCAGTACAAAAACAATATAATTATAGTATTATGGGTGCAATCAGAATACAGGTCTCGAGAGGTTCCGTGCTACTCCCCTATATTTTCGTCGAGTATGCGCAGTAAGAAACAAATGGGGTCTGGGTACGAGATTGCCATCCGGGCCTGCCTGGTATCGACACTCGACAGTGCGCGCGCAGGCGCAGCACTTTTTCAGGCCGAGAGAAACCGGAAGTCAGCCAATGTTTGCTCTCATCCTATGTCTATAGTTCTCCACTATTAGATGGAGGTAAAGTAAAGTAAAGACAGAATTACTTGATTTGCGCGGAAAAGCGGCGGCCATGAAGCAAATAAAGATTTTACAACTGGTGACTGAACAATAAATCACATCAATTCATAAAGACAAACCTCTCGATGAAGACCTTCAAAAATGCTTATATTTTTAGCGCCTCCCAGCGTGACCTGGCCTCTAAAGCCCGGTTTACACTCCTAACTTGGACATGGCACTCCTAACTCGGGCACGGCACTCCTAACTCGGGCACGGCACTCCTAATAGGCGGGCCGAGACTTCCTTTTCACAGGAAACACGTGCCCGATAATCTAGGGGTGCTGTGACCTGGAACATTTCCATTTACACGACACAAATAAGGGCACGCGTACCAGACTCATGGGTTCCGACGCGTACCTATAATTTAGGAGTACCGTGCCGTGCCGTACCGTGCCTTGCCGTGCTGTACCGTGCTGTGCCGTGCTGTACCGTGCCGTGCTGTACCGTGACGTGCCGTGCTGTGCCCAAAATACTTGTCGTGTAACCCGAGCTTAAGAAATGGGTTTGAGAGGAGGGTGCTCTTTGTGTATGCGTCCTATTCTGTAACGTATGACGTAGTATGATTTATCTATGCGTGTTCTATAAAAATTACCAACATCTTAACTACCACGCCAGTTAACAAGCGGTAAGGGGCATTGCTTTAAGGGTGTCCGATTATAGATTGTTTAAAGAGGTATTTCCTTCAATCCCTCAGGACCTGAGTACTTGCCGCTTTCAGTCAGCAAGAGGAACTATTCTGGATTCTTACAACAGATGGAGTTTGAGAATGTCAAAGTACTTGACGAGATCGTTAAAAAGCGCAACGACAATGGGTAAGCCTTTTCTAATCTAGATATTTTCAGGAAACTTTGTATGCAGTACAATAGACCTTTGTCACACCGCGGCCATTTGGACTACAAACAATAGCTTTTGCACTCTCAGCCTCGTCTCCACCTCGAGTGTAAGAACAAATGCTTTTATGCTCCTGGGCCCTGTAGTTCGAAGCGAGGGTAAGCAGTATCCCGAGGGAAAACTGTGCAGAATACAATAATGACAGATTTAGCGCTATCCTTGGGATAAAGTTACCCTTGCTTTGAACAACCGTTTCCTGGGACACAACATGGCGGATTCGGCACGATAAGGCTTTAAAATGTGCGCATGAGCCCTAGCCAGAAATCGTTGGTTTGGTTACAGTAAAGTGTTTTAAATCTTGGGCGATCTAGGGGGGTCGTATATTGCTTTAAAGTACATTACGCTATTGAAGTGACGTTATGCTAATGATTGAACACGAATTGAGTCAATAACATGGAATGTGTTTATTATATTTATTATACTATTTAAGTATATTTATTCATGCATTTGTTACGTCCAAACTCGATAATTGTAATTCCCTATTACACGGCCTCCCTAACTATCTTATACAGAAGTTACAATATGTTCAGAATGCTGCTGCCCGTATCCTAACTTATTCTAAGAAAAATGATTATATCACACCTGTCCTTAGAGAACTCCACATGCTATCAGTAGATAAGCGCATTACATTTAAGTTATTATTGTTAACGTATAAGACACTTAATAACCTAGCTCCTGTCTATCTACAAGAATTATTAACTATATACAAGCCTACCCGAACACTCCGATCCTCAGCATATACATTACGCCTTGTCCGTCCTACTGCCAGACTTAAGTCCTATGGTCAGCGGGCCTTCCAAGTATCTGCTCCTACATTATGGAACTCTCTCCCGTTAAATACACGCCAAAGTCCTTCCGTTAACGAATTCAAAGCTAAACTAAAACACTACCTTTTTTGACCTACCTATAATCTGTACACAGTAATCAGTCTTGTTTTCAGCTGAATGTAATTTATGCGCAGATATTTATATCTACACTTATTTGGTACATGTAGTTGTCAAGCGCATAGAACATTTATGTATATGCGCTATACAGATGTCATTATTAAAAAAATATTATTTTACGTTTTTCAGGCGTCATACATTTGATCCTTGCAATCTTATTGAAACATCTTTCAACAAGTGGAGCTGACATAAAAACAGAACAAAATTAACTAGAATTTTGACCTTTAAATCATTGATAACTAGCTAGGGCTGATATGCACTTTGACCTTTAAATCAATGATAACTGGCTAGGGCTCATATGCACTTTGGTCTTTAAATCAATGATAACTGGCTAGGGCTCAAATGCACTTTGACCTTTAAATCATTGATAACTGGCTAGGGCTCATATGCACATTGACCTTTAAATCAGTGATAACTGGCTAGGGCTTATATGCACATTGACCTTTAAATCAGTGATAACTGGCTAGGGCTCATATGCACTTTGGCCTTTAAATCAATGATAACTGGCTAGAGCTTATATGCACATTGACCTTTAAATCAGTGATAACTGGCTAGGGCTCATATGCACTTTGACCTTTAAATCAGTGACACTGACTGGCTAGGGCTAAAAACTCAAAACATATGAGTGACGGCAGCCACACCTTTCCGCTGTTTCGTTTATTTTTTTTGTATTCATTCAATGCTGTAACTTAGATATCACTCTAAGGCACTCAAAAGTACTTATACTACTTTTAGGAGTTGTAATTTTTTATTCTAGCAAAATTGATTTTTTTACTGCCCTAATGACACCGGTTTATATATATGTTAAAAAGGAAGGCAGTATGTATTTGTATCAATTTTAATATTAAACAAGGAGTTCCGGTATAAAAGGGTACGTCCCTCCTCTTTTCACGCATGGCGAACTCTACTGATTTGAAATTGAAATTACAGAGCAGCGACTCAGGTAATACATAATACATGATTCGAAGAACCTTTTTGTCTTACCAGCCTCAATAAATTATGGAACATTTTCGATTAAATCAACTGATATTAAACTCTGCGCCAGTGAGGAGAGAAATAATTGTGAAGTAACGAACGAGGAACTTTATTTTTAAAATAACACACGTTTTCAAGATGGCGGTCCAACAACAACGAACGCCAGATGAGAAGCGACACGCGCATGCGCGGCTGCAAGTCAACAATGTCTGCTAGCAGTCACTAACTGCTGGCGTAATCTCTTCTTCCTCCTCTTTAAAAACACGAAGTCTATTTTAACTAATAATATTTCCAGAGGACAAAAGTGTCAACAACAGCGCGAGTCTGATACGATTCAGTACGACTGAGATATCATTCATAACGAATGTTAAATTCCGGGATAGTGTCTTATGATAGGACATAGTCTTGTAAATACCCTGGGGGTTTGCGGTGACGCTGAGGTCTTGACGTTGTGTCTGGATCATCCATCTCATCAGTAGCAGAGGGGGATATACTACATGTAGGTGATAGAGCTGCACCTTGGTCTGGTGTACTGTAACTAACAATCGTAAGGTTTTCCTGGTAAGGGGTAGGATTCATGGCATCAGGATCGTAGTGGCGTGTAAGGACAGGAGGCGCTGATGGTGGCTGGTACAGAGGGGGAGGTTGATCGGAGATGTTGTTCTCTTCCTCATCATTATGGGTAGCAGGAAGTGATGGAATGTTACCAAGCGTAATGGTCGGGGGTACAATGTAACATTCAGAAAGCTTAACTTTGTAGGATGTTGCCCGCAGTTGAGATCCAGTGAATTTCTTAATAAAACACCACTCGCCGTCGATATTGACAACAATGTATCTGTCTCGTGCGCGTGATTTATCCCGGCCGGAATATAAATACACGAGGTCTCCAACTCGGAGTGGGGATATAGGGGCTACTATACCGCGACTGTTCTTAGCCCTTTCACTGTGGGCATGGTTCTCAAGTCGTTGCTTGTGCTTTTCGAATATGTATTGCTTATCAGACAACGGTATCTAATCGTTTGTAAACTGGGTGCGTTGTGTCCATAGATCGCGAGAGGAGAGGCCTTGGTTGCATATTCGTGAGTTCAAACGCGCTATAGCTAAGGCAAGGCTAACTTCACTCACGGGTCCGCCACCGGGTTCCAGGCGTAGAAGCTCCTCTTCAAGCTCTAGCACTGCCCTCTCGGCAACAGGGTTCTTGTCATTGTTTTTAACTCGGCCGATTTCAACCGAGACGATAAGATGATGTAACGTATCGTTGTTTGTTAGTGAAATGAAACCGGGTGCGGGATCGACACGTATAACTGCCTTGGGTCCATCAAGTGGATGTAGGCCTACAACTAAGCGAGTGAGGGCATCACGGAGGGTATCGTGCTTCTCGTCTGGTATTATGCACGACACTGTGTACGAGGTCGTACATTCTCTCAATAACAAGATGAGTTGGCGACAACGCTTGATGACGTCGGCGGCGAAGGAAACACCGACTACTTCTGGTGGGTCTTCAGATGACTGATTAACCAAAGCACTTGGAAACTTCTGGATTGAGGCACATATGTGGCATGCTTTGGATACGCGAGTTATGGCGGAGCTCATGTCCAGGGCAAAGAAATTGCGTTGAATTAATTACCATTTGAAGCTGATGACTGGATGGATGGTCAAGTTTAATGTGAAGTGCAGTAAGCAGACCTTTGAGTACAGAGCGGGGGACTATTATTGCCTCGGAGTAGGGCACAAATGGTTGGGTACGTTTAACAACAAGCAATCTATCTCTGGAAATGAATGCTATGTTCAGGTATCGCTTGATATCTATTATGTTGGTCAGCTTCTTCGAGGGGCGCGTACCTTGTTTCAAATGGGCATGGACTCGGCGTAAGTCGGGGCATTCGTTCTGAATGCTGAGCCATGCTGATCTGCTAGTAAATGGCAGGCTCTTCGTACTATTGAGGATTTCTTGAACTGAGATGTTTCGTACAGCTGAATCCTCAGTTTCGGTGATGAAGGAACAGATTTGGCATCGGGGCTCATTACATTCGGGAGCATTTCAACTCGTAAAGTCAGATGGTAAATTGGCATTGCCAGCGAGGTGTTGGAGGGTAACTTGGTATCGGCTCACAGTGGTTAGGAAGGAAGTTACTCGCGGGCTAGCTGAAAACTCGCCTCGTAGTTTGTTAATCGCTTGGACGCATGGTTTGCTATCTGTTAAGACGCATACGTGGTGTTTAGACTGTATAATGAATGGACTAAAGTGTTTGACGGCAGCTGCTATGCACAGGGCTTCGATTTCGCAAGGCAACCAGGTCACTTGGTGTTTGCGTAGCTTTGCACTGAAGAAGCCTGCAAGGTGAAAACGACTGTCACGTGTGATGAATAATGTCGCACCGAAGCCGCGCTTGGTAACTGAACCGTCGGTTACTATCCACAAGTTATCAGATGGACATGGAAGGACGATGGACTTGTGTTTGGCGAGAGCTTTTTGTATGGCTTTGAACTTCTGGTGGAGGTTATCGTCCCATTGAAGTTTGTCTTTGGATTGCATGCCAGCTATCGAGCACTCTAACGGGTCAATGAGCTCGGAGCACTTAGGTAAAACGCGGCTAAGGACTTTGTATGCACCAATGAAGGACTACAGACCTTTAACAGACTCTGGGGGAGGGCATGTGGATAGTACAGCGATGCGATGAGGACTAGCAGAGAGTCTGCCTTGTGACCAAATCCAACCAACGATTGAGGTTGATTTGGGACAGATGACTGTTTTGGTGGAGGAGAGTCGGAGGTTAGAGCGTTTAAGAGCTTCGAGTACACGAGTCCAAGTAGCGATTAGGCTTTCTGGGGTATCTCCACCGCAGTACAGGTCGTCAGCAAGCTTGTCGACACATCCTTCTTGGATGAAGTCGCCGAGAACACGACACATTACTTCTTCTAAGGCTGTTTCGGAACCCGGCATGCCCATGGCTGACCTTGTGTAGATGCGAATGCCGCAAAATGGAGTGGCTACACCACAGTACTTCATGGATGCCTTGGAGAGTGGGATCTGGTAGAAAGCGCGGGTGAGGTCAGTCTTGATGATAAATTTCCATGGTGCAATTGTGCGGAGAGTCGAGTCAACATCTGACAAAAGCGAAGGTTGTGGTTTGCTGTAGTGGCCGACATCGGCAAAAGCAGTGACGAGACGATGGCCGCCGGTAGGCTTTTTTACAAGGAAGGATGGGTTGAGGTTTCTACGGTCACACCAATGCCCTCGGGTCGACGAAAGACATGTGATCCGGCGTTCTAATTCATAGAACTTCTCTTGCAGCTCTACTAGCTTGTCACGGGAATACTGAGGAACACGCTCCTTGCGCTGTGGCGGCTGAACGGGACCCGTGTTCACGGTAGCTTCGACAGGGTCTGCTGCACCGTTGTATCCTGCTATGTTTGGATTGAAGACTTCGTCGAAGTTTTGTAATACTTGACGAAATTGGTGACGTGTTTCATCGGTCAGGATGTGGTCTGGGTCTATGCATACGGAGTTGGAGAAGGGTCCAGACGTTTTGGTGGCTGCTGTGATGATGTGCGGGAGTTTGGAAATGGTGGTATCTGAGGGGTCTGACTCAGGCGTGAGACGTACTTGGCAAAAGTGTTCGTGGCGTCTGATTGCCTGGGGCTCGTTAGATGTGTTTACGATACGTATTTTGTCCCCCACGGCTTCTACAATGTGTGGTTGTGGCCACAGGTGAGAGGCTTTGGTATACCTACGGTGTGGTGTGTCTGTACGGGTTCTATGGATAAAGTACAGTCTGGGTCTAAATCAGGGGATATGTTTACCTCAAGGTATTCCCCAGGCCAAACAACAGCGGCTAGAGAGGATGAGCGCAAGACGTACGATTGCGTGCGTCGGACTGCGTGGGATTGGTAACTCAGGTATTTGCCTGGCTCGTATAAGATGACTTCTGAGTCTTGAATCCTAACTCAGTTGTCGTTTTGCCGGTCGAACGGTGATGTCATTCGTGATCAGAAATGGAGTTCCGGCCAATACATATACGTCCAGATCTTCGACGACTAGGGCATCAAGTGTGAGTCTTTTGTCAGCTCGCGATAGAACAAGGTGAGTCTCACCGACGACAGCAAGTGGTGTTATTCAATCTGCTTGTAAGGCCTGTTTGGGAGGTCTTTGTGATTCTGGTGCCAATGGAACGGGCAACAGCTGCTTTTATCATGCTTGTTTCAGCACCCGTGTCTAAGGTGAGTTTGAGTGGGTGTTGTCTGTAGAAGGCCTTAAAATGCGGGGACTGCTTGGTACTTACTCGACGTGAAACTATTCGGGCTGAGGGATTGGTTATCGTAACGTGATCATCTAGCTCAGGTGTGGTGAAAAACTCGGTTTCATCCCCTTCGTCTAAACTGCTAATGAGCCGTGTCCTGGTCAGGTATGAGCGGTCTTCGTAGGGTAGGTAGGTACAATGACTTAGGAAATGCTGGTCATTGCGTCCGGCTGCTTTGCACAGGGGACAAGACCGGCTTTGACGTTTGGGGACTGATGGGTGGGGCGGTTTAAACGGTGCTCGGGTTGAAGGCTGTCTGAACTTAGAAGCAGTTGCTCGCAAAACTTTAGAGTCAGAGACAGTTCGGATCTCTTCCACAAGCGAATCTAAGGCTTGAGAGATTTCAGGTTTGAGGGATGCGAGGGTCCTAGACCTGAGTTCAGTGCCGTAGCGTTGCTTAACTAAGTTTGGAAGGTCTGTATGGATTAGATTTAACCAGGTGAGGACGATCATATTCTCCAAAGTGGGAGACATTTCTTCATCAATAGTGACAATTTCACCGTGGTGTGTAATATTGCCGTTAGCTACTAGTAGGTTATCTTCGGTGAATGATATTAGTCTTTGGTATAGGTCCTCTGGGCACTCGTCAGGTTCGAGTTTAATATTGCTAAAGTCTAGAAAATGAGCACCTGTCGATTGGAAGCCGTAGTGGAGGCGGATTGCTTGCGAGCCCACTGATGTAGGGTTTTTAACGATGGTATTACGGGAAATGACGGGGCAATAATTTGCTATTTGGCCCAGCATTAACTCAAGGTGAGTGCACTCTGTTGTGCTGTTCTACGGGTGGATAAAGGGACCCCTTCCCCATCATCTTGTAAGTTACGCAGAGGCGATTGGCTGGATTTCTTTGGCCAAGTAATGCCGTCAGCCAAGTAGCTTGCAAAATTTTGGTCTAGGGATAGGGTGTACTGAAGGTTTTGTCTCCAGGCTTCGTAAGATGTAATTGTTTCATGTTTTGTGAGCGACCACTGTTTTGGAGCTCGGGTAGCCATGTCTGTTATTGTATAGTACGGGGTAAATAATACAGAGACTGTTAGGTGTGACTTGTCCTCATGTCTCGTTACGTTCTTGAGTGAACTGATTCGTTTTGGTACTTCTACGGTTGACGTGGGGACGTAACTGCGCTGTCACCACGCCAGTGAGGAGAGAAATACTTGTGAAGTAACGAACGAGGAACTTTATTTAATAACACACGTTTTCAAGATGGCGGTCCAACAACAACGAACGCCAGATGAGAAGCGACACGCGCATGCGCGGCTGCAAGTCAACAATGTCTGCTAGCAGTCACTAACTGCTGGCGCTGTAATAATTTGCCAACTAGCACAAGAGATCTTGAAAGTCGTATAAAAAATAACTGTTTAATGGACTACATGTAAATATTCATCTCCTTTTACTTATGACAAAATTAAGATTAACCAAATGATACAATTTAAGTAATGATTCAGCTAAGAACTGTAGCAATGAGCATATCCCCACGTACGATTTTGCTTGAATAGGCCTGAAGTGCTGTATGAGATGTCTACAATCCAAACTATACACCCAGAAAAAAAGGTATTGTTTCTGCTATGGGTTCATTTTACTGTGAAAACTCAAAGAAGCCACCATCCAGGCAATCGGAAAGGGAGAAAACAAAAGATATTTCAATCTCAAATTTGAGAAGTTTTCCTACATACGATGTTCTTCGAAATTAAACCATAGTTAGTTTGAACAAAAATAAATTCAAACTTCAAAAATTATCGAATGAAAATGCATTATTTCGATGGCTTTCTATTGAATTTATGAGTATCAACCAATGAAATTACGAGAAAGAAGAACAGAAACTTAGCACATTTTACATTCCTTTGCCGTTCATGCTATTGTTCTTAGCCGGAGCTGGGTCTATGTCAGTGCGTAAATTACCCAATGTAAAACGAAGAGTGTGAAATAAAGAACATATATAACCGTCTATCAGTAAAATGCGACATTTTGAGGGTTTAAAATCAAACAAGCCATCAAAAAATGAACATAGTTGTTAACATTTATTTGTTTGATTTGAATTTCACGCGATAATCAATCAGTAGGAGCACTCAAGCGGAGCATCACAGATGTTCACTCCACAAAGGCTGAGTGACAACTGAAGGTGGCCTGGCCATGGCCCTTTTATACTGGAACTTTTGCCAATCCTTAAAGCTCTGTTATTTAGTACCAGACCTCACTATTAAGAAACAAGCCGAAAGTATCATGTTGCTGTATAAAAACGAAGCACTGAATAATTAATTATTGTTTCCTTTTTCTAAAGGTTCCGTGCGATTGGTGAAGTGAGCGATGGCAGATTATTTACGCATCTTCTCCCCGACCAGCCGTCTGTTGAAGGGTCTGGACCTGAGTGTGACGAAACCGAAGACGATGAGGATAATGAGAGATGTAAACCTTCAGCCACCCCGAACCTCGGTAAGACTTAATTGTTTTAAACTTTGAAAAATCTTGAACCAGTCTGTGGATTAGAAACTCGTCAAGGTTTCGACTTTAGCAGTTCGTTCTCCATGTTTAACTGACGCAAAATATAACTGGTGATTCTTGCTCAGTAATAATGGACTTGTAATCTAACGTCTTTAGTGGAAGCATTCTATCTTCGGCAATAAATGAGCAAACGTTTAATCACATGTGAACTCAAGAATAAAATGAAATGAAAAATATTTAATTTTATCAAATACATCTCTTCTTGTATGATGCTTCATTGGACTTTAGCTTGTAATTTGTTGCTGATATCAATACATTTTCAGGAATACACGATGTCCCTACAAAGTCCACTACGAGGTCCAACACTAGAATATTGACGCGTATTACGTACCCTACCCCCTCCAAGGGCGTGGTCATGTCCCAACGGGAGCCCCCACCGGACCATAGCGTGTCACCCTGGGTTATTATCATCATTGTGGCTGCTGCTGTTGTAGCTGTTCTGATTACAATATTTCTACTGTACCGGTGGAATAACAGGTGAGGTTCACAAACGATGCAATGACAGATGCCACTGTAATATACCGTTATTTAGTACCTGTCCATAGAACAAAAACAAGCGAGCCGCAGAGTGGCGAGGAGAAATCTGATAGCGCGCGGCAGTTGACTGATCTTACCGCGCCAATAGAGTTGAACTAGGGACAAGATTTGTCCCTTCCTCCTAATTGGAGGAATACTTAATTCATACTTTATAGCGTTCTCCGATTGGCTGTTATTTACTGCTAGGGGAGAGGGTTTGCAATCAACTGGAGTAGAAAAGTGAACGTCAGTTTGTCGTCCCAACATCGAAAAGCAAGAACGTTTATGGTTGTTTCTTAAATCAGTAATTTAACGAAGATATATATCTATTTACTGTTGAATAGCCCGGCTTGACATTGGCATCACTGGCGGGGTGACTTGTAACCGGTCACAGAGCTACAAGCCTCATGCACGTAGCTGGCGGCAGTTGATTCATCTCACCACGACAATACATTTGAAGGCAGTGAAGATCATATTAGAAAAGTTGAAGAAAAAAATATCTGTTAAAAAAATATCTGGTCTGTTCTCTGAGCAACCGGAGAAATGACGCGAATATTTAGCACATCTCTCTTGTCGTTCTAGTTGAAATTGAACGGACATTTCATAAGCCGCTCGAAATCAAGAATGCTGTTTCTCTGTCTCCAAATGCATGGCAAAAGTTATTGGACACGCTCGCAAGGGTACGCACTTATATGATATGAGGTAAAAAGCTTAATAATTTTGCATGCGGGAATGATTGAGTAAATGTGAAAGATCGCCTATGATCTCATCTAGATAAAGCCCATAAAGTTGAATCGAAATAAGTAGGGTCCATATAAAAGCCCGCTCAAGCATGTTAAGGCATGGTTTATTCAGCACTGAATTCTGTTAAGCACTCTAAATTCGCTAACTTTGTCATTTTTCAATGAAATACCATAGAAATCGGTTAATTAGGCAGCAATCATATGCCTTAACATTTTAAGTTAGGTATTCTCGTGTCTTGGTGGTCACATGATAAAACAAAGAACGTCTGGTTAACCAGCCTTTGTTATATATAACAGAAAGCCATTGTTCCAGCTGCACGTGCAACATCGTCAAAATGGCCTATTAGAGACTTAATGTCTGACTAGCCTCGTTTTGGTGTTAATTCACAAGGCCACTATTCAATATCCAAACTTATAAACCTTACAAGGGGCTGTTGACCTATGCTTTAGTGCCCCGTTTAACGTCCACTGGACGTTTAGGGGGAGGGCATGGACGTTAGTGTGGGGCATTAATACCAAACCAGTTCTGGGAACGAGATTGGAGCAAAAACATGAGCCAACATGCCGGCCATGGCTTCTGAAGTTGAAGCAAACAGTTTGGATTTTCGATATAAATTACAGAACCAACCAAACATGCAGATGTTTTTTCTAGACCAGGTAACGAGAACACAATCGATCGATACATGTCCTAACGGCTTCTTATCGACTAAACTCAGTATGATTTTCGACTGAGCTCTCGATACTTTTTATAGTATCGTACGTTAACGACAAAAAAGGGTGGATAAAATGTCCAGTGGAAGGACGTTAAGCGCGGCATTAAGAATATGTCGACCGTCCCTAGCATGCACATTTCCTTTAGAATGGTACAGTATATCGAGATTCAACATTATGCAAATTACGGCGGCCATATTTAAATTCGGATGCCCCTTACAACATGAACTGCCA
Source organism: Actinernus sp. WN-2022 (assembly GCA_030867875.1). Lineage (NCBI taxonomy): Eukaryota > Metazoa > Cnidaria > Anthozoa > Actiniaria > Actinernidae > Actinernus > Actinernus sp. WN-2022. The sequence goes on from JAOWCC010001589.1 coordinate 99,927,779, forward strand.
AACCAATGGACGCGGTAGTTTAGTTAAATGTGATATTTTAAACATGTTTTCCTTCAGGTACAGTGGGTCATTTAAGCCCAGTAAGGGAGAGCCTGAAGAAGACGACATCCACCCTACCAGAGGGTACGAACAGCCGGCCTTTTACGTATCACCCAATAAGCCAACTAAAGGGGAGTCCATTGCCTGAGTGAGAAGAAGAGAAGTGTGGTGAGAAGATGTGAAGAAACTGGTCTGAATACGCGAACGAACAGGAGTTATCTTGGCTCTTATAGGACGGTGATTCGTTGCCTATGGAGTTTGCTTAGCGTCGTTGACGTTGGCACGCCTTCGCCGATAAAAAAGGCTTGAACTATATTCAACTAAATGGATTTAAAAGTCAACGTGGTAGTTCATATAAAACCAAGCCACATCGAATCAAAAAGCTGTATAAGTCAGCTAAATTTGTACTTTAAAAGTATGAAAAAGAACTTAATAACCAGTACAGAGATGATGCGAAATTACTGGAAAATACCTAATTCATATGGAGAACTTTATAGAAACACTGAAAGGTTTATACTGTATTTTAAAGTGGGTACCTATGGGAAATGAAAAATACGCAATTGATGCCTGACTGAACATTACAGAAAAACAGTGAAACATTTGTTTATGAGTTTTCATAGATTTATAAAAAGCTAGGTAAAACAGGATTATCTGTATCAGTTTTGCTTTGTTAAACTTTGAAATAAGTCCCAACGATAATTATAACACTAAATTAGCTTAGCTGTTGAATGAAATGCGAGTTGGCCATGGTATGTCAGTTGAAGGTCCTTTTTTCTAAAAAAAAACCACCCCTTCTTAATTGATGTGTGGAATATGCACTGATATAAGAATTTACACAAACCGACTGGTTCTCAAATGGAACACGTCAGTTCAGAACGGACTCAGTTCTGCCAGTTCTTTCCTACAACGGCAGTATCTAGGACGACGGCATTTTTAAGTAATGATCCGGCTAAGAAGTGTAGTGGAATCCATTGTTCTGCGGCAATGAGCCTCCCTCACATACGATTTTGCTTGAATATGCCTTAGGTGCTTTAAGAGATGTCTACAGTCCAAACTATAAACAGTCTTGATTATAATATTAAAACATTGTATTTACAGCTCTTCTTTGCAGAAATGTGAGTTTGTAATATTCTTTGTAATCAAAGTGGGAACTCCGCATCCCTCAACTGATGTCTTGACCTTGGCTGCTGTCACAGCTGTCACAGCTATCACGTAACACAACTTGCGTTACAACAAAGACCGATTGTCTTTGTCATAAAATTTATAATGTCCAGCCAGACTGAAAAAAATGTCCGGTCAGACACAGAAAAATGTCCGGCCAGACAACAAATGTCCAACCAGGTCCAACAATACCCAGCTAGACATACAAAACAATACCCAGCTAGACATACGAAATGTCAAACGCTTCATTACATCGAAGTGAGGCGTTGTTCGGGTCAATACCGCTGAACCACAGGCAGCCCAAGCTAATGATTTTTACAAAGAATGTATAGGAATTTTTAGAAGACATCTAAAACTGTACTAAAATGATCAATAAAGTCACCAAATCCTACCTGTGTGTTGTGAAGTTGTTCCTCTTCATCACTGATGTGTTTATTTCTGGTTTGAGGTACTTCTGGGCTTTTTTTCCCTCCCCTATATAATATTGAGAAGGCGGGAAACACAAGACGCCATTGGTCCATGTGGCGACTCTTCGAGGCCTCGTAATTCTTCGAAAATCTAAACTTTCAGCATTTTACCTCCAGAAACCCTTTCTTACATTCCTCTAGCACTCATTTAATCGATCCATCGCTTATTTCCTCGCTTTGTAAGTACGACTGTTTCTGTTTTTTCGAGAAGATTCGGAGAACGAAGTCATTGTGCTCAATCGACCAATAGCTGAACGGTGAAATCTACAGGGCAGACCCTAGCCTCCCCGCAGTCGTTTTTAGGGGCTCATAGCCCATAGCCACTCTCCCTCTTGTGGGAAGAGTGGGGATGAGCCCCTAAAAACGACTGCGGGGGAGGCTGGGCAGACCCACGAACTTTTCAGCAAACAATCAGGGTGAAGTAAATGTCAAATAGAAATGTAGTCGATTTCTTGATTTAGTTCTCTTCAAAGCTGTTTCAAATGCAAAATAACCAAAAACGGAACCAATGTAAGTTGTACAATATTTTTTTATTAACGATTTTGTTGAACTGACTGCAATATGAGAGTGAAAAAATTCGTCCGTGTAGCGGCTAGAATATGGTGTGACAAAAATAGGTTAGTGAGAACTCGTATTAACCCTTATCTTTCCTGGAGCCTAACAGTTAGAACTGAGCAGTTAGAACTGCCGAAGCAGGACATATTAGGGACTTTAAGCAACCAGGACGGCGACGGCAATGACGACGGGACGAAGAAAAGTGCCTTTCTCCCGAAATTCGGTGTCTACTATTTCCCTTGTTCGCCTTGAATTGTTTTTCACAACCAGATTTTCGAAAAATATGACCTAGTATGGAGTTCCGTTCATGGCGAATGAAAAAAGGAAAACTGTCCATTCCCATTACGCTCTTCTAATGGCTGATATGCCTTGTAAGTTCGTGGGTCTGTCCTGCAGATTTCACCGTTCAGCGATTGGTTGATTGAGCACAATGACTTCGTTCTCCGAATCTCCTTCGGCACTCGTTTGTCACTGCTTCCGAAGAAAAGCCACGTTCAACCACAGGCTGCCTGTGGTTCAACTAGCACAGGCAGCCCATGAAAAAAGGTCTAGCTGACGGTACCCCGGCTCGTTACATGCTGCCGGGTTGGCTGCAGAAACCGTCGAATTTGAGTACTTACAAAGCGAGGAAATAAGCGATGGACCGATTAAATGAGTGCTAGAGGAATGTAAGAAAGGGTTTCTGGAGGTAAAATGCTGAAAGTTTAGATTTTCGAAGAATTACGAGGCCTCGAAGAGTCGCCACATGGACCAATGGCGTCTTGTGTTTCCCGCCTTCTCAATATTTATATAGGGGAGGAAAAAAAGCCCAGAAGTGCCTGAAACCAGAAATAAGCACATCAGTGATGAATAGGAACAACTTCACAACACACAGGTAAGATTTGATGACTTTATTGATCATTTTATTACAGGTTTAGATTTTTTCTAAAAATTCCCATATATTCCTTGTATCATTAGCTTGGGCTGCCTGTGGGTGAACTTCTCGAAACGAGCGACAGTATTGGCCTACCCAACAATAGAAAACACCTTAAACTTTAGAAAGTGCAGTACAAAAACAATAGAAGTATAGTATAATGTGCAATCAGAATACAGGTCTCGAGAGGTTCCGTGCTACTCCAAAAAATGTCAGGCAGGCTGAGAAAGCAAAGTACGTGACGTCAAAAAATGTTCGGCTGTAGAATGTTAAAAATGTCCTGTTGAAGAATGTCCGGCTAACTTCAATTTGGTGTTTACAGGGTGAATAAAGAGGATGCAAATCTGAGCATGAGAGGTTCATATCTAAGCCCAAAAAAATTAATAGGACATTTTCATTATGGCGTCATTTTACTACAACTGCCAGAATCCTTTTCAAATTATTTTTCTCATCTAAATTTATCAACTCCTTTGAGAATGCCATGATAATGGTCCAAATCAGAGGAACAAAAGAATCCGCGCAAAGGGTTCTGGTCCCTCCTGTTAATTTTATATTGAGCATACACGACCGTTGCTTGGATACAATTTCGAGCCCAGGTCTAAAGACAGTGGGCTCAGACTTGAAAATCGATTTCTCAAATCAATACTCGTTTCAGAATCATGCACAGTGGTAGACCGCTAGTTGAAACAATTAAGACGTGAACATTGCGCATGATCTTGAAAGTGGCTTTTACGTGCACTGTAAAACCGGTTTGAAGATGGAAACCAGACTGATCAGCCCAGAAGTCCCGCATGCTCAACCTAACTTTGACAAGATTTCGGCTGATCCTTCTTTTCTCTCTTCTCTTTTATCGCGAAGGAAGAAGGCTCTATTCGCAGGGTGCACGATACTAATCCGACGGTTTAAAAACAAATTTGTAAAAGAATATAAATGTACATTCAGCATTGGTAACAATAAACACTGCAATACTAACCGTTTGTGTTGGATTTTTGGGACATTTTATCAAGTTATTAGGGGAGCTCGACCCACGCCAGCCGAGCATAAGCGAGCGATCGCCGCCCGCCTTTTAGCACTTGTTCTCCAAATGTAATCGATTATGTCGCGATAGTTCATGAATCGAGCAGAGCGTGCTATCGACTTGCGAGGTTTATTTCCGTTTTTTTATCCCGGAAATTATTTTATTTATATCTTCTTTCCTCATTCTGGTATTTTTTTCTCCAATCAAATCATCATTTTGATAATAACAAAAGCTCCGCTTGAGTTGAGATTTTATTGCAACTTTATGAAAGAAAACAGAGGTTGACTCAAAGGGGGATTGACTGTTTCAGTGATCTACAAATACCCATGTTCGACATTTGAGCAAATCAGTGACGACGGTTTAGACAGATCTGTAATATTTTATTTACACTGCTTCTCATTACAGGTTGTAATCATAAAGCTACGAATAAGTGTTTGTTGCGGGAGTAAATTAAAGTCCTGCCAGGTGTTTTCGCTATTCCAGTACTTCAATTCTACCTCTCTTGTCCACTAATATATACCCTGGGTGCCAGAGGTTCTACTGCCCTCTCTTGGCCAAAGTTTAGGATCGACGAGAAGGCTCTGGCGTCGATCCTAAACTTTGGCTTAGAGAGGGCAGTAGAACCTCCGACACCCAGGGTAACTAATAATGTACAGCTACTAATAAAGCTTTGTTCGCACCAGGTGCGAGAAGTTTAATTGTTTTAGCATAATCAAGCAATGATTCTTTCCAACTTAGCTGTTGATTTATTAGAGAGAAAAACTTACGAAAAATGCTGGAAAATACTGAAGCAGTTGTTTTTCTGCGCGCGCTTGTTGTTCGGACGGCTCCTGTGTAGCCAATCAGATTGCGAGTTTGCCGATACCCTACATGGGTACCACGGAGGTTCTAATACCTCTCTCTCCAAAGTTTAACAAGCCAAGCGCCGCCAACGAGCCTGGGATTTCTAACTTCCATGTACGGATCAGGTATAAGGTTTGTAACTTGTTGCCGATTGGTCGTCTATTTCACGTGATTTATCAGCACCACACCCGATTGGTGGAATCATATCACGTGAAATAGAGAACCAATCGACAACAAGTTACAAATCTTGTACCTGACCAAAAAAGGCAATGGCTGCCACGGTCCTCTAGCCTGCAGGGCTAATCCAAAATAGTCTAGAGATTGAAAAACATTTCTACGAGCATGCTGAAACACAATGACAAGTCGGAGTGCTCTACAATTTTATGTGAATTCAATATGACTTTGATTTTCTCTATTTGATATAGTTTTCTTATTGAATTAGTTAGTTCAATATTTGATAAAATAAAAATTAAATGCGTGATTACAATCTGGAAGGACTTATACGTAGCCAGTAAATCGAAAGGAGAGAAAAAAAGCAATAAAAAAGAAACAGCAAAGGTTTATTCTTTTTGTTTTCCCTGATTTTTTCGCCTTATTCTTCTCTCTTTCCATCTACTCTCGATCAACCGGTACCACGTTCATTTGTATGTTGCTAAATCTGGCCATTTTTGAATTTGTAATTAGAAAAAGAACGGATTTTGTATGAATGTGAAAGAAATAGAGCATATTTCGTATGAGTGGGTCAAACTACGGCAAGTCCGTAGCCTTACCGTAACCGTACCGTAGCCGTGCTGTACCGTGACTCTGTAATTTGATTGGATCAGCAGGACTAAAACAATAGGGAAACCATTTCAACGTCACGGCATGCCGTAACCGTGCTGTAGTCAGTGCTGTAGTTTGTCCCATTCATACGAAATCTGCTCTATGACAAGACCGTGAGCTGATCACACTGTAACACAGCCATACCGTGCCTCTGTATTTTGATTGAAAAGCAATATGCATACAGACAGAAAAGCAATGAGAAGTCATGTCACGGTAAATTTGTAACTCTCGTGTACCCTGTGCATCACGGGTTATTCTTAGACACAGCGAAGTTCGCACGTTGTCTGTCCGGGTGTTCGAAGTCAAGGGTAAGCGATACCTCGGAGTTAATCGCTAACACGAGGTTAAATTGTATAGACTACAATTACAGATGTACCGCTATCCTAGCGATAAAATTACCCCTGCTTCGAACAACCGGGCCCAGGGCTTGAGCAAAAATATTAGAGAGATGAAGCATCACGTTATAGTTTTCGTCCCGCGAATGGAAGAAATGCCACTTGACCATGATTTTCCCGCGCTTGCTGTTTGTGCGGGATTCTACGTGAAGGTGAGACGTTGTGAACGTGGGAATTCTTTTCATTTTTTCTTATATAATTATTTAGTACTTTGAGGAAACGTGGTGTCTAATCTCTTTTATAGTAACCCGGCTATGTCGCCAAGGCTTGTAGAACAAACTGTGATATTATGATGGCATCTGGTTATTTGCCTTTAGTGAGCACTACAATAAGAGCGATAGCTCCACCGATCAGCACCAGAATCAGCAGTAGAATGCACATTTTTTTTCTTGCAGCTTTCTGTAAGACAAAACAAATACTGTGACCGTCAGAGTAACTATTGTTGGGATATGCACCCTATAAACACGAGATTTGATTGGCTATAAAGGTTGAGCTTGTGGTACAAATCGCGCGACTTCAGTTAGTATTGACTAACTGACTATATAAACCAAATAAGAACTAATTATGGATTATTCTCATTTCGATATTTCGTTACTCTAGTATGGGAAGAAATACCACTTAATATAAAACAATTAGGGATCTGAGGCTTCAAGAAAGCAAGCATAGAATTCCTTTATAAAATAACTATAAAAAAATGTAATGTGCCCTTAAGCTTATTTAAGATCGTAGCTTAAAATATATTAGTAGTATGTACTTGCCTTGATTTGATATTATTATTTTAAACTTAATTTCACATAATTTGTAAAGGTATTGTCCTTATATGGCAGAGGCCAACTCGAAAGCTCTGTATTGTCCTTATATGGCAGAGGCCAACTCGAAAGCTCTGTATTGTCCTTATATGGCAGAGGCCAACTCGAAAGCTCTGTATTGTCCTTATATGGCAGAGGCCAACTCGAAAGCTCTGTATTGTCCTTATATGGCATAGGCCAACTCGAAAGCTCTGCTGCTTTGGCCTTTGCACACTTATATATAACATTTTTTTTCATATTCAATTTTTTTTATTATTTATTACTTTCTAAATAAATGAATAAATAAATATTGTATTTGTTATAGGGCCTGCTTTTACTCCTCACACACTCCTCGCTACATTAACTGTTTTGGACACACTACACTCGACTCACGGTTGATTTTTACGGAGGGAGGAAAACCGGAGAACCCGGAGAAAAACCCTCGAATGCAGATAAGGAATCAACAACAAACCTAACTCACATATTGTGCCCGAGCCGGGAATCGAATCCGGGACCACAGAGGTGAGAGGCGAGTGTTTTACCGCTGCGCCAACCTGCATTGTAACTTGCTCTATCGATAAGTGTAAAATAAACTGAATTGAATTGACTGCAAAGTTTGTGACATTTATGGCGTCATAGCTATGGTAAATAAGAGTACAAAAATGTACGCGTTTTTCTTTTTACAACAAAACACTTTTAGCTTCAAACGAGTTCATATGATAAACTGCCTTCGAGTCGTAAAGTCCAAAACGTACTGAAACACTTCTTGCCCAAACTCTACACAAAATATTGGAATTGGCTTAGTTTACGTAGGGAGAGGTTTAAACACGAACTATATATAAGACTTCTGAGTTCTGAAAGTGATCGAGCTAGTCACAAAGTCAACCATAAATTCGCCAAGAATATTTATCCGAGAAAGCCAAAGTTTTGGCAAATTATGCACCATACAAGGAAGTTTGGTCACCATGCAATAGGCATTTTGCAGGATATAGTTACGTGCTGATACATCACTTCAATAACGAATAGATATGCGTTATGTATGATGTCACGTTATCACTACCAAGCCTCGCTTTGTACAGCATTTCCTCTCAACACAAACGTGAGGCTTGGTGGTGATCACGTGACATCGTCGCCCATTGCGCTCGTGATTCCATGGGAAAGGCTTTACTGGATGGCAAACAAACTTCTGAAACCATGACTAATTCACGAGATATTCATCCAATGGAGGGACCGTATTAGGTCACATGCATGGGTCTTGATACCCGGTGAAACCATAGTGTTTGCCGATGCAACTTCCAAATCACTACGGTGAATATTCTTTGGCTTTCTATTGGGCATCAAGATTCATGCATGTGAGCTACAAGGATGACTTTTCATGTAGAGAACTGAAGGAAAAGATGGAAATCAAATTCGGCATCAGGAGCGTGCATGGCTCGAACCATCGTCCTTATGATTGTTCCCGACGGCTAGTCGTTTGTCTTGTCGTTTGTTGAAACGACCGTGAAAAATAACTATCAAAACCCTTGTAGCCAATCAACGAGACTTAATTCAAGACTAAAAAGGCTTTTTAAACTGTATCCAATCAGCAACGAGACTTAATCACCATTAAAATGGCTTTCTAGACTTTATCCAATCAGAGACGGAGCCTTTTCAAAAACTACAGAACGGCTTTCCTGATAGTTTCATTCGTCACCGTTTGCTGTTTTCGCACTGACTACATAAAGCCAAATAAAAATATTGCGATAGCTGTAGAACCGTCTGGCTTTAACTTATCCTATATTTCAAGAATAACCATAGCGATTACCTGACGTCAAGTTTGTAGTTATTTGGGGGGGGGGGAGTAATGGGGGAAATCTATGCTCGGTCGGGTAACCGGAAACACATTACTATTAGCATTACTACTATTTCACATGGTCTCCTAGATTACCGGGCACGCGTACCCATGCCATTTACATGACAAAAAAAAGGGGTGCTGTGCAGAAAACATTTGGGATCAATTACGGTTTCTTGGAAACCCCCACCCCTCCCCCACACTTCACCCTAACCTAACCCCCACCCCTCCCCCACACTTCACCTAACCTAACCCTCACCCCTCCCCCACACTTCACCCTAACCTAACCCCCACCCCTCCCCCACACTTCACCTAACCTAACCCTCACCCCTCCCCCACACTTCACCCTAACCTAACCCTCACCCCTCCCCCACACTTCACCCTAACCTAACCCTCACCCCTCCCCCACACTTCACCTAACCTAACCCTCACCCCTCCCCCACACTTCACCCTAACCTAACCCTCACCCCTCCCCCACACTTCACCCTAACCTAACCCTCACCCCTCCCCCACACTTCACCCTAACCTAACCCTCACCCCTCCCCCACACTTCACCCTAACCTAACCCTCACCCCTCCCCCACACTTCACCCTAACCTAACCCTCCCCCCTCCCCCACACTTCACCCTAACCTAACCCTCACCCCTCCCCCACACTTCACCCTAACCTAACCCTCACCCCTCCCCCACACTTCACCCTAACCTAACCCTCACCCCTCCCCCACACTTCACCCTAACCTAACCCTCACCCCTCCCCCACACTTCACCCTAACCTAACCATCACCCCTCCCCCACACTTCACCCTAACCTAACCCTCACCCCTCCCCCACACTTCACCCTAACCTAACCCTCACCCCTCCCCCACACTTCACCCTAACCTAACCCTCACCCCTCCCCCACACTTCACCCTAACCTAACCCTCACCCCTCCCCCACACTTCACCCTAACCTAACCCTCACCCCTCCCCCACACTTCACCCTAACCTAACCCTCACCCCTCCCCCACACTTCACCCTAACCTAACCCTCACCCCTCCCCCACACTTCACCCTAACCTAACCCTCACCCCTCCCCCACACTTCACCCTAACCTAACCCTCACCCCTCCCCCACACTTCACCCTAACCTAACCCTCACCCCTCCCCCACACTTCACCCTAACCTAACCCTCACCCCTCCCCCACACTTCACCCTAACCTAACCCTCACCCCTCCCCCACACTTCACCCTAACCTTTAATAGTTAATGATTAATAGAACGATGCATATCCAAGGGAGGGGTGGGTGGGTCCCAGAAACGCGTACCTAACATTTAGGAGTGCACAAAAATGGTGATCCTGTGAAGCGGACTTGAGTAACAGCTTACCTGTAGTTTGCTGGCTTTTTGTAGCTGCACATTAGCATTCTCGACATTACCATGAGCCCGTTCAATGTTGCCCTCTATAGAATCTACAGATACAGAACAACAAAAAACAATTAGCAACCGAGAGTGATGGGGAAATGGGTCTCGCTGCTAACTGATAAACGATGGTGAAACATTTCAAACGAAAATCGAATTAATTAATGGGCGAAATTAAACAGTATAATTGGCTACATACTTAGGCAGGGGAACATGTTTTGACGATGAAAAGAAGCAAAAACAAAAACGAACACAAATCCTCTCCAAGAACCAAAACCATCCAGTTAATTGATCGGCAAAATATTTGTTTATGTTTTTGGTCGGGTGGAACTTCTCAAAACGAGCGACAGTATTGGCCCAAAATCAAACTTCCCGAGAAAACTGAAACACCTACCTATAAAATCGGACTTCCCGCCAAAAAAGTTACAAGAGCCACTGGCACGCTAATATACTCACCAACCATGTCACCCTGCTCGTACACCATGGTAGCGAGGTCCCTGAAGATTTCATTGATATCTAGAATATCTCCCTACATAAAACAGACGATTATAACCCTTTGTAAGAAGTTTGAATAACAAATACTGCAACACAGTAATTGCAATAACAGTAATCAAACTCGTTAATAATTCATGAAGGAAAAACAAAGGACATCAATGTGCGATAAATGATCTGTAAATCTGATACAGATTTCGTCCTGATTCGCATAAACTTTTGCTTCGATTATGTCGCCTCAGGCTCGAGTTTGTAAATCCGATAAAGCACAGCTACCCATTGTGTATAGACCGGTTACAGCGTCATTGGTTACCGTTGTCAAGGCCGAACTGGACGACAACTACAATCAAAACAACAGTCAAACACAGTGAATACACCGAGCTATTGCAGCGAAAAAAAGCACCGTTTATTTCTTAGAAATGTCATCCAAAAGTTTTTTACCCGGCTATTTTAAAAGTTTAAAACCTAAAGAGTATCGAGAAAGATATCTAACGAAGCTGAAGTACGTAGATGGACAGGCTTCATACGAGATTCCGAGGGCAGAGACAATCTGGAGACATGGCCTAGCGTTATAACCTACAGATGTGCTTTAAATATTTATCGTGTTTAAATAAAATGTATTATTATTATTATTATGTCGGATTCATATCTGCTGTTTAACTGAGGAAAGCCCGTATACACAGGACCAGCTCATGAAGTGTAAAAGCCTTCAGTGCTACCAGAACATTGCAAATGGCTAGGTCAGGGAAGTCTTGAGCAAATAATTTGGCCTTGGGGAAAGCTGCAGACTCAGCTTCAACAGCCCAACTGAAGATGCGAAACGACGTGACTCACTCAAAGGCTGCTGAGTATGCAGACCAAAGGCCAGCCATACAGTCACAGTGAGCTGGCAATATCTTTCCCGAGATCTCACAGACAACCCATGGAGTAAGCGGCTTTTCCGACAATCTTTGTGAATGGTTAACCTGACGTTTGAACGTCAATCAGATTTCACGTTCGCTCGATCGAGTAAACAACGACGCGACGATCGTCACGCACATACTTACCTTCGCTATCATCAGACGTTTGTCGCCAAATTATTTGCTCAAGACTTCCCTGACCTAGCCATTTGCAATGTTCTGGTAGCACTGAAGGCTTTTACACTTCATGAGCTGGTCCTGTGTATACGGGCTTTCCTCAGTTAAACAGCAGATATGATTCCGACATCTAACGCTAGGCCATGTCTTCAGATCGTCTCTGCCCTCGGAATCTCGTATGAAGCCTGTCCATCTACGTACTTCAGCTTCGTTAAATATCTTTCTCGATACTCTTTAGGTTTTAAACTTTTAAAATAGCCGGGTAAAAAACTTTTGGATGACATTTCTAAGAAATAAACGGTGCTTTTTTTCGCTGCAATAGCTCGGTGTATTCACTGTGTTTGACTGTTGTTTTGATTGTAGTTGTCCTCCAGTTCGGCCTTGACAACGGTAACCAATGACGCTGTAACCGGTCTATTTTATCACCTACAGCTGCATAGCCAACGAAAATGTTATATGATCAGAGCCCATGAGGCACCTACCTCAATTTGTCGGATCCTTTCCTCTCTTTCATAAACGAGGCTTTCGTCGACAGTTATTTGTTCTGAGAGTTGTTCTTGCTCTTGCCTGGATTATGGATTAATAGTGAATTAAGCATTGTGGGTATTATATGTGAAGAGAATGCCCTGAGCTGTTTATTTAAATTCGTGGCTTTTACAAATTATTCGCAGTCAAAACAGACCTCTTAAAGGGTACCGCGCATGTATCGAGTAATCGCTCGGTTGGTGGCTGTTAATTGGATACAAACAGTTAAACTTCCCTCCCTCAATGCTTGATTGCAAGGATTTAATATTTTCCCTGGAGACTGTTTATCTACACTGTTCGTTAGTCATTTTTTGCATATTTGCTTTGATTTTAAGCATCTCACATGGCCGAGAGGTTCGTTAGTTCATATCAAAATCGGTGTAAATAGCTGTTCCGGCCCGGAATGCGAATGTAAAGTCTATTACCGTGACACAGCCCCTTTAAACGTGGAGTATTATTTTGCTAATCTATGACACGAGCGAGGGAACAAAGGGTCAAGGGAAAGTGCGAGTTTGAGGTGCGAATTTGAGTTGGATTTGCGAGTTTGAAGTGCGAGTTTGTTTCTTAGTAGTTCTTTCTTGTTTTAACTATCGTTCCCGGAAACTTTTCGTGTCGTGAGCTAAAAATGTGGAAAATTGTTGTAAATATTTAAATAAAGTGGGGTACCTCGATGCGTGTTGTCGTGTACTTTTGTGGGAGCTCGCCGCTTGGCATGTATACTACATGTTATGCTTGCGTGCTTGTAGCCGGCATTCAAAGGTAAGTTCATAAATTTTGAATTTTAATCGTTCCTCAGCATTCTTTGTGTGTTCATTATGAATTTTGTTATCGTTATCTTTGTTTTTGTGTATATAAGTAGTTTTTGAGCCCAAGAAAGCAATTTGTATGGGATTCGATTGAGGTAGTTGCAAATACAACTCACAGTTACGATATGTGTAAGCGATTACAAAAGAATGTATGGAAATCCTAAATCAACGGCTAAACTGCCCAGGAATCGCTATAAACATTAAAGGTAATGACTACGAGAGAAAGCGATGGTTTTTGAAACCTTTTATTAGATTTAAGAGCATCTCTGGCTTACGGCATGCAATGAAAAGTTTTATTAAATATCAAATTAATAAATTCTAAGTGACTCTTAAAATAATAGCAATAGCCTGTACACAGACCTCGTAATCCCTTCAAGGGATTACGGAGACGGAGGTCTGTGTACATGCTAAAATAGCAAAGAAGAGTTTGTCATGTGAGAGCTTAAACATTTTCTCGTGACACACGAGGTACATGTAGATATTAAAATTGATTTAACACAGACAATATCTGCCATGTTTTTCTTTAGCTTAATGGTAAACTGATACTTACCGTCTCTGATCGGCTTCTATCAGACGAGACGTATCTGAATCATAGTCATCATCAAATCTGTCGTCACTACTTGGTCCCTACAGCAAATTTATAGAAGCTCACAATAATTATGTTAAAAAATTAACAAAGTAACCTTTAGAGATTACTCGTGTATCAAAGGGCATGTTCAGTTAACCACATAGTCTACTGTCCTAGTACTTAGTTTCCGGTTAGCTCAGTGGTTAAGCGCCAGTCTGTTGTGCAGGAGGTTGACGGTTCAAAACCCGGCCAGACCAACACTCAGGGTCTTAAAATAACGTTCTCCCTTTGTGAAACAATTTCGTTCTAAGCTGTAAGTGGTTGGACTTTCATGTCTTCTAGGATATCAGGCCGTAAAATCGCAGGTCCCAGTGGTCTACCTCAAATGTATCATACTAGTTGTCACGAGTTACGGACATTAAATGAGGTTGCTTTCCTTTACCTTTTAACAAAATAGTCTCGGGAAATCACTGGTTCAGGAAGGCACATTTGGCACTATATAAGCTACATTTATGTACAACCACTTGCTGACATATGATATTCAGGATACATTAGTAGTATTTCAGTGGCTAAAAGTCCCGATATAAGCGATTTGTAGTGATAATTCTGTGTATTCTTATTCCAGAAAACAGTCATTCGAGCACACCCTAAATTAACTTATCTTACCTGAAGCATTATGAGTTCATTTGGTTTCACATTTGCAGGACTGCACTTACCCCTCCAGCAGGCTTTGAAGAACGCACTATTAACTTTTCTTGTTCAGCGATTTTCTGAAGAAAAAAAGAAAGAAATTGACATTTTAAACACAACACGGGATAATTCCCATAGTACAATATTATTGGTTTAACGAGGTATTAAGATATTTCAAAACTTGCACTGTAGGTTGGCAGTGCAATGAATAATAGGGCATTCCCTTTTGTAATGGATGTAAAATAAACAACTTTAGTTATGTGTCTAGTCTTCTAGCTGACCCAGAAGGGGTTTACTAATCCGGACACAAATTCGAATTTGGACACTTATAGCCATTTAGGTTGTTTTTTGTTGAGCAAGGCCAGAGAAAAAGCCTCAGTGGAAGGGCAAGATACTAACTCAACTCACATATGACATGCATCAGAATTGGGAATAGTACCTGGCCAATCATGCCACACATACAGGTGAGAGATAAAGTGCTATAAGAAGAGGAAGTGGTTAAACCTCAGGTATACTTACATTCTGTATAGAGTAGTAGCGTGACACAGATTCCCTGAACTCCTCCTTTAGTCTCTCGTGCTGTACTCGCTGTTGGCGCTGAAATAAATATAAAACAATTAGAGGAAAACGATTTTATTCAGTAGTAAAATACAAGGTGGCTAAAAATGGTTATGGCAAAATGGTCCTGGGCACTGACACAGACACAATATTCTAAGTTATTGTGTGTTAGTACACAAGGGAATATGGCATGACCAAGGTGACTGAAACAGGGTTACTGATTAATTCAAAGTGCAAAAAAATAAGAATGCCAATTAATGACCAGTCCCAGTTAGCTCAGTAATCACCTCTTAATTACTAAGCTTCCTTTGTATATTTGGTTGTGTTTTAAGGCTTTACATGTATATGAAATGAAAAATTATAGATTTGGAGCATCTCACATGCAAGCTGCACTTGTAACTTTGAACCTCTGACTGAACCAAAATATGAAATGAAACTCAAAAAACCCTGCAGCTTGTACAATGATGATAAATATTTTATTTTTTATGGTATGTTGAGCACACTTCTGTCTTAGTTCTTAAATATTCTTCTGTAAACTATCATCACTTTAGGTACCAGCACCGGCTAAATTGTTTTTTTTTAAACAAAATTGTAATGAAAATAGAGTGAAGTTATGTCAAAATAAACGGCACCTCAATAAAGTTTGGTCTGCATAGAAAAATTTAGAATCTTTCTTTTTTTTTGGTAATTGTTTTCTCTCCAAGGTATTAATTCAATTATTGCCTCTTGGTTACCATATGCAAAATCGCAGATTGAAATATACACTTCTATTCCTCCAGTTAAAACCAATAAAATTGTGCTTGACCAAAAAGATTTACAAAATATTCAGAAAGTTATGCTATTAGCTAGTGCTGGACCTTAAGGTAACAGAAAAAATGATATTTCTTTTTATGGATACCAAGAGGGTGATAATTGAATAGCCCACTTTCGCAATACGCTTTACTTCTTGAAGCAGCTTGCCATTGTATATCCAATACAACATCGCCACTCATATTGTAAATAGTACATACATGCATATATGAGAAAGAATGGATATTAAAATTATAAATATTAATTATCATCTCACACTAAATGGGGCTGCCCCAGCACACCTGGAGCTCATCTGTCTTAGCAGCAGTGTCGTGTCACTTGCCAGTTTGTTTGTACCCTGTTGAATACGGTGACTGAAAGAAAAATAAAGATACTGATATGTCAACTTTGACGTATATAAACAAACATGCAATGAAAATATCATTGTGACAATAATATTAATCAATGTATAGAAAGGAAGATTTTTCTTACATTTTCTCAAGGGACACTTTCTCTTTGCCAAGTGTGATCTGCTTGAGAATTCTCTCCAGAGCAGATGCTGTAAGAATTCAAAGATAAATATTATACTTAAAGCTTACTTTACTTGTACCAGTTACAATATAATTGCTAGGGAAGACAAGGACTACACTAAATGGGAGATAAAAAGTAAATGGGATAAAGGTGCTTGAACATTTCCCCACTATGTCAAGAATGTAAATTATAGGGCATAATACTAACAGGCTTTTATATCCCTGACCAAAATAAATGAAATAACGTTAGAATGGTAGGCATAAATTAGCTAAATTACAAAAGGGAAAAATGAAATAAAATAATAACAGTATGTTTACTTTAGATTTTAGGGTTTGAATGTATACTTACTGTTATTGTTGATTTGGAAAATGCTACTGCTGACTGAATCACTGAGGTTCTGAAATTCTTCTCTCTCATTACCTGCAGATAAACACTGTACATTACACCCAGCCTATATATGGGGGTACTCCCATATATAGGCTATATGGGTACGTGCCGCTCAACGGGGTATGGTTTTTGACAATTCTTAGCCTGGAACAGGGTATATAAATCACTGTTCTGGTCTGGAACAGAGACATCAATTTTTGGAAGGCCCTCGGATGGTTTGAGTTATTCACGGTCCGTTGCCGCTGCAAACACAAAGTCCGTTTATCTGTTTTTGATTTGAGTGGAGAGTGGAGAGCAACGTCTTGTGCATATCATATCAGACGCTAGCCTGGTCTGGAACAGGATATCTTTTTGCCATTTTGTCTGGAACAGGGTATGTGTTCGTTGTTTCTAGCCTGGAGGGCTCAGCGGCACACCACCATCCTAATTTTTAGGGAGTATTCCCCCCCGGACATTATGACATTACATGGAGACAACTTTACTTGACAAAAGGATTCACTCCTAATGCTATTAATCACAACTGCAAGGAAACTAAGTAAGTGGTATTCCAACTTATGGTTACAATGTACATGTATACTTGAGGCAATTAATCTGAGTGTTGAGTATTCAACTTGTTCGAGCTTCGATTGGTAAAAGGCAAATTTGGTGGACTACAACATGTAGTTATGAAGTTGAAGTCTTTCACATGAATAAAATTGTGGATATGTTATGATTTGTAAGTTTGAATGAGTTATCTTTGTTTTGCAATGTGTTTGCAGGTTCTTGTTGTCTAATTTTAAAAGTGGCCTGCTTTACAGTAGTTGCAATTATGTATAGGAATCACCTTGTATTATACTCTAGCTTAAATCACCAATTAACAATTGCATGATCTCTGCATTGTCCAGACCAAAGTCGATTGATCTCTGCAATTAACATAAAAGGGAAGGAGACTGGGGCAGATATAGGGTAAAACCTTCCTATATTCTATTCCCTCCTCCACAATCGGCCCACCTTGCCTGCTTTGTGTAAAACTTAGCACTCCCCTCCCCTTCCCTTTCCCTGCCCCACCCTCTTCCCTTCCCGATGCTGCTAAACAGGCTATGCCTATTCTGGGTTACTTTGTTCAGAAGAAAAATATATGAAATTCTCTGACAAAACTTTCTTTGTTAAAGTGTGAAATGCTTAAAAACATTGTCATTATAAACTTGATCCTTTGTAGTACTAAATAGTAGAACCTTCTCTCTGATATCCAACATGGGGAGGAGGTTGAACTTGTCTTGGTGAACCATATCCTCCACCAACAGAACCATAGGACTGACCTCCATGGCTACCAAACTCACCACGTGACATTCTCAGCAGCAGAATGTTCTAAGATTTGGACAGTAAAATCATAAATAATTATGGTAGATGTTACAATCTGTGATGATGCATAGAGAAACACTATATTATTTAACAAATAAAATATATCTCATTTTGCCATGTTTGTCCTCTTATAAATGCACAGATGTCAAAACATGACAAGAACAAAGAATTGTGGCATATGTGTAAGACAGATTTTCAATAAGTTTTCACATTTAACTGGCCCATTCTGTGATGTAGCTGGAGAAATAACTTCAAAACTGCATGGCCGGCTAGTTCAGTTGGTAGAGCAGCTGAAGTGGTACAGCACCAGCCATGAATGTAGGAGGTTGTGAGTTCAAATCCGGCTCCAACCACGTCCATGGGCAGGGACTTAAAAGCTGTTGGCCTTGTCCCCCAACACTTTCTCTTCAGAAATGGGGGACATTAAAGAACCTGTTGTACTACTTGTGACGAGAATTATTGTTACCCGGTACAACAGCCTGCCCTCCTTTCAAGTTCCAACCTCAATTATATACTGAAACAACCATAAGAGGTTGATCAAAGCCAGGACCTGGCTAAATCACAGATTGAATTGGAATTTAGCATGTTGGTTTTTGTGGAGGGAGGAAAACCGGAGAACCCAGAGAAAAACCCTTGAAGCAAGGGCGAGATACATGTACCAACAAATTAAACTCAACTCACATATGGTGGCATGTCCTGAGGGCCCGATAAAACCTGAGCCACAGAGGTGAGAGACGAAGTGCTTAACTACTGTGCAACCCTGGCTCCCCTACTATCATTTGCCATGTTCTAAAGCCCTGCATGGCCAAATGGATACAACATTTTCATGCAACATTGTGCAACATTGTTACATGAAAATGTTGCATCCTTTGACCACCCTGTAACCTATTGCATCATGTTGGATAAAGTTTGAATCTAATCAAACTTTCATGCAACATCCATGCAATATTTCTATTGTTGTCTTGGAATTTGTATCATGTCCACCTTCATGCAACATTTTTGCATTGGAGCATGCGCATTAGTTCAATTTAAAGCACCATTGGCATGGTGCCTAGAACTCTTATCGACAAACCACCCCAACACGCAACAAGTTGCAACATGACTGTCATGAGCCAACAATGTTGCATGATGTTGCATGAATGTTGCATCCGTGTGACCAGGGCTAAAGAAATGGTGATATCAGAGTTAGTAGTCCCCTCTACTAATATAACTCTGGTGATATTAATTTAACAAAAAAGCTAAAAAAAAAAATGTTGAACTGACTAACCTCGTTCTCATGATAAGGACAGCCATTTGTCTATGCAAATAACGAATTAAGACATAATTGACCATGGAGGCGAGATTTACACCTGGCCGGCTCGGCAATTAACACCATGCAGCGATCACGTGAAAAATAAGTTTATCATGTTGATATTGACAAAAATTATGCAATGATAATTGATATATCTCGCGTTCAAATTTCAATCAACTCAATCAGTTTCACTGACATATGCAAGAATAATTCAGTTTGCTTAATTAATGTAGCAAAGACACAGAAAGCAACAAATTATTAACAACTGAGTGAGAATGAAACTGAAAGTGACTGAGTCTGAGAGTCGTTACTTACCGTGTCAGTTCGTCTTGCTGTTTATAACTGCTGGAATATTTAGGAATGAACGTACTTGAAAAGAAACGGAAATCAATTTGATAATCTGAAGCAGAGCTCCAGGAAAAACTCGTTTCGGACTCCAACATTCGCCTCGATCGACTGAGAACCGCACGCTCGGTCACGCGATCAAAGTCCTGGGACTTCGATATAAAACACAGGCAGCCCAAGTTAAATCAAGCGAGCTGAGCGGTTAGAAACTGAGAGAACACCTTGCAATGAACTTCCCCAGGAATTCTTTTCGTGTTGGTTTTCATCTAAAAGTACGTATTTGCGGTTAATTATTTTACCGGTTTTAGAAAGTTTTGGTTCCAGGCCAGGAGCCCAGGAGCCGAAGCCATTAATGCATCAAAGCGAGGCCAGTTGTCCAGCTTGCCACACTTGCACACGCTCTGATACCATTGTTACCAGCCTTCTTCCCGAGACACAGTTTTGTCTGAGACGAATTTGTTTCCAGTTCCGATTGGCGAAAAACGTGATTTTCTGTGACTGAATGAAAAAGAATCACTCTACAAATAACTATGTATTAATATTCAAATACATCAGACCCACAGGCAGCCCAGGCTACAGGTTTGTGGCAGTCAGCCTTTATACGGCGAGTGTAAAGTACAGGTCAGGTTACAGGTCAGGTCACAGGTCAGGTCACTTCTTGTTTACCTGTGAACCCTAGCTCTGGGTGATCGAGAACCCGTCGTTTACCTGTGAGCTCGTCCGATGGTTAGGGTTTGGTTTGTGGTTAGGGTTAGGATTTGTCTTAGAATTAACAACCTGACCTGTGACCTGTGACCTGTACTTTACACCCGCCGGCCTCAAATCTCCCGGTTTTTAGCCATTTTATGGTATCTTTAAATAGACCCCATAGCCGCCATGTTGGTGCCAGTTAACAATAGATTCTTCGTTAGCTTCTTTTGTTCTGTACACCAACATGGCCGCCATGCCCTTTGTCATTTTCTGATCTCTGGGGATTGAGTGCGAACCATCTATAATCTTTCCACCGGAATGCTTGAAACTATTTTTTCCGAGAGCTTTCGGAAAGTCTTCGGAACACAATCGGGCTATCTTCGTAAAAATTCGGAAATCTATACGTAATAACAAAGCCTCGACCAACATTCTCCAGATTTTAGAACTCCGGGATACAGAACTCAAGGGGGTTGGCAGGTATGCATTTTGGTTATTACATTGGTTATTACATACCCGGATTACATACTACGTTCGTACCTTTTGAATGTACGAATACACCCTATGCATAAAGGACATTTCGGTTAAAACTGGATTTCTCCTGTCAGCAATGAATATTTGTGAAAAACAACATTGTCACGTAAAAGAACATGCAAAAATAAGTAATCCTGTGAAATGTGGGTGTCATCAGTTACATTGCTACAGAGTAATAAACTGTTGAAATAAGAGAGATTTGTATGAAAATAGTCAACCATATGTCCCTACCAGCCTCGCTTTCATGTTTTTCCTGAGCCTTAAATGGTAATAACTCTCTCTCTCTAAAGCGAATGAGATAGCAAAATACCCTAAAACGCCCCCAAATGAAGAAATAACACAAGAAACAGCGTGGAAACAAATAGATATGTTTATTCGTACATAATTCAAAAGGATTTCTAAATTACAACGAATGTAGTATGTAATAACCAATATAATATAAACTAAGGCTGACTGCCACAAACCTGCCTATGCATAACCCGGTTTCTCTTAGCTTCTCCTACATGGACCATTTTCTCCTCGCGGCCTTAGTGAATCGCTCATGTTCTGTGTGCTTCAAGTACCTCTAATTTCTTTCTTGCTGTTTACAGACCAGGTCGTTGAGGCCTGTCAGAGTTATGGTTAACATTGCTAATTAGGTGCTGAGTATGAGTTTTATTCGTTACTCGGTAATTTCTACAGCTAGAACAACACAATTCAATAGTAGGGTGTAGCTTGATGCCTGAAACAATTTTCGATGTTTGGTTGCCATGGTAGCCAAAGTTAAGGGGGAACTGTAAGAATTCATTTTACCGAAATGAGGTACATAAAACCTTTGAAAATACATAATGTTAGCACAAATCAGACATTGTGCCCAGAATGGTTGTCCTTGAATCACGTGACCGTGGGAACCGTTACCATAGCAACAGACTTCCTTTATTATATCAGCTTAGCGGTTAGGTGGACAACCATTCCCGGGCAGAAACAAATGTTGTCGTGGACGTACTTCAAGAATGTATAGAAATATTGCTTTAAAAAAAACGTTCTAACCACCCCATTTTCACTTAAACTCTCAAAGACCTCAAATGTTGGCATGACTTCAAATCACTGTGCATAAGGGAACACTTACAGCTATTCTCGATCATTCTCAAATTTTGTCTCGACGAAGAAATCGTGTTTTGGTGGACAAATGTCATAAACGCGTGAATTTTAATAGAACTTCCAGTGAAAGCCACATCTAGTCAGAAGTTGATCAAGAGGAAGTCTTTTCCAAATTCACAACGATAGAGAGTCGAGCATGAATACACCCGGGGCATAGTGGGGACATTCACCTAATGTGACAATGAAAACCAATGAAGTTCCCGCACCCCGGGGCATTGAAATCAGGTGAAGTCTGTCATGATCTTGCGTTACAGCCACATGACTGATATATGATTACACAATCTGATGTATATAAGTAATATGATCACATGTAATCATCGCTCTCTCTACGCTGTAACTCGTGCAATATACAGCCACGTAATCATCATTGAATAAAGAAGAATCATAACATGGTGTCAGAAGTGGGATTTAACGAACAAGGAATAAAGACGAGAGCACGCCGACACTGCCGGTAAGTCCGTTCCATAAAGAAAATAAAGAACCGAGAACCGTGACAATAGTATTGTGAAATCAACTCAGGGTCAAACAACATGGCCACGGGTTTTACACCACCCGTCATGAACTGGCAAGCAAGCGATATAACCGACGAATTTGCGCGTTTTAAGCAATACTGTAACTTAGTATTCGATGGGCCGTTCTCGAAGAAAACAGACATCGAGAACGCTTCTTATATCTTACTCTGGATTGGCCGCCCGGGGGTAGATATCTACAACAGCTTCACGTGGGAAGAAACCGAAGATAAAACCAAACCAGAAATTTGACAAATACCTAGCTCCTAGAACCAACCACCGACTAGCCCGATTCCAACTACAACAGTTGAGACAAACGAATGAAGAAACCACCGATGATTTCATAACCAAATGCCGAAATCAGGCCACAAAATGCAAATTCCGTGACCAGCGCGAGATCAATGAGCGACTAATCGAGCAAATAATTATCGGCACAAAACACAAAAAAGTCCAAGAGCTTATACTAGAGGCAGGAGAAGACCTAACCCTAGACAAGGCAGTAGACTTTGCGCGCACATATGAAGCGACAATCGCACATGTAGCGCAACTGAACGGAGAATCCCAAAACAACATTCACGCAATTGGAAAATCAGGAAACAGGAAGCAGAAATGCAGGAACTGCGGAGGCGAGCACGAGCCCAAAAAATGTCCTGCATTTGGATCACTTTGTAACCACTGTTCAAAACAAAACCACTGGAGCAAAGCATGTCGCCTCAAAGCAATCTAGGACAAGAACGCGCACAGCTATCCCGACAAGTACGCACACACGCCGGGTCCTACAAAACAACAAGCGAATCCCAGATCAGCCAACACACGGGGGTACCGCACAGGTAGAAGGGTACACGCGCTAGATAGGAACGACTATGACGAATACGATGATGTAGACGAGAAATTTTACTCATTGATGCTTGAGACGATAACCATTGACAGCGTCACACAAACCCAGACACAGAAAGACGAAGTGTTTGTAAAAGTCGATGTCACGTTGCCAAGCATGCGCAATAGTAACACTCTCTTAAAGGCAAAACTAGATACCGGAGCACAGGGAAATATTTTACCGCTTAGGCTGTACCGCAGCATGTTTCCTAACAACGTCAAAGAGAACGGGCAACCAAAACCAGGCACGCTAAGGGGCTCCAACACGGCCTTAACAGCATACGGCGGGGCAAAGATAACCCAGCACGGCACGTGCGACATACAATGCGCATATGAGGGGAAGAACACAACCGCCATATTTTACATCACAGAAGCCCAAGGTCCTGCAATTATCGGTTTGCCCACCGCACTAGAACTGAAACTCATTTCACTGAACTGTTCTGTAGAGAAAAGCGCAGAACAAACTAGCAGCTCGCCAACACGCACTAGCAATGCGCAAATACGCACTACCGGAAACGCGCAACCGAATGATGTGATAAGAGATAAAGAGCATCTAATCACCAATTACCCATCATGTTTTGACGGAATCGGCAAGTTCCAAGGCGAGTACCACATAACCTTAGACCCAGCGGTGCCACCAATTATTCACTCGCCCAGACGCGTGCCCATAAGCCTAAGAGACGATATCAAACGCGAACTAGATGACATGGTAGCGCAGGATATCATAACCAAAGTAAGAGAAGGAGAACCAACTGCATGGGTGAATAGTCTAGTATATAGACGGAAACTGAACGGACGGCTGAGGATATGCCTTGATCCTAAAGATCTGAATGCAGCCATCCAGAGAGATCACCACGTGACACCCACCCTAGAGGAAATACTGCCGAAGCTAAGCGGCGCGAAGTACTTCTCATCTTGGATGCCAGAAGCGGTTACTGGAATGTGGTCCTCGACCGGGAGTCAAGCTACCTGACAACCTTTAACTCGCCATTCGGCAGATATTGCTTCAAGCGCATGCCGTTTGGGTTGAGGATGTCTCAGGACGTCTTCCAGTCGAAGATTGACCAGACATTCGAAGGATGCCAAGGTGTCGTAGGCATAGCGGATGACATCATTGTCTACGGCAAGACAAGCGAGGAACACGATCGCCACTTACACGGCATGATCAGACGATGCGAAGAAACAGGGCTGAAGTTAAATGAAGACAAATGCTTCATCAAGCAGAATCAAATCAAGTTCTTCCGAGTCATATGCAGCGAAGATGGCGTGAAGCCAGATCCTGCCAAAGTATCAGCACTAAGGCAGATGAATAGTCCAACCGACCGCCGGGAGCTCCAGACGTTCCTCGGCTTAGCCACATACATGGGTCCCTTCATCCAGAACCTGAGCTCCTTGACAGCGCCCTTGAGAGAGCTACTGAAGGAGGGCAACCTGTTCACATGGAACACAAATTACCAATCAGCGTTCGACAACGTAAAAACGTCCATTAGCGAAGAAATCACGCTAACGTACTTTGACAACACCAAAGAAGTGACCCTCCAAGTGAATGCATCGACCAAGGGCCTCGGCGCAGCCCTGATGCAAGACGGCAGGCCAGTAGCTTTCGCGAGCAAAGCCTTAACCGAAGTTGAAACGAGATACGCTAACATCGAGAGAGAGTTATTGGCAGTAGTATATGGCTGTGAACGATTTCATACATACCTTTATGGCCGCCCATTTACAGTACTAAGTGATCACAAACCACTCGTGAGTATCCACTTGAAGCATCTGACAGCAGCACCGCCACGTCTACAGCGAATGCTGCTGAGATTACAGCCATACGACCTCTCTATCAAATACATTCCAGGCACGCAAATGCTGCTAGCTGATGCACTATCCCACCTTTCCCCCGAAGAAAAGGACCAGTCCAGGACATGAATGTGAAAATACACGAGGTTTGCCCTCAATTCAGCAGCGAAATGATCGAGAGAATCACGACACATACCAGCACCGACAGCGAGCTCGTCGCCTTGAAAGAAGTCGTATACGAAGGCTGGCCGTCAACCATCAACAAAGTCCCAAACATAGTGAAACCTTACTGGTCGTACCGCGACGAAATATCCATAGAGGACAGCATACTGATGAAAGGTCATAGAATCATCATACCCTCCGTACTTCAGGAAGAAACCCTGACCAAGCTTCATGCAGCTCACCAAGGCGCAGAGAAAACTAAACTAAGAGCAAGAAGCGCTGTTTATTGGAGGAATTTAAACAATGACATCGACAGAATCACCAAATCATGTACCACCTGTCAGGAATTCCAAGCAAGCAACCGCAAGGAACCACTCATGCCAACCGAAGTACCACCAAGACCATGGCATACTATTGGTACAGACCTCTTCTACCTCGACAACTCCGAGTACCTGGTAGTCGCTGACTACTACTCCAAATATCCCTTTGTAAGGAAGATCCCAAAAGGAAACAGTAGCAGCAAAACCGTCATCGATGCGATGAAGCAGATCTTCAGCGAGCAAGGAGTACCGAAAATTGTAAGGTCAGACAATGGTCCACACTATGATAGCAATATCTTTAAGGAATTCTCCAGAGAATATGGATTCCATCACGATACAAGCTCTCCGCACTATCCCTGCAGTAATGGCTTCATAGAGAGCCAAGTAAGGGCAGTGAAGGCATCACTCCAGAAGGCGAGGAAGTCAAATACAGATCCCAGCATGGCTCTTCTGTGTCTCCGTACAACACCGATCGACAGCCAGTTGCCATCACCTTCAGAACTGCTGCTTGGATGGAAGCTCCAAGATAACCTACCACGATCAATCGAACGGGGAAATAACGACGAGGAAGTCATCAGCAGGCTAGAGAAACGACAAGAAATACAAAGGCAGTACTATGACCGTCACACCAAAGCACTCCCAGCTCTTCAACCAGACCAGCATGTGAACATCCAAGATCCAATAACGCTCATGTGGAAACCTGCAGTCATCAAAGAGGCACACGAATCTGCCCCAAGATCATACAGAGTCACAACACCTATGGTAGCAGAATTGCGTCGAAATCGAGCGCACATCCGAGAGATCCCTCCTCCTCCAATACCCCCCACCTCACCAGCACTTACCACTGATGCTAACACTCCTGATGTCGCACAAAGCTGTACAAACCAGACTAACAGTCCCGCTCAAGGAGTGACGACACGAAGTGGCAGAACTGTGAAACCGCCAAATCGTCTTAACCTGTAGACTGTTGCAGAACACGATATATATATATATATATATATTCATAAGGATATTATCAGGAACAATGACTTTCTAGTTCAAGTTAATGTGATTGACATGATTTATAATTGGGTTATTGCGTTCGACGAAGGAGAACGCATACTAATCTTGCAGTGGACTCCCTGTGGTCATGTGTGGGCTACCTGTGCTTCCCCAGGCGAAAGAAATCGAGATTTGTGTATGTCCTCATGTTTGTACTTTTTGGAATAAATTATCTCGGCCGGGGAACTGGTAACTACACGTACACGATGCGAGCGGCCATTTTGGTGAATGCCAGCATGGCTTCTTTTTTGTTTCGCGATCGGTTAGTTACTTGCCTTATTTTCCGACAATCCAATGCAATGATGTTTCAAAGGTTCGCAAATACAATTGAGCAAAGCCTGAGGAAAGTGTGTAGTACATCTGGAGGACCTTGAACATTCAACTCGGCCATAATTATTTATTTATGCTGAACCCGAGACCGAGTGAACTTGCTGTACTGTTCGGTTTGCCGATATCAAAACTGCAAATGGTCAAGATGCTATAAATCATACCTGAAGGCTGAATACATGGATATTAATATTTCAGTGTGAGTTGTCAAGAACCTTTTTAAATACTACACATGTGTGCATCGTGGTGGTTTAAGTCAAACATGGTCTGTTTTGTCGGCGCGGTTAAATACGACACAAGACAGAGAGAGACCTCTGCTAGCAGGGAACATAATATTTTGTAAACAACCGAGTGAATTCTGTTGGCTTGCTCGCTGTACTGGATTCTGCTTTTCGCTGTACATACAGATACCGAAACTACAAACAGTAAAATGACCTGGGTGAAGAGAAACAAGGTCTGAGTTTTCTAGATACGCGTAATCGCCGTATCTTGTGTGAGTTGCGACACTGTGTACATCTTCACTAAAATCTACATTCAGACAGAGAGTTAATCTATACCGACACTTTGATATGCCAAGGAACTGGAATACCAACACAGTACAAGGTGAGGGAAATTTAAAGTACTGACTTCATTGCTGTGTTCAATTAATCTACACTGAATTTCTAACGGACCTGATCAAAGCGATCAAAGCCAGGACCCGGCTACCAACATTGACCATAAATTATTCTGGAACTAACAATGGCGCTCAATATTTTGCAGCCAACCTTGTTCTCGCTTGAAAAATACCCGGGAAACATAATGTGAATGATGTATACATATAGCCCCATAAGCATCGCATCCAATGATTTAATGTTACACAAAGATAATTACAGTTTTATACCCAGATGCATCCCCTTGTATATTAACATATAAGTCAAGACATCAAATTTTTCACATTAGATAAAAAACAAGCACTTTTGATCAGGATTACGTACACTGTCCACATCATTGCAGCAATTTTCAGCTTTTCAGACTGTTACTACAGTCCTTTCTCTTTCAAAAATATGTTGAACGCACTTTGATAATCTATGATTACTTCTAGTATATAGTACGAATCTAATCCCACGGAAAGGGGGATGTCATGATCTTGCGTTACAGCCACATGACTGATATATGATTACACAATCTGATGTATATAAGTAATATGATCACATGTAATCCTCGCTCTCTCTACACTGTAACTCGTGCAATATACAGCCACGTAATCATCATTGAATAAAGAAGAATCATAACAAAGTCCCCCAGTGACCCCCAGCTAGAGCTCCAAAATCGGTACTCCCAGTAAATATATGAGTGGTATCACCTTGCAATTGCTGCCTCCTCCACATACACTTTGTAATCTGGTTTTCTATCGAGTCCACTACGACAGCTTTCATGATCCCTTGTCTCCACAAAGCATCCTCGAAAATAGTGCATGAGAATACCAAGAAACTCCCAGTCAATGTTCCTGCATTCTACGTGTAGCGCACATGTTCTCTGACCGATTACGCGGCAAAGTACGTCAAATTAGCATGCGGTGGGAAAGTGAATCCTCCGCTTATCCCCAGACCCAATAGGAGAGGGAAGTCACTATGAGTGTTGACCCCGAATGAAAAATAATGAATTGAATTTGAAGTGAACATCCCCGTTATGCCCCGCGTGGGGGAGAAAATAAAATTCAAATGGCTGGTGCATTATGGAGTACCCTGGGTGCCAGACGTTCTATCCTTCCTCGTGAAAGACTCCTTCGCGGCATTAACAACAACAACAAAAAACGCCTGGGGAGGGTCTCTAGAGCCCAGGGTACTTATGCAGCAGTGACGAGTACGGTTACTATTGTTAGCGGTGACTATGAAATGATTGCATGCTTGTTTATTGACTTATTCAATGTCAATAATGGCAGAATTGATTGGCCTGGACTTCAATGAAAGAACATTAAGTAACAGTCTTTACACTACAATAAAGCTGCAGGAATATGATACTGCATGTTCTCGCAGCCGATGTGGTCAGTTGAGAGGGGTGTCAGTATAAATCTCTACACAAGATAATTAGGTGTCAAGTTGATTGATTGCAACATAATCGTTATAGTAATACACCTCATTCATAAGGGCGTGGTCTCTGTATTTAAACAGTTTAGCCACATGTTCAATGTACGAAAAACAACATCCTTGCCATGCGAAAGAGCATACCAACATTGGTGATTCTGTAGAATATTTGAGTGTTTTAGAATAAAAGGCTGTAAAGTTACAGCGATTTGAAATTAGAGAGATTTGTATGAGAAAACCCATGTAGGCCTTTCCAGCCTCGCTTTCATGTATTTTCTACATTTAAAATGTCAATAACTCAACAGTAATTTGAAACATTGCTTTCAAACTGTGGTCAATTACTAATTTAGCTACGATCTTTCATGTGGTAGCAATAGTTTCTCTGTACACATTAATTTTCAATTTTATGCAAAATAGGTGGCGGCCATTATGAATGAGGTCTATGGTTATTCTGCTGGGGTGTCCACTTACGGGGGCTTAAAAATAAAATATAAATCCAAATTATAACCCTCAAAAGTGTCCGCGTCTGCTTACGAGAATGTCCGCTTACGGGAATGTGTAAATACAGAGTTTGACTGAGAGTTCAAACGAGGTTTTGGAAAGGCGTCCGTCCGCACAGAGGTCGCGGGTTCAAACCCCGGCCGGACAGACACTCAGGGTCTTAAATTAACCGAGTAGAAGGTGCTGCCTTTGTGATCGAACTGCAAATGGTTAGACCTTCACGTCTTCTCGGATAAAGACGATAAATTGTAGGCCCTCGGAGACTTCCATATAAGGGCTTTAAGGCTGCTGAGGTTCTCCGTCCACGTCGAGTGGTAAAACAGAATAAATAGAATAAAATGACTGTAGTGCAAAATAAACTTGAACTTGTACTGTTTGCGTTTTGTTTTAAATGCGTGAATGTCTTTGGCATGCTTGAGGTTCTCATCCCGAGATATTTTTTATTTAAACATATTTAATATGCGGAGTTTGCCCCAAGAGCAAAACTATCACTACTATCATCCAGATATGCACATTGTTCTAGATATTGGAATTACAGCACGACAAAAACCTCTACAGCAGATTTCGTATGCCGTGGGACTATGAACTATGTCCGTAGCCTTACCGTAGCCGTGCTGTAACTTACTGTACCGTAACTCTGTAATTTGATTGGATCAGCAGGACAAAAACAATAGGGAAACAATTCAATGTCACGGCATGCGGCCTTCTAACGAAGGGCTAGCGCTCGAAACGTCAGCTGCTACTCGCTTTCCACGGCGGTTAGCATACCTCAATCGACTTTAGTTGATTACATACCAATGCTGTACAGTAACCGTGCCATAGTCAGTGCTGTAGTTTGTCCCACTCATACGAAATCTGCTCTAGAATCGATAATAATTGGCATAAGAAAGTTATTTTGGAAAACAATGAATCCTGTTGGCGCGAGTACTGCGCGGCGCGTAATACAGTAATACATCTTATTAGAAACGCAAAGCGCGCATTTTATCACGAATCTATCAATCGCAACCTGGATAATCCAAAAAATCTATGGCGCATTATTCGTAATCTGGCTCCTAAATACCCTAATCTGCCTAGCCACCTGATCATTGATGGCAAGAACTATCACAATAATTTTGACATTGCTAACTTATTCAATGATCACTTTGCTAATATTACATCTACTGTTAAACTCAGCAACCCTCCTGGTAGTCCCAATTGGGACTTCTCCAAGCTACCATCTGGTGTTTCATTCGACATTCCACCTGTTTCTGAGGAATTGCTTGTCCACTGGCAAGACCACCGGTTTGGACGGTCTTAACAGCTATTTTCTGAAAATTGCCGCTTCCTCAATTTTCCCTTCACTGACGGCAATTTTTAATCTGAGCATTACATCTGGTATTTTCCCAGACCTGTGGAAAATTGCTAAAGTCTCTCCAATGTATAAATACGGCTCGCTCTTTGACCGTTCCAATTTTCGTCCAATATCCATCCTCGTCGTGGTCTCTAAAGTCCTAGAGCGCCACGTACACTTATCTTTTTACGACTTTCTTGCTCAGCACGAGCTCCTAACACACTCACAGTTCGGCTTTAGAAGGTTCCGTTCATGTGAGCTGGCCATCGCTGATCTCTCGGACAAGATACTGAGCAATATAGATAACAAACTCCTAAATGGACTTCTCCTCATCGATCTGAAAAAGGCATCTATGGCTGTTCCCCCTCAACTATCGTGTGGTTCTGTTCCTATCTGTCAGGGCGTACCAAGAAAACCCTATTCCGGGGCACTCTGTCGGACGCACTTCCAGTGTCTGTAGGTGTACCACACAAGGCAGCATCCTCGGGCCGCTTTTCTTTCTTATATTTATTAATGACCTACCTTTGCAGCTATCCTCTAACACCTATCAGACAATGTTTGCCGACGACACTACTATACTCACTTCTGGCCACCTTATCTCCACTGTCAGTTCTCATTTGAATGAAGTCGCCTTAGCCGTGTCTTCATCAGTGGACAAGGCAAAACGAAATGGCACTCAACATATCTAAGACCAAGACTCTACTTGTAACTTCCTCTCAGAAATTCCGTACTCTACCTTGCTCTACATTAAATGTGGTAGTCGATGGTAACAGTATCGAGCAGGTCGACCACGCCAAGATACTAGGCGTCACTTTAGACAGTTTCATGTTATGGAAACACCACGTCGACAACATCTGAACCATCATCAGCAGTATACTGTCTCTTCTCCGTTGCATTAAGCCTTTCCTCACTTATGAATGTGCATTGCGCTTCTATAATTCATGCATCCATAACCATTTCATCTATTGTTCTGCTGCTTGGGGCAACTGCTCGCACCTCCACATGCTGCGGCTTCTTCGCCTTCAAAAACGCGCTGCCCGCATACTCTTGGATGCCGACTTCCGTCAACCCTCCGTTCATCTGTTCTCCCAGCTTCAGTGGATTCCGATGACCGACCTAATTAAATTGTAGGAAACTTCTACTTCTCTTCAGCACATTTCTTAATCCTGATGCACCTACATGTTTTAAGAACATGTTCCATTTCCTCTCTACTACTCGTAGAGCTTCTGGCCGCTGCACCAGAGCCAGCATGCATAAGATCGCCGTACCTTACCCTCGCAGCTGCTATTCTTTTCAATTCCTTGGATCCTGACTTCAAGCAGCTTGCAACATCTACTACTACGCTCTCTTCTAATACTTTGCCTACCAGGCTGGCTTCTATTAAGCATAAGCTTCGTAGCGTTTTTCTTCCGCACATCTCCTCTGTTAACCATCTAGAGGAGCTCCTCTGCTATAACTGTCGCTCCTTGCTTCACTGCTGTTGCATTTCTGGCGCCGCGTCCATGGCATAGCCCCTTCCATTGCGCAAAGTCTTCTAGTAAGTATATTTGTTTTTGATTTTATTTCATATTCTCTTCATATTGATTCCAATTACTCATTATATCTTGTAATGTTGTAGCTCGTGCGTTAATTTTCCCCCATATTTTCTTTCCATGCCATTACGTTTTATTTGTAACATAGAGGGCCGCATGTTAGATAACTATTCACCTCCACTTCGGTGAATTACGATTATCGTAATCAAATCTCGGGCTGCCTGTGGTAAGACCCACTAGTACCCAGTTTTTCGAAAAACAGCTCCAGTCGCTCCCACCCGCCATCTTGCTTCCCGCTGTTTTCTTGCAGACCGTTCAGTTCACAACGAAACCCTCATTTTCCTTTAGGTCTTAGCCGTCCGTGCCTGTTATCGACTAGATAGGAGAATTGTCGATATAATGACGAGCGGACTGGCCATAGCGGAGACTGTTGTGGAGCACTCGGGAGACGAAAGTGAAGACGACGATGATGATGTTGTAGAACAGAGCCCTTGCGGGCGATGGGAGAAACGCAGACAAGAGGTAAGCTAACACAAATGAATCGTTATTGCTTTAAAGTCAGTCGGATCCAACCTTTTCGTGAAGCTTTTGAAATCAATTGTTTGAATTTTAAAACCAGAATATTATAAGGCCCATTTCTTTTTATACTCCCCCCCTACTCTCACGGCTTGAGAAAAAGAAGGGTGCAGAATACTCTCTTCAAACACTGTATGTTATAGAGCAAGATACTGATCTCCGTGACTGATGCTCTTGATCCGTTAGATACTCTTGATTCTTGTGATGATGCCCTTGGTGTGGTTCGCTTGACGTGTGATACTCGAGACTAATTGAAGAGCTGTATGCAAAAAGGGCATAAGTGGTTCTTGATCACATTCTAAATTCTCCCTTAGAAAACAAAGAAATTGAAGGAGAATTTAGAATGTGATCAAGAGTCACTTACACCCTTTTTGCACACAGCCCTTCAATTGTAATTTAGGCATGGTTAAAGAATCAGCAACTACTGGGGGCCCTGTGTTTGCTCGCTTGGCCCTGGGGCTGGTTGATCTGGGACTTCTTTGTGTTGTTGCTCAACGTTGTGGCTCGGTTTCCCGCTTGTCAGTTTCACATTGCTGTGATCGCTCATGGTTTTCCCTGGGACTATCGCCTAGCCCCCCACACTGCTTGCCATATATGTCTTGGGAGGGGGCCGGGACCATTCCCAGCGATTGGTTAGGTCACTTGGTTTGGGTTAGTTAGTGGCCTAGTTCCTTCCAAAGTCATGACCAACACCTGGCCCCCAGCCCTTCCCACCTACAGATCCAGAGCAGAAGGTCTGTGCCCACACTTGGGAGCTAGGGTCATTCCCAGCGAATGGTCTGGGGTCGCTTGGTTTGGATTAGCTAGATGCCTAGTTCTTTCCAAGGTCATGACTATCGCCTAGCCCCTGAATTGCTGCATGCAACGGTTCTTGGTCTATTGGAGGGACAGTTGCCTACATCAGCTCTTTGGTTGCTAGTGTGTAACTTAACCTATCATTAGTTGGGCATTCAGGTCAGTGTGGTTTGCCTTTGGTGCTCCAGGCTGCGGTCAGTCCTTGTTGGGCTTGCCTCAGCTCGTTTGGGCTGTTTGGTTGCCAAGGTTCCTGGCAGCCTAGCTCTCAAGCACTGTTGCAGCATTGGGCACTGAACTTCCAACTTAGAGTATTAACATGTGGTCATTGTTCCATTTTCGAATTAGCTGGGTATTTAATCTTAATTTGATTTACGTGATATCCTTGATTTGTTTATAACTGGGATGCACACATTTGGATAATTTTTATTATTACTATCTGTAGTCTATAATAGACCAGTTTGTGGTTAATTCCGACATTTTGAAAGGGGTGCAAACATGGTACAAAATACAGTGTTTGTATGGGAATCCAATGCCAAATATTTCGGTAAAATCGAATTTCAATATTATGGAAATTATTTGGCATTAGATTCCCATACAAACCCCTTTCAAAATGTCGGAATTAACCGCAAACTGGTCTGTTATACACCCTTTTAATAAATGGATGGAATTCATTTATAGTGACGTCAATCGCAGAAAGCAAACAAATCACAAATGTTTAACTCGTAATTTCTTGAATAAAAGATAAAATAAAATTCAGACTTTGCAAGATACAGCAGATGTGCTGATAACTATATATTTTTAAACAGGCATTGAAGTCCTGATACAAGAGAAGTAAGCGGATGACGTCATTGATTATACTTACAGTGAGACTTATTAAAAGGGTGTATATAGTTACTGCTCTCCCTCCCCTGACTCCCTACCCAGACCTAACAAAATTCAGTTCTTCAACTAAGTTATTGTGGTAGCCTAGTACTCTGAACCCCCAAAGGAAAAAAAATCCCAAATCACACACACAGACAGTGAACTCCTTCAGAAAAACTCTGACCTCACACACACTTTTACCAACAACCTTCTCATCTGCAGTAAAAGTAGGAATAAACCAAAGATTTTTCAGTAAAATTACCATAGTTTATAAGCCGCACCCCCAACTTTGACAACCTCACAAACTAAAATTTGAAGTCTGAAAATGTTTAGGAAAAGTCTCACTTATAAGCCAAACCATGATCAATGTTTAGCGATTTCTCTCCAAAACCAAGTTTGGAACAACTTTTCTTAAGTTTCTGGATCGCAAATTCCCTCAGATTATCTATAATAGCTTGAGGATGTCTTACATTCCAGTTCTAAGACATTAAATTTTGTGACAAAATGCTACGGCTTATAAGTGGTAAACTACAGTACTGACACATCTACATGTATCTTGAACCCCTTGCATTAAGACGAGGCATCCTAACACAAAGAAAAAAAACTCTAACATCAGTGATCACTATCTTGAAAAAATTAACCAGTTAAATATTTTTTGAACTAGTTAAAAAAATGTTGAACCAGTAAAAAAAAAAAAAACCATTGACATATAAATTTGAACCACAACATATACATGTACTTAGGATTACTAGAATTTTTATTATTATACATACATGTATTATATTTTATTTATTTCTAATGTACATTTCTAAATGCAATTTTATATTAATTTTTTAACACTTTATATTTCACCACAATTTTTAGTACATGTATTTAAGATTGTTATACCACTGTATTTCTTTGTGCCAAAGGTGGTCAATAAAGTTATTATAATTTATTACTACTACTATGCATGTCTACTCTCATTGTTTACTGTGCTTACCATGTTTTGCTCTTTGCAATGAAATAATTATTTCTTGGGCAAGTAAATTTCTGCTCAACAACTTGCCCCACAGGGTAAATAGTTCCTTTCTCCATCCAAGAACCAGACCTACATTAAATCTTAAGGTCTCTGTTATCAATATAATTATAACAAAACTAAAAAGCAAAAGCATTCTTGCTTGTGATCTCTGTTCTTGTAATGTGGTAGATTTTGAGACTAATCAGTCAACATGTGGTCAAGAATGCCTGGCACTTATACAAAAGGAAGCATCTTGAAAACGAATTGTTCTATTTACCCTACTGACTGAGTATGCAAAATCTCTTAAAGTTTGGATTCACAAAGAAAGTTTGGAGGAACCATGAGAGTAACAAAGAATCCTTTTCCAATATTGGCTGATATGTAGGCTATAAATCCTGTTTTGTCAAACCTGCCATCATACATTATATAAATCAGTGGATGTAAGTAGTTTAGCCAGTGATTTACCCATTGGGTGTTGGCATAACCCCTTTAATGTACCTGTAGGTAATGCAGCGTGACGTGCCTGGTATTGATCATGCCTACCTGGCAATGGATACAGAAGAGGGTGTGGAAGTAGTGTGGAACGAAGTCCAGTTCTCAGAGAGAAAAGATTTCAAAAGTCAAGAGGTAAGTCATTCTATGACAACTAAATCATCTGGACCTGGTTGTTTGAAGCAAGGATACATTAAGCACTACCCCCAGGTTGAATTGCTAACCTGAAGGTAAACTGTACAGATTACAATAAATTACAGATTTAGTGCTATCCTAGGGATAAAGTTACCCTTGCTCCGAACAACCTGTCTCAGGGAGTACCTTGATAAAGCAGTTTTTTGTTAGTTACATACCAAGTTAATGTGACTGCTAGGACCATTAATGAAGACCCAATTTCTAGACTGATAGTACAGGGAGTTCTAACTTACATTTTGTTTTTCGCGAGACACGCAGGCCGATGGGACTCTTTTTTCTTTCACAAGAATACATGTGGGGCTTGGGCTTAGTCACCGCACTGGACGAGGGACGGGACCACATGCGGGTATTAAGAAGGAAGAAAAGCTAAGCAGGGTCCCGTGATGGTTTGATGATCACCGCACAATACATGGAACGAATTATAGAACATTTAAAATTTGGAAATCAGAACTTTCGATTACAGAATTCAAACTTTTTCAGTTTGTTAAGAATGATAATCATTGTACTGAAATCAACACTGACAGCTTATCCCTTTCACTTCATCAAGCACATTCAAACTATAAAACAGTTGTCATGTATGACTGCCATTTTATGAAATACTTTGTACATCTCGAAGAATAAACTTCAGTTATAAAAAAAGAAAACTGAAAGAAAGCATTGAAATTAGTACAAGCAAGGATGACAGTTTCTTCAGGCAACTTTGAACACAATTTGTAAGGATTCAAGTCTTGTCAGTGGATCGTAAACAAGACAATTAAAGAAATATTCAAAAGTAAACTTTGCAGGTTTTTTGTCCTTGTATAATCTCAGCTATTCCTGGGCAGCTGTTTGAGCGAAATGAATAGGAATTTTCCAAGCGAGTTCAATTCAATTCAATTCAGACTTCTCAATTCAGACTGGTTACTCGAAGACTTGAAAATCACTTCAAACTTTCTCAAATCACCCCAAGATTCCACTAGCAGAGGCATAAATTATCAGTCTATACTGACAACATTATACATGTACATTTTGTAAACCTCTCAAACTTTCTTCATTCGTAATACACAGTTCTGCTGTTGTTGCTTCTGACAGGTAATCTAACCCTACTGATGTCACTTAATCGATTGTTCAAGGTTGTCAGTCATCTGCGTGAAATTAATTTTGTTCCATGTAAGTTGTGGTGAACATCAAGCCATTTGTCGATAAATCTTTTATTTTCGTTTTAGTGTTTTGAAATAAATAATTTCACCACAACAATTTGTTAAAATGGGACCCGGTTATTTCGAATTAAAATTATCATGTGACTTTGCTTTTCTCCCTTGTTATTTTCCTTCAAGTTAGGGCCTCTAGCTCGTGCGGGGTCTGAGCCCAAGTTGCTCGGCTCGCGTGGGGTCTAAGCCCGAATTTAGAAGTGGTTTCACAGTGTTCAAATGAACGATCCTACAGATACGGGATTCTGAGAGCTTCTGTGTTTAAAAGAAAAAGAGAAAATATTATGGTATGTGTATATTAAGTTAGAACTTCCTCTGCTGATAGTCCAAAAAGTATTGACTATAGGTAGATTAAGTGATCTCATAAAGTGTATATAAACAGTACCACTTTAAACTCTTCTGAATATGTGCATCATTATTTTAGCAATTTCTTTCTACCCCCAATCCTGCATTCTATTTCTATTTTTAGTGACCCCTAAAAACAACGAGTGAAATGAAAGATCAAAAATATTACTAGGCTGAAATCAATCAATGTTGTGAACCTGCAAACCACAGCAGATTTTCTGAGCCCCGAATGCAACCAGGCAAATCCCAAAACACCATATATCCAGTATAGTTTTATTTGATCAAATACTGGGGTGCATAATCTGCTTTTAATGTCTTTTTTTCCAACACAAAATTGTCACAATCAATTTCTTTAGCAAGAGTTTATGTGCCAATCTGATCTCCAAAACCAAAAAATCTGGTCACACTTATTGGTTGACATCTTGAGCCTTGGATGGCATATTATTGCATTGTATATTGTATTTGATATTCATATATTGTCAGTAATATTCAACGTGTTTATTGAGCATGTTATTGTTCAGAACTCATCAGTGAAGTAACTGTTTCACTTGATAACACACCTGTAGCCAGGAATATACTTACAGTATATGTAGTTCTGGTAGAATGTACAAATGATGATAAACACCTGCAAATATCAATCCAATGCATAAATTAACAATAAAAATATCACTAAATATAAAATATAACTAAATTTAATAATATTATTGACAAGATGTGCAATGCTGGTTACATGTATGTAATGCATGTTAAAATGCTAGCTTGAGAAGGGATTGTTTTAAAAATAAACCACACTTTCCTTTCCGAATTCTGAAATAAAATAAAAAGTTATTGATTGTTGCTAGTACTTTTTTGCTAGAGGTATGTTCCTGGTTACAATTCACATCTATAAATCAAATGTTAAGAGCTAAGCTAACCAGCTGCCTGTATCCTGTGTGTTTGTGTGGATATGTGCATCCTATTTTAGAGTGATCTTGCTATTGGGTGGATGGTTCATTTCACTGACGAGGTGAGGCACATTCTCACTGCCACCCAGCATAATAGATAATAAAGTAAACTCTCAACATTAAACAGTTCTTCTAATGTGATTATTCACAGCCATTAACTCTGTTTTACTCTTAAACTATTTTCTTGGTTAAGTGTACAGAATAATTATATTTGTGGTTGTTTCACTTACAGTTCAGTTTGTTGATTGCATGGTTGTTGTCTTCATATCTTACTCTTTCCACACATCATTGTACGTTTTTCTGTCTGACTCAACATAATTCCTTGAATTCTTTCTCATGCACTACTACATTTCTTCCTCAAACATACATGTAAATGCAATTTTGTTCTCACAAATATTAATCACTTGGGATCATGTCAAGCTAATTAACCCCAGCAGTCTGGTCTTTATTCACAATTATAACAAGTTTTACAGTCTCAAACATGCAAGTTATAGGTGTATAAGCCATACTATGAAATTAAGAAAACTTCTTCAGAAGAGATTGTCATATTGCAACAACAAATTGGTTACAAACTTTCCTTCTCCTTTCTTGTGTATGTTTTAACCTGCTGTCTTTAAATCACTTCAGAATTCTTCTGCTGTTGTTCCCCCATTAATTAACAACATACTAAATT
This sequence comes from Actinernus sp. WN-2022, assembly GCA_030867875.1. Lineage (NCBI taxonomy): Eukaryota > Metazoa > Cnidaria > Anthozoa > Actiniaria > Actinernidae > Actinernus > Actinernus sp. WN-2022. The sequence continues at coordinate 99,967,282 of JAOWCC010001589.1, forward strand.
CCTTTAAGTGCAAAAGAAAGTAAGAGGGTCTGGCATCTTGGATTTTCAAGGAGAGGGGCCTGGGGCAAGAGTTTTCTCAAATGTCTGATCCAGCATGAGCTCCGAAGTTGAACACAAACTTCACAAGAATGCTACTTTAAATGTATTTGAAAATTTGAAGGTTTCCAAGACCATTAATTTATATGGGCGTTAACAACACTAGGAACCATTCGAGGAGTTAGTGGAGAAGATGACAAGCAAATGGACAGCTAGTTTTCCTTTGGAAAGCAAAGGAAAGGATCTTGAGTAGAAATCTTGCTGACACTCGTGTTCTGAGAATAATGTGCCATTTATATTGTTCATGTGGTTTTGTTTATGGTCATTGAAAAAAAAGTTTTCTGAAACACTGTGGTGCCTGTAGTGTTGCGTGGTGCCTGTAGTGTTGCGTGGTGCCTGTAGTGTTGTGCCTGTAGTGTTGTGTGCTGCCTGTAGTGTTGTGTGGTGCCTGTATGGTGTTGTGTGGTGCCTGTAGTGTTGTGTGGTGCCTGTTGTGTTGTGTGGTGCCTGTAGTGTTGTGTGGTGTCTGTAGAATTGTGTAGCATTGTGTATTTGAAGGACTACTTGTCATTGTATGGATAAATTGGACATGTACTATGGATCTGTGCTGTGCTATTTTGACTGATATAAATGGCATTTACTGACCTCTGATATCTTCAGTTTACTGAGCTGATCTTTACATGAAATCAAGCTGCATGTAGCAGTGAGTCTGCATGTTGTTTTATTTTGTGGTGTACTACAGAAGCACTACAGCATAAATGAAATTGCAAATGTTGGCAGGTACAGGTATATTCTATGTTAACCATACAGCTTTGCTTGTAACATTCTTGTGTTGATCTGTATGTTTTTTGTTTTTTTGTTTTTTTTCCAGTATTACAATTTGATTAACATAGACAAAGAGTACATAACGTAAACAAACAAAAAACAATTTGACAAAGATACATCAAACAGATTAACTTAGGTGCTGTTACTATTTACATATTAAATAAACTTATATTATTCAGAATCATGGTTTTGGGTGGTAAGCAATTTTCTTTGATAAGGGGTCAATTACAATTAATCACGATGCAACAAAGGGGATTAAAGGCCCCCATTTGTCATAATGATATCGTAGATTATCTTTTTCTCTCGCAATGAAAATAATGTTCCACTTGATAAGTCCTTTTCATTCTCTCTCACAGGCCTTTTGTTGATAAAAACCTATTTTTAAGTTTGCAAAGGTAGATCAGAATACTTGCTTTCTAATATTATGTAATTAACTAAAACATAGTTTTTCTCAAGGTTGATTATCCCAAATAAAATCTCTTTGATACCAAGTGTTTTATTAATGCTCGTTTGATTTCTTAGCATGTTTTGAACTTCTTCCCAAAATGTCTGGACTTTCGGGCAAAAAAATATAAAATGCTTAAGCATTTCTATTTCAATTCCACACATACATGTATAGCATTGAGGAGAATCAATTTTTTTGAATTTATAAAGCATATCATTTGTGTATAAATTCTCTTAGTTTGGTATCCAGGGTTACTTTATAGGGTAGTGAATAAATAGCTTCCCAATCTAACTGAAAGTTGTCATAGTTAAGACCTGTATGTTCATACTTTTTTGAGGCTGTTGGCTTATTTGAAATTTTTGAGATACATTTTTCATACAGGAACTTCGATTTAAGTTTTTATAGGGTAATGTATTCATTTTTCTTGACATACAGATAAAAAATACTTGGATTTAAACCATCCGGGATATCAGATATCATACTTTTATTTTTATTTTTATTCAAAAGTTTTCACCATGTTTGTTTGTGACTACCAGTGTTTTGATTGCATGGAGAAACTTGTGATATCAGTCAATTAAAATATAAGTCTCTTTGAAGGCTCAAAATTGTCAAAATTAAAAGGGCTGCATCATGCAAAAAAAGCATGGATGACATTGAAGTTAAATAATTCATACAATGGTGTTTGTAATAACAGATTAAAGATTGTGTTTTCTTGACATGGAGCACTATATTATTTCATTCCTCTAATTCAATGTCAGTTTCAAGAAATTGACAACAAAAGTCAGGTGTGAAATTTACAGGATTTTTATGCAATAGCCTGGTTACAAAATGTTGGCTAAAGTGAACAAGTTGCACCGTAAATTTGTTGTCGGTAAGTGGTCGGCCCGACAGCTTACCAACAGCTTACCAACCACTTACCGACAGTACTTGAGAATGGTTTCCACAGGGAATTTTCGTCTCAAAGTAAAATCCAGCTGATAGTACAAACAGGGAATTTTCGCCTCAAAGTGTGCATATGTGCGTACATACACGCTACGCTCTTGATATCACGTAGCTTTCCAATGTTAGAATGGAATTTGTCAATAGCGTATTCTTACTACGTTGTAGATAGTTGGATATTGATGAAAACAGTGTACTCAATATATCTGTCTTTTCTTCTTTGCAGCATATTCTCGATTCAACTCCGTAAATTAGTGAACCCGTGCCATCTTGGATTCTCACGTGCAGATATCACGTGTTCTTTAACAACACAGGCAAACTGCGGCAAATCTATTATTTTAGAATTGTGACTTTTTGACGCCTCTGGCACGTAGGGTATTTAACCAAAACATTTGTAAAATTGTTTGTCATGAATTCGAATTTGTCACGCGTTAATCCTGGTGAAAGAAAGGTAAAAATACGAAATTGTGCAATGAACACGTACGATATTTCGATAACTGGTCCGAATTTTCGTTTGACAATAAACGAAATATCTTCGAAATGTCGCTCGCAGGTTGGCGATATTTCGCCTTGGCATTCGAATTTTCACGTATCTATCATTGCCACAACGTTGGAAACTTTGGAAGCTATTAAGCGTATCTTGGTTGAAAATATTCTTGAGCCAGTATGAGATAACGATTCATGCGCTTTCAGACTGATTGTCTGGTTTTTGACACAACAGGAGAGGCCCAACAGTGAGTGCCGCGGATATTTTAATTTGTTATCTGTTATCGAAGTGGTTTATCGTTGCCAGAACGTTGGAAACTTAAGAAGGTATAAAGCATATTTTGGTTCAAATGAGTCAACCACTTACCGACAGCTTACCGACAGCTTACCAACAGCTTACCAACAGCTTACCGACAGCTTACCAACCACTTACCGACACAATTTTACTGACCACTTACCAACCACTTACCGACAGCTTACCGACCACTTACCAACCGCTTACCCACAGCTTACCCACAGCTTACCAACCACTTACCAACACAATTTTACCGACCACTTACCAACCACTTACCGACCACTTACCGACCACTTACCGACCACTTACCGACCACTTACCGACCACTTACCGACCACTTACCGACCACTTACCGACCACTTACCGACCACTTACCGACCACTTACCGACCACTTACCGACCACTTACCGACCACTTACCGACCACTTACCGACCACTTACCGACCACTTACCGACCACTTACCGACAATGTATTTACGGTGCAACTTGTTCACTTTAGCCCAAAATGTTACCACCAAGATTAGGAATCCTATCATAGGGGATGATTGTGATGTATGACATTCATTTATTCCTTTCAGTTAACTGGCATTAAAGAGTAAAAAATAATATAAGATGAAGAAGCTGATTACTTTTTGGTAAAAGCTAGTTGCCTTTTGTGCAGTCATTGGGTAATTTTCACGTATCTATCATTGCCACAACGTTGGAAACTTTGGAAGCTATTAAGCGTATTTTGGTTGAAAATATTTTTGAGCCAGTATGAGATAATGATTCATGCGCTTTCAGACTGATTGTCTGGTTTTTGACACAACAGGAGAGGCCCAACAGTGAGTGCTGTGGATATTTTGATTTGTTATCTGTTATCGAAGCGGTTTATCATTGCCAGAACGTTGGAAACTTAAGAAGGTATAAAGCATATTTTGGTTCAAATGAGTCAACCACTTACCGACAGCTTACCGACAGCTTACCAACAGCTTACCAACCACTTACCGACAGCTTACCAACAGCTTACCGACAGCTTACCAACCACTTACCGACACAATTTTACCAACCACTTACCGACAGCTTACCAACCACTTACCGACCACTTACCGACCACTTACCGACCACTTACCGACCACCTACCGACCACCTACCGACCACTTACCGACCACTTACCGGCCACTTACCGACCACTTACCGACCACTTACCGACCACTTACCGACCACTTACCGACCACTAACCGACCACTTACCAACAACGTATTTACGGTGCAACTTGTTCACTTTAGCCCAAAATGTTACCACCAAGATTAGGAATCCTATCATAGGGGATGATTGTGATGTATGACATTCATTTATTCCTACCAGTTAACTGGCATTAAAGAGTAAAAATAATATAAGATGAAGAAGCTGATTACTTTTTGGTAAAAGCTAGTTGCCTTTTGTGCAGTCATTGGGTAATACATACATGTAGATAACATATAAATAATTTATTGATAAAACGTGACCCACCTTGAGATTTTTAGTCCAGTGCAGCATTCCATCAAGGCAAAGAAAACGCCCTAATCATGATGAAATATTATTACTGAATTATAAATTTATCCAGATTCAGTCCATACCATTCTTTGAAAATACAAATTTGTCACTGCAGTGACTTCATATACATGTGCTCTCCTATTTTTTTGCCATGGACCTCATTTTGTTAAATTAAGGCAGAGATCTTTTTAAAAGTTTTCACTCTACTATCATTCATGTGTCATTTTTACTATTACCGAGTGACATTATGCCCTTTTCCCCATATAATTGACATTTTCTTCTAATAAACAAAAATGTTCATAATGCAAACACTGTACAACAAAATTCCAGATGGCTAAGAATTCTTATTTTGTATTTTACAGGAAACAATCAAGAAAGTATTTGAGAATCTCATACAACTTGATGTAAGTTGGTTATTGTAAGGAGACTTTCCTCTCATTATGTCATGTTTACCCAAGAAAAAAAGAGTTGCAAGCATAGAAAAGAAATATTGTAGAAGCTAGCTTTCATTAAGTTTTGATAAGGAACTTGAATTGTATCTTTATGTGATTTGTTTCAGTTCAGTTCAGTTCAGATTTATTTGCACATGTTCAAAAAGAAAACTATTACAGTTTGTGAGTATTAGAAAGGGAATATAAGAAGTAAATACAAGTGAGAGAAAATAAGATAATTCAATCGTGCGCAGTGGTCAAAGTAGCATTAGGGCTTTTGAGTTGACCACTGCCTGCGATGTTAATATTTGAACGTAAAGATTACTCAATGATACGTGAACCGGAACTTAACACAATAATAATAATGAAAATAATCATGTTTGCAGCTGATCATAAGAGCAATTCAATATCAATGTATCTGAACACTGTACAATACATGCATTGTGTATCAGCACAGAATGCATGATTGTGATTTAATCTAGACTAAATGCAATCTAGACTAAATGCAATCTAGACATGGTTAAATATGCCAGCACATTTCAGTCTTCCTGGGGTGCAGCTCGCAGGGCCTGTCAGTCAGTGTCTCATAGAGGTCTTTTTGTATTTGTTTTGCTTAACTTGGTGGGTCATTTGCAGTTGCTCATCATGTCACTTGCAAGTGCTTGCATTCAATGTATTTGCTGGCAGCTGCTGATGCAAAGCTAAAGTGAATTGAAATTCACTTGGTATTCAAATTCAAACAGCACTTCATTAGGAATAATGATGAGTTAAAACTTTGCAATTGAAGTACTGATAATGCATGCATGATTACTTTCATACTAATGCATGCATGATTACTTTCATACTTTTATTACACACTGACAGTAATTTACAGCAGTCACTGAACCAATATATGGTAATTAGAGCAGTTTTCAGATGTAGTAAAACCAAAACCAAAGTAATTACATAGCCAATCACATGAGCAAGTAAAACACAATGAGCCAATCACAAACTGAAGTAATTCACGATTGGTTTTACTTGAACCAATCACAAGGCAAAGTAAACACAATTGATAGTGTTGCTAAAACAAAACCTGATTGCGTGATTTCATTTGGTTTTAGTTTAGAACTTAATTGGATAATAATTAGAAAACATTTCTCACAGCCAATAGAAAAGCAAACCAAATGCAAAACCATTGATCACAGCATGTTATGCACTCAGTTGGGCTATTAAGGGCCCATTGACATAATTATTTAAATCGGCCATTGCTAGGGAAAGTTTGAAGCCTTGTAAAATCCGGAAAATTAAAGAGTGGGCAATAATTATTGTCAAGGTGACTCCCAGGGTAAAGTCTTGTAGTCTGATGACGTCATGATGACATCATCAAAATCAGAACATTTCTAAACTCCAAGGATTTTTGATCTACAAGTAATTTATGAATATTTCCGAACCTACGAATTAAGGCACATAAAACAGAGCATGCGTTTGCCATTACGACAAAAAATTAAGGTTTTGCAACACTTTTCAGTCCAAAACAAGCTTTTTTGCCGAATGAAAAGCCATAACTTTGGCGTTTATTGTCGATTTCCAAAATCCATTCTCGATTTTGTGGAGAATGTGGTCAAAAAATTTTTAATGGGAAAAAGTTTGGTGTTTAGTGAAAGCGTGCAAAATGTTTAGGATTTTTAGAAACCGGAAGTTAAGAAATTAACACATGCGCAAAAGTGTGGCAAACCGAAGAGCCAATAGAAATCAAGCTAAAATTAGACAGAGATTCAACAACTTTCACTTGAAGTTGATCTCGTGGCGTTCACAACAGTTTGTTTTCTGACATCAAAAATACTTTCTTAAAGATGAAAACTGACCTGTATTTTAATAAGTGACACTAAGGTTAAATCACAACTTTACCATTTACCAGGAACCCGGAAGCATGTATTTATTTAATCTGGAGACAAAAGTGTGCATGTTTGTGGACAATTTCAGTTGAAAACCTGCCGGTTGAAAATCACTCGACTTCTTGAGTGGCCATACTTTTCTTCGTGTTTTTAGAGGCCATGTTCTCGCTGGAAGCAGCCATTTCAGCTTCTATATCTTTGACAACTATAGATACTATTTACTAGATGTTCTTTCAATCTATCAACAGCGGGAAGAGCTCGGCTGCATCTGAGAGTCCAATACAAGTTTGCTTGTCATCGGCTTTCACTCATCACTGTGTTGGCGCCGCCATATGCTTGCCGTTACTTTTTCACTCGGTACAAATTATTAATTATTTCCCTTTATCTAGGTTCAAGTACAGTTAGGCGCCTTTCGAGTCCTGAATGATTCCTTCAAAATTATCGGATTGAGTTTCTTGTCAAGTATTATTTTCTTTCACATGATAAACCAAGCTTTTCATTTTCCAGCAACAAAAGGCTTGTTCCGAGCTTCATTCATTCATGAAAACCTTTCAGGTAAACCACAGATAAAACTTACAAACATGTGTAAGTATTAAAATTATCGGGTGCCTGGTGGACATGCACTAACATGAGAAAACAGCCGACTCATATCGCCCGAGTCGGCTGTTTTCTCAGGTTAGCTTAAACCGGAAGTCAAAATTGCATCTGCTCCTGCGAGCATAGCAACGGTGTTGCGTAGCAATGGAATATGTCAATGCGTATGGGCCCTTAAAAGGGTTAACTAGAGACTTTATGGTTGTGTTTTATTGACAAATACAGGCACTTGCTGTCACTCAGTACGATGAACTCAACATTTCTTTATACTGCATCTGGCCTTGAGCCTCATGCAGTATTGAATTTCATATTTTTTAGTTAATTGTACATATTTCAGCATATGCCTGTATTTGTCAAAAGAACAACCACACCAATCTTCAAACCCTTATAAAATATACGTGGTACATTTATGTGTAGAAAACTTGTGTGATTCAGGGGTGCAGGTACTTATAATTTCTGTATCATTGCTGGAGCGTGTTTTTTTCTCTGCAGCATCCAAACATTGTGAGTTTTCACATGTTCTGGACTGACATTCAAGGTGAAAAGGCTAGAGTGATCTTCATTACTGAGTACATGACATCTGGCTCATTAAAACAGTTCCTGAAGAAGACACGAAAAAATAATCACAAGACAATGAATGAAAAGGTAATCACTGGACTATGTACCACAGGGCTTGAAATTTTAAGAATTAAAGTAATAGTTGTATCTTGCGACTAGTTATGAAAATTTGGTCATAATGTTTAGTTCCTAAAAACAGAATCCAGTGGCCTTACAACAAAAAAGTGTGCCCGCAATATATTATGAAAAGAGACTGCTTTAAGATGACGTCTGAGTGAAGGTCTGTATCACTTGGATAAAGGGGAAAATCAAGGTAAATGGTGCCAGGATAATTTTACTGAAATATTATAATAATTATCTCAATGAAGCATGCATGTAACACTTGAGACTGTTGGACATAATCATTAATTTTATTTATTCATTTATTTAGGCATAAACTAGTTGCCAAATTTGTTACTGCCGGAAATGTTTTAGTTGCAAGTGATAGTAATTTGGTTGCATTTGCTACTGTATTGGTGGCAATTACGTGTGCTGAGTAGTTACTCAAAGAACCATAAATCATGAAATGTTAATAGAATAATAAACATCACCTTTAGTTTAGCTTGCAATGAATGTGAAGTTTATACCATAATGTCAAGATGGTGGAGTGTGGTTTTCCCATACGGTAATTTATCAACCACAAAAACACCCAAACAACTGACCATTTACAACCATATACTGACTGCATGTATATTTAATTATATTGTTCAAATTAGGTTTTTTTTTTAAACTAGGAGATTTTTTGGATCACTTAGTATTTTTTACTAGCTTCATTGTCATTACTTGTGCCCACCCGACAAGGCCAGATACACCCGAGTCGGAACCAACCATCTGGTGCTTGCCAGAATGTATTTTTATGGCCTGTGCAATTCTCAATTGGGCCATAAAATGGGAAAATGAACACAACAGGGTCCATACGTGTAACTTATGGTATGGACCGAGCAAGCGAGATATTTACAATGTATTTACAGGTTTAAAAGTTTATGGGAAACTTATGGACCATTTTAAATACATGTACATGTAGCTTGAGGGTATGTTTACGAATAGGATATATTAATTTTAATTTTAATAGAATCAAGGAGTTGACATTTTTTAGCTCCCAAGTCATGAGTAGCACCATTAAGTACCTAATGTGTTTATCTTCAGGTATGGAAGAGATGGTGTAGACAGATTCTCTCTGCGCTGAGGTTAGTGGTTTGTTCTCATTTAAATGTAACCTGGGTTCTGAGGTGTTACAATAAACAGATCTTTTACTGTTACAATATGGGTTGGTAATCCAACAACATTGCCTGGACATTAACTTGATGGCATCCTTTTAGTAAGACAAACTCGTAGATCACCAGTTGTTATCATGTCAATCAAATTCACATGGACTGTTTGTATGGTTGTTTTATTTCTGTGTAGTTACCTCATGGCAATCAAATTTACATGGACTGTTTGTACGGTTGTTTTATATCTGTCTAGTTACCTCCATGGCTGTGATGTTCCTATTGTGCATGGAAACTTATCATGTGATACAATATTTATACAACACAATGGGCTGATCAAGATAGGTTCAGGTTAGTTATTCCAGTTGCATCCTACATTGCTGTCAGTAATGGCTAGTAACAGGCCAAAATCTTCTATTCCCATTTCCAGCTGGCTACTTTCACCTGCCACTGCTGATAAGAGATTGAAACTATAGAGGTTACACACAACCTATACTCAGGCTGTATTAAAGTGTGTTGCATCCGTGTTACCCTGGGTTTTAGAATTAGTGTCATAATTTCGAGTGTTGGGTAGAATATTGTCTCCTCCCCCTCCTTCCTTTTTGTTCTTGCTCCATTCTTCCCAGCCTCATTGAAATATAGCCCAGCTCCCTAATTACCAACTGAAGTAAAATGCCCGAATTGCAGGCTACTGAAATGTCTGACTCGTTTACATGTATATCGTCATTGGTGTTCTGTATCTAGACCTTGTGTCCTATTATACAACAACCACCTCTGAGCGAATCTTGAAATAAATATTTGAAGTTATCATCATTATTTTAAATTAATATAAAATAATCTTGAATGAGATTTAACTTTTTAGAACTCTGTACATACGTACAAGAAATAATGAAGCTTAGAACCTTTCGTTCTCAACTGAGAGCTTGAGCACAAGTGAGTGCAAAGGTCATATTTAACTATATTTAAATATAGTTACTGGTCCTCATCCAACCCTGTTGTTCTCTCTCTGTGGTATATCAATGAATTGCAACCAGCGTACTTTAATTTTATTACTATCATTGCAGCCAGAACTTGTTGACTAGCTGCACTATTATTAATATCAGTTTGCTGCCAGAATTTTATCTACTGGTAACTCAACAGGGAAATCAAAGGTATATATTGGATTTACATTAAGAGAAGTTATACCCTGGTTCCAGAGGTTTTCTAGAGAGAGAACAGCCACAGAGAAAGAGCTGTGAAGCGGCGAGAAGCGAACTGCGAGAAAACCTCTGGTATCGGTGGATGAAAATCTCACTTTCATGTTTTGAATTAGGGTCAAGATCTGACTGTTTTTTTCTGATTGGAGGAATATTTAATGAGCTCAACAAGAGCTGTGATTGGTTACCGGTAGATATATTGTTCTCAGGGATGGAAGGATAAGTAATCATGATTGTATATATTGTTTGGGCAACTAGAGAGGGGAGGGGAATTATTTATGTTTGCTGGCTCAGCTTCGATCAAAGTCCACTCAATCTCGCACATAACAAATTGTACTATTCATATGGCAATTCCTCAAAGCAACAATGAAGCCATCGTATCATCTGTACTAAAATATCGCTTTCCCAAGATGACATCACCAACTGATGAGCAAGACAAAGCGCTATTTGGCATTATAAATCGGAAATTCTACCGACTGGTCATGGCAAGTCGATAATTTTTCAGTTGCTACCAGATATAAGCAAAGAATATTATCATTGAGAGGGTTTAGTTATCCACGGAATGCAACAGTTATTGTTATCTACCCTCTAAAATCATTGGTGGACTCTCGCATTGATCTAAAGTCTTCTCAAACTTTAGAATAGTTCTCTAGCAAAATTTTCCTGATACTGGATCACTTGTGAAATGCCATTTAGGTCGGAATTCGTTGTAGATCGGCTACATGTTTTAATGTTTATCCTGCAGACTCTGGAGTGGTCGTTTGTTCGAGATTTTATGGCTTTGAGTGATGTTTTAATTTTACGGGGAGTTCTCTGCTGTGAAAACATCCCCGGGTAGATGAACTGATCTTGCGAATCGCATTTGACATGTAAACAAATTAATCTCTACCCGATAATGTCTGGCACAGCATTCTTTTACTCTGACTACCCCACTGAACACAATTATAATGTGATGTGCATGTGGTATCTCTCTCCTGATTGGTTGACTTATTAATTACTCAGTTGATATGTTTGACAGTTTTCAAAACACGAAAGTGAGATTCGCACCCAACGATACTAGAGGTTTTCTCTCGCTTAATGCCGCTTCGCTGCTCTTTCTCTGTAGCTGTTCTCTCTAGAAAACCTCTGGAACCAGGGTAGAGTAGTTAAGTAAAAGATGGAAATAAAAAACCAAGTGTGACCTTATAAATACTCCCAACTTGTAGTACACTCCTCTATCCACTACACTATCAGACACGTTTGTTGAAATGTAGAAGAGAAAATAACAATGGAAACCTTGGGATCAATAACTGTTATTCAACTAAATTTCCGGCAAACAATGCTTCCCAATGGTTTTATTGTACAGCGATTCCTACCTGAAATGACAGACAATATGTACTAATTTCATTGTGTTGTTTATGCAAGAACAATATAGAAAGCATGGCTTTATTCATTGATAAAGTGCAGAGAGAGAACAATGGGACTGCATAAGGAACAATAACTAATAATAATTACTTCGGCTGCACTCTCAGCTGACAGCAATATTTTAAATAATGCTGTTGGCCTCAGTAATTATCTAACAATAACACGGTCTCACTTTCGGTTTCCGTCCACATGTCTTGATCTTTCGAACATGTCTCTTTCTAGTCTACGACTGTGCAACTAAGTGATAAACGCTGCTCAAACGTATCCATGAACTGTTAACATACCATAATGATTGTTTTGAACAGGGCCATTTTCTAAAGTGGACAGGCATTAAAAATAGGAACCAAAGTAGTTTTACTTGTTAGTTTAGCTTGACAGAACTAAGAAAATGTAATCATGTGTGAAGTTTCACTCACTCACGGCAGTAACAAGCTTCTCCATGTCAGCTCAGTTAATGCTACTATTTATTGTATGTTTTGATCTTCAAAAAGCACAAATTACAGCAATTTTTGAAAATATTCTTGTTTAAAATTGACACTTCATTCATTAGAATAATTCAGTTAGGAAGATATTTATGATAAATACTGGTTTACTGAATCTCGCTCCCTCATGGATATCAAGGTCGTATAGATCTAGACGTGTCCAATTTCCCACTTGTGTTGATACGAGAAAAATAAGATATAGAGCCCTTTTTGAGACTCGAGCTGCCTGTCTCGGCCTGCCACAGGTAGCCCAAGTAAAGCAAATACACCAGCCTCTTTTTCATTCACAGCTGCTTACTACTAATTGCAATGAAAGCCCTGATAATAATATATTGTATCCACCTTTTCCTGAAAAATCATTGTTATTCGTACTTTAATTAACTTTTGTTGTTTTCTCAAACAGTTGCACCAGATACCATCCACAATCATGTCAAGACTTGCAGAGAAGAACGAAGAAACATGCATTTTATTGCACCTGAATATGGTGAGCTACATGTGTAATGCATTTGTAATGAGATGAGGGGATTAAATTATGACAAGGGGGTCTGAACGATATTGTTGGAAAATAAACTGCCGTATTAGGATTAAGAAAATAATGAGTATTGTGACTGATACATGTAGTTCATGTAAATAATGCTGCTTTCACCTATATTCATGTAATAACACCATTTACATATTAACATTCATCATAAAACAGCAGTTGTAGTAATTCCTTACTAACTTTGATCCCCTATCAGGTAAACCAGGTCACGTAGTGGACTGTGCTGTTGATATTTATGCTTTTGGAATGTGCGCACTTGAGGTAGGCAACGATTGCTGAACTTCTTTTAGTTTCTAAAGAGAGATTAGTGTTCTGCATCAACAGATGATCAGTGATTGGTTCAGTTAGTGATATTTTAACAGTTAAAAGAGAATAAATGTGCAAAAAAGTACATAAATATACCTACATTGTAATAGGGCACACTATAATAACTAACATTAAATTTGTATATATATCCTGGAATGCCATTTGGATCCTGGCATTTCTAATGTCTTTTCTGATCATTTAATTCCCATTAACCCTTTCACCACCGGAAGCGTTTGGGCTGAATTGGTGAAATTCAGAGTGCTAACTCAACCCTCCCCCCTCAGTTCCAGTTTGGCTTGCCCGGGGTAGTTAAATACTGCTGACTTTTTAAACCAAGGGCTCAAACTTTCCCCATGATGCCATTCGGCAGAATTCTACGGACTCGTCGGCGGTAAGTATGCTTTCTTCTGTAGGATTTCCAATGAAATGTGCTCTAATTTTGGACAAATAAGCCACTGTCAGAGAGCTTGAAGACATCATTAAGTCTGATGACGGCTGAAAAGTACTTGGTTTGCTTTTAGTAGGCCTTGTGAGGGGTTTCACAGGATTTTTCTGTTGTGTTTGTGCTTTGAGACACATGAAATAATTCTTCACTGAAACCCTTGAAATTCTGCAGTTGGTTGTCTTTTCCCCCTGCTCAACCTATTAGGGTGTTTTTTTGTCACTTTAAAGCAACGGCTGGAGTCCAAATCACCGCTCTCGGTTGTAGGGGTAAAAGACTTATAAAAAAATCCTACAGGAGTCCCAGAGGGGGGGTCCCCTTGTGATTTTTTTGCTGATTACCCAGCATGCAATTGGAGTTGGGGAGCAGGAAAACATGGTGGAGAGAAGTGCAGCATTAAGAATAGCACGCTTCACAGTCGTTTGGTGGATTTTATGCAAACAAACCTGCTGGTTGGAAAGATTAAACAAGGTACTGTAATGACTGAGTGGTTATTTTGTGTTTGCTTTTGATTTCAAGTGCAAATGGGAAGGTTTTCTTGAGCCGATTTTCAGCTCCTCAAAATTCGCGAAAATCGAAGAAACGAACAGCGATCTCCAAAACAAATGCGTTTTTCTCCAAAGTGGGAGAGTCAAGCGATCCCTGTTATAGCTCTGCCTTTGAAGTTATTCATCCCTTGAAATAGTATCGCAACATCGTATCTCCAGCATGTCTAGGTTTGATGCAATAATTTTTCCCAGGTACATGCTTCATATTGGCCGCTTTTGAGGCCTGTAGTGGTGAAAGGGTTAAAAGCAAAACTTAAATTAAATTAAATTAAAAATTAATAAAAAAAATTAAAAGCCTAAGTTGAATGAAGAATCACTGGAGATGCTTGTTAAGACTGAATGATATTCCATTGTTTCAGATGGCAGCTCTAGAGTTGCATGACATAGAAGGGCCTGTGTCCAGAGAAGCTATTGAGAATGCTGTCCAAGGGCTGGAATCACCACTGCAGAAGGTAACTATGTACATAATGTAGATACAATGTATGTTAGCCTTAAAAGTAAGATTGTGTGATCAGGGGAAAACTTTGTAAAGATTGATTGACACAGTACAACTTTGACTTACAATATTATTGTGGCATACAATTTCTTTATGTCATTGTTCTTGTTGTAATGCAACAGTTGTAAGCAAGTCGTTCAAGGGGTTGATTTACATGAAGCAATAATATTTATTCATGATGGACTCAGTAAATAACCAACTAACAGTAGATTTAGCTATTTAGAAAAGAACATAAGGATACAATATATATTATGCGTTAATTTTTTCCTACCTGTCCATTTAAGATTTTTGTAAGTCATTTACATCTGTTTCCAACTTATAATTGAAGGGCTGTGTGCAAAAAGGGCATAAGTGACTCTTGATCACATTCTAAATTCTCCTTCAATTTCTTTGTTTTCTAAGGGAGAATTTAGAGTGTGATCAAGAATCACTTACACCCTTTTTGTACACAGTCCTTCAATTTATTACAATAATATATTCCAATTCCCATTTCTCTGTTTGTAGGATTTTATTAAGCGATGCTTGGCTGAAAATCCTGCCATAAGACCAAGTGTACGAGACCTTCTCTTAGATCCATGTGTGTTTGAGGTGAGAGCTTTATTATGTTCCTTGATAGTGGTATTAAAATCTTGTCCATAGAACATGATATTTTGATTAGAAACCATTTTCCATGTTTCCATGCATAGAGTGGAATGAGTGGAACTTTGGGAGAATGAGAAATGCCAATGAGGACACGAGCCTGAAGGGCGAGTGTTTCCACTACTATTCAGAGTTCTTCCAATCCTATAACACTATAGTCAGCATTGCATCCAAACTGAACCCCAGTTAAGTCCGTCTGTGTAACAGCGACTAAAAGTTTGTTCCGACCCCCAGCATAGTTGCAGGATTATTTATAATCGATTTTGATTGGCTTTTACTGATGCTCATTCTTTACGTGTCTTCTGACTGGCCATTCAACTGCCACCAGCATGTCACCAGTGTGACTTGCTGCTAATGTATATTTCAAAATGTGGCAGCTTTTATATACACATCAAGAAGAGCAATGATGATTTATTTGTACAATATTAGTTGGAAATTTTCTTTTCATTTTATTACTTCCATCACAATTTTTTTGCATGATAATACAATACAATATTAAAGTGATGAGGAGTCAGGAATTAAGCAATACTGCTTGAAAATAATAGACCCCTTTAAAAAGTCGTCAAGTGATATAAAATTACAATTACAGATACAATTTTAACATATGTCAATCTATCTTGTTGCCTAAAAAAAAAAAAATTTTGATAGAAGTAATAAAAATAACTAATTACAGAAAAAATATTTATCACTGCTGTCACACAAGTTAAAATTTGTTAGTAATGTCTGTTTCGTGTATTTTTAAAAGAGTAAATTGATTTAACACATTTTATCTTGTTTTCTATGGCGTTTCATATCTTATATAGGACCTTGAAATGACACAGAAAAGTGTCCTAACTTGGACAATTTTTGTGGTATATGACAGTCATGTGTCTGACGTGTATCATACTTATGTATCATGTTATTTGTTAAAAAGAGTTTATCTAATTTATATGGTAACTGTTTAGCATAATACTTAAACATTAAAATTGATATATATTGTTTATTTATTGATTCTACCCTTAGTAATTTTAATTCTCTGAAAATCTTACCTGTATGTTCCCTAAATTTGGCTTTAGCTATAATTCGTACTGCCCGTTTTTGAAGTAATAAAATTCTGTTGATCTGTGATGGATAATTATTAGCCCAGATAATATTACCATAATGAATGTATGGATATATCAAGGTATAGTATAAACTTTTAGTGGACTCTGTAGATAAATATTGATCCACTTTGTACAAGACTCCAATATTTTTAGAAATTTTTAGATGTTACTAAGTTTATATGTTCTATCCATGTTAGATTTTCATCAATAATGACACCTAAGAACTTACAATCTTTTACCCTAGTTACATTATCTTTATTTATTTTAATGATTATATTTTCTACTTTTTTTTATAATTAGTCTTTGTAATGTTTAGTGACAGCTTATTTGCTTTAAACCACAATAAGTAATTTAATTCATTATTGGTTGTTTCAATTAGTTGATTTAAATTTGAATTTTTATTAAATGTGTTAGTATCATCTGCAAATAATGTGAAAGAAAGTAGATTTGATGAAGCACGAATGTCGTTTACGTAAATCAAAAACAGTAAAAGACCTAACACAGAACCATGTGGAACCCCACAATTAGTGTTAAACATTTCATTGTGGCCTGACCTTTTTCTTTTATCTTTCCATGGGGTCTAGGTGCATTCCCTCAAGCTTCTAGCTTCACATTGTATGGTGGATAATGACGGTGAGTGATGACTTGAGTACACGTAGCTCCTAGCATCCTTGCTACAGTAACATAGGGATTTTTGTATTAAACTATCCAAGGGCCAGGCACAACCTACCTGGGATCTTACTCTTACGCTTCATGGGCAAGCCCAGGATTTTTGGAAGGTGTCATTGTGAATGAGAAACCTGACAGCTGTAAGTTATTGACATTAATCAGCATGATGCCAAAGAAATATTATATTAACTGGAGTAATCTTCTTGTGTTGCAAAAGTGCAGTATGTTCAAGTCTAGTTCAATCTGTAAATTGGCATTGTAACTTTTTTGAAGTGAGCAGAATGAGAGTTCTCACCAAAAGATAATGACAGAGGCATCAATATACATGCACCATTAAACAATTTTTCTAAATGATTGAATATTTTTGTAAAGCTGCTAATAAGACATAGAAGAGCACCTTTTGAATTTGACATAAACACATTACATTAATTTTTATATTGTTTATAATGACTAAAACTTCTACTCCATGAATTGATTTCCAATATTATTTTATTGTAGTTATGCCACCGGATAACAGAGAGCCTCCTGACCCTGACAAAGTTATAGCAGTAATCAAGTGGAATGATGGCACAGAAAAACTGATGAAGTAAGTACACTTCAAGTGTGAATGTAGCTTGAACTCGTCATCATAACTTTTATTTCAACTTGGATCAGAGAGTAGCAAAACTAGTTTCTCTGAGAGAAACATAACAGTAGAAATAAATATACATATATATTGCTACAGTGTATATATCAAATGCTAATTAGTGTAATTACAATATTATTGTTGATTATTACAGAAAGTACAACTTACATCATTAATAGTGCATTTACGATTCATATGATTGTCTAAATGAATTTACTAGCAGAGAAAGTAAATGAGTGTATTCCAAATGTTGTGGTATTTACAAATGGCACAATAAGTTTATCTGCTCCCCTAAAGTCTAGAAAGTAGACTTTAAAAAATGGATCAAACTTAATACTAAAATGGAAAATAGAAAAAAAACGGAACCCTAGTTACCCTCCTCAAATAAAGTGGTGGTATAATATAAAGATTTTCCAGTCTCTTTGTGATACAATGGATAGCTAGTTACTGTAAGAACTAGTGTAGGTACATGTATGTGTCAGTAGGGAAGATATTTTTTTAAATAATAAACAAAAAGTTAATTAATTATGCTGACTGCTGTGCGAGCAGTAGCCCTTTGTCAAATACCCTGGGTACCAGAGGTTTTATTTCCTCTCTCTGCAAACGGAAAATCTCTATATTTCGTGGTTTTGATTTGAACATAAAAAAAAAATTATGTCTCCTTTTCCTCAAATATGTTCAAGTGATATCCTTGAATAACAAAGGAAGCCATATGTTAGGACATTCAGGGGGGGGAAACCCATAAAATATCAATATCGAAGCTGATTCGAAAGGATTTATAGTGTGCTAGTTTTGCAGGCATTTGTTATGGCTGAGTAATCCTGATAATTGTGTGCTAGCACTGTCAATCAAAGCTTGTAAATTTACTTCTGTTTAAATATAATAGATAAATCGTTTTTTCTCAAGGAATTTTTTTTTATATTCAAAAACGTTTTGTTGTATTTGGAAGATTAGATAAAATACTACATTATGAGCAAAAATTTTTTTTTTAATTCTTTGTTTCTGAAGGTCTACAACAACAACAAAAATGCCAAGGAGAGCCTTTAGAGCCCAGGGTATTCATCAGATTGAAAGAGAAAGCTCTTGTTTTGTTGACACTGATTTAGGTAGTTCTTTACTTTTGCGGACAGGCAGGGAAACAGTCCAACACTTGAACTGGAAAAATTCTTAGAAGAAGTGCGGTGAGTATATATAATAATGGCATAATCCTTGCCATGCTTTGATTCTCCTCCTTACTTGTTATGTGTTTGCTGGTATTTTGATTCTCCTCCTTGTTATAATAGAAACTATACTATTATTGGTATTTTGATTCTCCTCACTTGTTATTATAGAAACTATTACTGTTATTTGATTCTACTCCTTGTTATAATAGAAACTATTACTGGTATTTTGATTCTCCTCCTTACTTGTTATAATAGAAACTATTACTGTTATTTGATTCTACTCCTTACTTGTTATAATAGAAACTTACTGGTATTTTGATTCTCCTCCTTACTTGTTATAATAGAAACTATTACTGGTATTTTGATTCTCCTCCTTACTTGTTATAATAGAAACTATTGTTATATGTGTTTGAAGTAATAGAAACTGGGATTTTTGTCATTCAGTTTTCTTAAAATAACATTACAGACTCTGTTTTTAGGAATGGGTTATACCCATTAACTGGGGTAGAACAGAAGCTGAAATCTACTCCAAGGCAAAGGTACAAAAAGCATTGATTTGTTATTTAAAATTGATAAAACTTAGAAAGGACAGTAACAAGAGTGATTTATTTTTCTTAATACTGAGCCATTCAACAGAAGTTGATTATAATGGAGACCTCTGTTAATGGATAAATAGAATATTTAATATCCACCACCACTAGTCGCCTCAACTTCATTGAATAATGCTTAAATATTTCGAATATCATACTTGACATAGAATCGATATTAATGATTTATATAATAAGCTTTAAACCAACAAAACAGTCCTCTAAGCAGGCGTTCTTTATTGTTATCTCTAGACCTAAATCACCTGAGAGTGACCAAGCTGTACAGAATGTGGATAAAGAATCATACGAAGAAGAGACTAGAAGGGTGAGTGCATTTGTTAGATATGTTATTGCTCTAATAAAACTGGGATGGGAGGTACAGGTAACATGCAGTTGAGCACGAACTCTTTGTCATAGCTGTTTAGTGTCTGATGTCCACAGCAGTGCAGAGCTATATTGGTTTTCAGACTTGTCAGTATCTATTGTGAACCTCCGAGACTAACTAATTTATTGAAGAAAATAACACTGGGACTCGCTAGTTACGAGCTGAATGGAAGGCAAACTTATTAGATATCCTACTGAGCTGGACTACATCTTCCCTACTCTGCAGTGTGCTGCAAATTGAGGCATTTCCCCACAGCATGGGAAAGAGTGATAGGGAGCCTTTCTCTCAGGGGTTATTTCC
Source organism: Actinernus sp. WN-2022 (assembly GCA_030867875.1). Classification (NCBI taxonomy): domain Eukaryota; kingdom Metazoa; phylum Cnidaria; class Anthozoa; order Actiniaria; family Actinernidae; genus Actinernus; species Actinernus sp. WN-2022. The sequence continues at coordinate 99,987,392 of JAOWCC010001589.1, forward strand.
TGGGAGACAGCCATGCTGCAGACATTCTCGACAGTCAAAAAACTGTTTGTTTGGTCAACAGGTAATTAGCATGCATTGTGAAGCAAAGGCACTGGAGAGTGGTGATGGAAAACAGGTAACAACTGTACAGTACACCTGGAGTGTGTTCTTGCAGCCACTGGGAGGAGGGTATTTTTGGGAGGCGAGATTATGGGTGCGTTTCTTTGGGAGGATCCGAATCCGGATTCAAAATGGATTTGCGTTTCTTTACTAGAATCTCAAAATGGATTATTTTAAATCCATTGAATCCATACTCAGGATAGATTCTTACGATTAATCCCAAACCAGAATTTTAGGATTGATGAGTCATGTGTTTCTTTGGGAAAGGGTTCAGGATTCAGCCACCAGAATTAACTAGAAGTGGCTGGGTCATTGGAAAATAATCCATTTTCGGATTTTTTGTTTCTTTTGGTAATGAAGAACCGTGTGATCCAGGAGAAAAATCCAATTTCGGATTCTCCCAAAGAAACGCACTAAGTTTTCAAGGGGTTGAGAGATTTGATTCCAACAGGAAACGACATGTTCAACTATTACTCTTCACAGTTAACTTGTCTTTCCTGGCTATTACTCTTCGAAGTTAACTTGTCTTTCCTGACTATTGTTCTACACCCACCACAGTCTCTGGACATTTCCTTTCCTGCTCTAACCACTCTAACACTGACATGCAACTTATCCCCTTAGAAATAATTTACTCTCCACGAGACTCAATTCGTAAAGCCAGAGAGTCATTCCTTATCGACTTAGTTATTAAACTCTTGAACCACTCGGAATGAATATGCGTGATGAAACTTAATATGTATATTTTTTTACGTGGGTTAATTCTTATCCGTTAGTCTACTTACATCATTTCCTTTTTCCTCATATTGTGTAATCACTTTTTATATTTTTACTTACCATTGTGAAATATTATTCACTTGTAAGATGGAGACAGCTGAAATTCAGGCTAGCTGGTTTGGCCAGCCGAAATATTGTTAACTTATCAATATATACGTTGTTTGGTCAGCTTTTCTGTAGTCCTTGGACTTGTTCACTTAGATCCAACGTACCACCGACAGAATTGTCGTATACGGTTTTTGCTAGCTTTCATTAGCATTACATATTGTTCTTCACAGTTAACTTGCCTTTCCTGACTATTATTCTTCACAGTTAACTTGTCTTTCCTGACTCTTACTCTTCACAGTTAACTATCCTACTCAAGTTAGATGATAGAATGAACAGACAACTGACATGTGATGTGAAACAAGGTAGTTTCGTATGAGTGGGGAAGTGTAGTGGCTACCGTTATGGTATCATGTCATACCGCACCGTATGGTATCATGTCATACCGCACCGTATGGTATCATGTCATACCGCACCGTATGGTATCATGTCATACCGCACCGTATGGAGTGGTCGTACTTTATCTGATGTACAAACTCGAGTTGGAAGCGATAGTTTGTAAATCCTATAAAGTACGAACACGAATTCTGTATATGGCTTATCAAACGTCTAGATGTATGGAGTCGTGTTTTTCAGTTATTATGGCGATACAACCTATTTCGGCCGAGAAAATCGAAGCAAAGGTTTATGCAAATCAGGACGAAACCTGTATCAGATTTACAGACCACTTATCGCACATTGATTTTGTTATTTATTCATGAATTATTAATGAGTTTGATAACTTATGGCGTACTTTATACCGTATCGTATTGTACCATACCATATCGTACCGTATTGTATTGTACCGTATCGTACCGTATTGTATTGTATCGTATCGTACCGTATTGTATTGTATCGTACCGTATTGTATCGTATCGTACCGTATTGTATCGTACCGTATTGTACCGTACCGTATCGTATAATATTGTACCGACCGAATTTTATTATTCACCAAGCCATAAAATACTGGGGTTTATGTGCGACATAAATGTGAAATATAAATATTTGTGTCGTCGAGATAAGCCCTGATATTTCGTCCCCGGGCATTATCTGATCCGAGAAGAGAACAGTTCCCGAGAGCGAAGCTTGAGGGAAACTGTGAGCTTCGAGGATCAATAATGTCCAAGGACAAATATCAGGGCATATTTCGACGCCACAATGTAGGTGATTGTTGTTATCATCCTTCAAATATTTTCTTTGACGCGCGCCTATACGCCCACAGGGGGTGTATTCGCTGATATTTCCCGCTCGCGGAGAGAAAATATCGGGTCAAGTGATGCATTCAACCAATCACGCGCGAGAGAAAATATTTGACGGGTTATAACGAAATATATTATATGGCTGTGACGTCACACGTTTATGTCGCGCGTAGAATTCCGGTAATTTATAGCTTGGTGAATAATGAACAGAATGTTCTCGTGGTGAAATTGTTGTAATAGACTCGTTCGCTGCTCACTCGTGTAGTACGACATTCACCACCATCTCCTCGCATCCATATAATATCCTCTATGTATTGAATCGTGTTGTATCGTACCCTTTCGTATCGTATTGTACCGTACCGAATAGAGCAGATTTCGTATGAGTGGAAGAAACTACGACACTGACAACGAAACGGTTACTGTACGGCATGCAGTGACTTTCAAATGGCTTCCCATTGTTTTTGTCTTTCTGATCCAATCAAATGACAGAATTGCGGTACAGTAAGTTACGGTAAGGCTACGGACACACCGTAGTTTGTCCCACTCATCACGAAATCTGCTCTAGTATTGTACCGTACTTTAGTATATGTGTGTACCGTACTTTAGTATATATGTGTGTACCGTACTTTAGTATATGTGTGTACCGTACTTTAGTATATGTGTGTACCGTACTTTAGTATATGTGTGTACCGTACTTTAGTATACGTGTGTACCGTACTTTAGTATACGTGTGTACCGTACTTTAGTATACGTGTGTACCGTACTTTAGTATATGTGTGTACCGTACTTTAGTATATGTGTGTACCGTACTTTAGTATATGTGTGTACCGTACTTTAGTATATGTGTGTACCGTACTTTAGTATATGTGTGTACCGTACTTTAGTATATGTGTGTGTACCGTACTTTAGTATATGTGTGTACCGTACTTTAGTATATGTGTGTACCGTACTGTATCTTATCGTCATGGTGTATATGCACCAATAGACCGAGTCAGCTTCATACGTCACTGGCTAGTCACGTGGTATGAAATGGGTAAACACAGCATGAAATACAGTGTTTGTATGGGAATCTCATGCCAAATAATTTCCGTAAAATCGCATTTCTGAAATATTTACAGCCTGCAGATGTAAGGTACCAGGCAAAAGATTAACTGATCGAAATTTGAGGGATGTAGCTGTGCTGGGAAGCGAGCAGTCGTGATACATTTGTCTGTGTTTGGAATGAGTCCAAGTCCGTGGGAAAATGTTTAGATAATGCATGGGAAACTGCAAACATGACTGCTCGATTCCCAGCACAGCTACTTCCCTCAAATTTTGATCAGTTAATCTTTTGCCTAGTGCCTTACGCTTGCAGGCTGTGAATATTTCAGAAATTCGATTTTACGGAAATTATTTGGCATTGAATACGCTAAATACAGTGTTTGTATGGGAATCTCGTGCCATGTTTACCTACTTCCGACCATGTGACCTCGAAGCTAAATCGGTCTATTTTTTGTTGATTCTCATTCCTATTTTAACCACTGACAGATGTATTTTAGTGTTGTCTTGCTATGTACTTTATATATTTTGGTGGGTTCGGACTCAAAATTGAGTGTATACTTCTACTTTTGCAGGCGAAAAGGCGTCAGATCTGGCTGATGAATTGGTGCAATATGGCTTTACTAATAGAGTGAGTAGCACTCTACTGCTAGAGTGGTTTCGTATGCAAGTTACGGCAATGACTTACAGCACGGTTACTGTAGAGCATGCCGTGACATTGAAAGGGCTTCCCATTGTTTTTGGCTTTCTGATCCAATCGAATTACAGAGTTAAAGTGCGGTAAGCTACAAGGACAACAAATGACTGGAGGTTTTGAATGGCCCTTCTTAAAATACAAACAGAACTTTTATAGAATGATGTCGAAATAGAAATAAATGAAGAAATAATTCATTACAGAAGTTTATAATGTATTTCAGGAACTGAAATTGATATTTTCATCACACTGTAAGAAGACAAACAAAAAAGGCTAGAAATTAAAAGCTTCCAGGAAATCTTATTTGATGCTATTCCCTTACTGTTACATTCACTGAGTTTACTAAGTTATAAAATGATTTAACCCATTAAATCTACTATTAACCCAGTAATTTAGTCTTCCTAAGATTCTTTTTCCGTTGTTCTCTGAAGACTGATCGCGATAAGCTTGCCAGTATGATGGAAGAGGCGCTGCGGTAGCAGTCGCAAGACGTGGTTCTAATATCTGGTAAGTCAACCGAGTCAGCGTATGTAAGGGTTATCGGCCTTCCGCTCGGGTATGGGATTTATTTGCTTCCTCGGGCGGAACTCGAGGTGAATAAATCTCAAATCTCCGAGCGAAAGGCCGATAAAATGCTTATTTTCCACAGTGGCGAGGTTGCATAGTTGCATAAAATTACTGTTCGCAAGGCTTCTTATCGGTTTTTTTTGTTTCTGCCCTTTCAACGAACGTAGCTTGTAGTGTAGTGGATAGGAAAGAGGAGTAGAAATCAAGAGAGTGAGGGTTCGTTACACATGCCATTGTTCTTTCAAGTTACATCTCTTTAGGTAAAAAGTAAGTCTAGTACTAGGAAATGCGTGATAAATAAGGTGAGGGGAATATACATTAAAATGCATATATATTGAAGCATTGATAAAATGCAAGGGGAATATATATTAAAGCATTGATAAAATGCAAGGGGAATATATATTAAAGCATTGATAAAATGCAAGGGGAGTATATATTAAAGCATTGATAAAATGCAAGGGGAGTATATATTAAAGCATTGATAAAATGCAAGGGGGAGTATATATTAAAGCATTGATCAAGTGCAAGGGGAATATATATTAAAGCATTGATAAAATGCAAGGGGAATATATATTAAAGCATTGATAAAATGCAAGGGGAATATATATTAAAGCATTGATCAAATGCAAGGGGAGTATATATTAAGCATTGATCAAATGCAAGGGGAATATATATTAAAGCATTGATAAAATGCAAGGGGAATATATATTAAAGCATTGATCAAATTCAAGGGGAGTATATATTAAAGCATTGATAAAATGCAAGGGGAATATATATTAAAGCATTGATAAAATGCAAGGGGAATATATATTAAAGCATTGATCAAATTCAAGGGGAGTATATATTAAAGCATTGATAAAATGCAAGGGGAATATATATTAAAGCATTGATAAACTGATGCAAGGGGAATATATATTCTCCCGCAAGCAACAAAGAAACTGAGGTGTGATGTGAAAATATGAGACATCATCCCCTGAAAGAAGAATGAAAACAGCCATGTGGAAAGTGCAACGTAATTTTTTTTTTCTTACAGTGCCTCTTCTTCCTTCCTTTCAGGCTCGAAAAAATAAAACTGGCTCGTAAAATACGCAACTTTCTGCGTGAGAACCTCAATGAATACGATTTACACGCTTGCCATTATAATGAAGCTTAGGCTATATTTACCTTTCAGGATAGTCAGTGCATCCTGTATTTATTCCATCGAGGGGTGCATGGAAAGCTTGCGAGGACACCATTTGAACCAGCGACAGCTGTTCGATACATTAACTACTGGACCAACGTATTCCTGACGAGGTCAACACAGCTTCAGCTCCAAGTAGGAGCAAATGACAGAACGATTTACATGAACTTAGAAATGTGTTTCAGTATTACAATCAATTCAAATGGCAGAGTAATTAGCTCCAAGTTATCTCTTGTAGTTTGTGCTTTTTTCAGTATGAGTACTTATTCCTGCCGTGTTTTTTCTCTCCAAGGATAACGTACGACTACTGTACGAGCTGTACGAGTTCCTAACGTGAGGAATCGCTCACTTAATTAATTCATGAAATGACAATATAAACTAAAACCCTATACCCTGAACCATAAAAAAACCCTAACCGATCAGTAAACAAGATCTTGCCCACCTAGAGCTAGGGTTCTCAAGAAAAACTTCTCAAGAAAATGATGAGGTAAAAAAAAAGATTTATTTTCTGGAACTCGAATCCCGCTCCTCCTACTCGTAAGGTAAATGTCGCAACCACTACACTAAACAACCATCGTCACTCAATTGTAAAAAAATTAAATTTGAAAACCACTGCTAATCTATGTATTTTTAGCCAATCAGAGTGAGTGAGCGATTCCTCTCCTTAGGAACTCTGGACTACTGTAACAAGAGCCATTTATACAATGGGGTGGTGCAGTGGTTAAGCGCTTCGCCTCTCGCCTCTGTGGCTCGAGTTCGTAACACGGCGCTACATGTGAGTGAGTTTATTGATAGCTCACCCTTGCTCTGAAGGGTTTTCTCCGGGTGCTCTGGTTTTTCTCCCTCCTCAAAAACCAACCTAAATTCCAATTTGACCGAGGAATCCATGTCCCGATTAGTAGACCCATTCCAGGGTCATCAAGAGACTAGACACGTAAATGACGTCATCAAGAGACTAGACACGTAAATGACGTCATCAAGAGACGACACGCAAATGAGGTCATCAAGAGACTAGACACGCAAATGACGTCATCAAGAGACTAGACACGTAAATGACGTCATCAAGAGACTAGACACATAATGACGTCATCAAGAGACTAGACACGTAAATGACGTCATCAAGAGACTAGACACGTAAATGAAGTTGTTTATTTTTGTTTATTGACCCATTGTATGAATGGCGTCCAATTTAAGTAAAACTATATCAGAATGCATTGTTATGCGGCAATGAGCCTCCCTCGCATTGGATTCTCGTGTGTTGTAGAATATAGATACACTGGGCGATAGGGATGAATATTCTGAAATAAAGTTTGTAGAAAGTGCTTGTTTCATTCAATTTTAACGAGGAAATCCTTTTCCAACCAATATACCCTTTGCACGTTACGTCATAGCCGCCATGTTGGTGTACAGTTAACAATAGATTCTTCGTTAGCTTCTTTTGTTCTGTACATCAACATGGCTGCCATACCTTTTGTCATTTGAATCTATGGGGATTGAGTGCAAACATCTATAGGAATTGCCGAACACAAAAGCTACGAAACAGGTTCCTCACATACGATTTCCTTTATAAACGACATATGCTATCGTTCTTACATGAAACATTACTTATATAGGTATTGTCCTGGAGACTCTAGCCTCATGTTCACGTTGCCACACAAGCATTTTCACATAAATGTGAGTCTAACATTCTTAAACAATGGTAATTCAAATTGAACGCCATTTGTGTAATGGCCTATGAGAACCAGTCACATTACAGAACGAAAGCAAAGCATTCTAATCTCATGCAAGTTGAAATGCTATTGCATTGTACTCGACACTGATTAGTTCAAATAACCTAAGTTGGAATGTTTTATTTTCGTTTGCGATGTGTTCTGTTCTTGTTGTCTAGTGGCGCCTGTTACAGTACTCGACAGTAAATTATGTCTGTATATAGTAGCGCAACTGTTGATGGTGTCTGTACATAATTACGTATGAATAGAAGGATGAGAACGGGAGGAGCCATAGCCTTGATTGAGTTTTCATAAGAAGAATTTCGCTGAACAACGAGGTCAATATCGAGTTCACCAAGAATATATTGACTGCTTAATGTGCAGTTTAAATTAAGAATTACGTTATATCTGTTGTGTGTGTGTTTCACTTACGCGTATGACAACCAAAAATACAATAGAATACAACACAATACAATTCAATACAACAATAGAACGCAACACAATACAATACAATAGAATACAATTTGGTAGCAATTCGTGTCGTCCTACATGAAGGGATGGCCTATTCTTGGGTTGTAATCAATCCCTGGAGATTCAAAAGACAAAGACGCGGCAGCCATGTTGGACGGAACAAAAGACACTAATGAGGAATCTTTTGTTAATGTCCTCCAACATGGCGGCCGTGACGTCATGTGCAACCCAGGAATTGGATATAGTGTATTTTGGAATGCCTTTCTGTGGGGATTAATTGTATCATTGCGATTTCTTATTACACAAAAATCTGTAAGTAAGTAATAATAATAAAAAACACTTGTTCGTTGTTAAAGTTTTTTCGGAATAGTTTGCACCAGTCAACTGGTACAACCCCCTAACTGATGATAATTACTGATTTGACAAATTTATGGAGCAAAAACGTGAGCAGCAATTTTACTCTTAAAAGTAGGGGAAAACTTGAAGTTCCATACGTTTGCCCCACTGTGGCTAAAACTCGTCTTTAGACTTTCGGTATAAGATCGTGGTGTGTGGTGTCGCGTTTTTAGTGAACAGGTACGAGACACAGTTTGGTGCGGCATATTATTGGACACCTTAAACATGTTTCGTTCTTTGGACTTCAAGGGTTTCCAGTCTAGAACGCTTATGGCCTCAAGGTGGTGAACATTATACATGTTCATAATCAAAATGTGGCTGGACTAGGGCATTAAAGACAGAGATGATGGTATATATTTTCTATCAATGAAATCTTTTAGTCGTCGTATAGCCCCAATCCCTGATGTTGTTTTCTTTGCAATATGATCAACATGTTTGTCCCAAGATCAATTTTGATTCTGAGAACCTTACTTTCGAAAACTTGCTTTCAGTTATTGGTTTGTTTTCGATACTTATGCGAGGCTGTTCCTCGATGTTCTTTCGGTGATATCATTCGGTTTTTGCTACATTTGTTTTAGGTTCAAATAGGACGTTTGCACGATGACGTCACATATTACAACTGCTAGAATGCTTTGCGTGGGTCGTTTCGTTCCTCTACTGATTTGGACCATTGTCTTGGAATTCTCAAAGGAGCAGGACCATTACCCGGAGCGTCCATCTTTCATGTATTCGTGATGCAGCGTTCTTCCAGACCGGTGTACTGTACGGCCCCGCAAATGATCCCAGGCCCGCAAATGATCCCGGCCCGCAAATGATCCCAAAATCGTCCCGGAAATGATCCCAGCTGAAAATTTGGAATGGCAACGGATTTTGGATTGCGAGACTTTTTATTTGGAATTATACATATATTTTTTATCTTATGCTTATATCTTTGAATATATACGTTTCTTTTTTAATATTTTTCAATCAAAAAAACTTGGCTGGATACACTGAATATAGTTATCCGAAAATAAATGTTCTGAGTACGTAGCAATAGACGCCGCTTTCTTTGTAAAATCATCAATCTACTGTATTTTTAAAGAAGCTCAAATTAAAACCAGCCCGCTCAAAACATATAGGAAAACCTGGGCTTCTTGAATATTATTCAGGAAAACGTTTGACGAGATGCTTTTAATTAAAATTGCATTTATAGTTCCTTTGTTTGAGAGCCATGTTTTAGTAATGAAAAGAGGAGCATTGTAGTTGACCACCGCTAGTTGATTTGCCCAACATTTCACAGGCAAGGGGTTTAGATATTAAAAGATATCAAGAAAGAAAGAGAAAGCCTAAGCCGGGTTGAATAAAAAAAAAAAAGTCAAACAACAATTTTTTGAAATCCTATTTACCGTTTAATGACATCTTGGCTAGCTCCTCTTTTCGGCCAGTCGGACATTGTTTTGGAGCCACTCAGTATACTTGCTAGCGCATCGTACACCTCATCTTCAAATGGAATATTTTTTCTCTAAGGAATAAAATTTAAAAAATATTACTACTATAGTGCGCACCCAGCATTGAGACCAGTGGGGAGTGATATTTTTTAGCGGCCACCTAGCTAGCCTCCTTTATTTTTATTAGAGATGCCTCTTGCGGAGGAGGCTAGCGAACACCCTCATCGCGTCACAATTAACGCCACATGGACATACTATATAATATTTTAAAGGTCTTGAATTGAAGTACCGCCTCCATGATAATACCATTATGCTCGGCCAATTACGAGAGGCGTGCGTGCTGTCGCTCTCGGCTCTGAGTCTATGGCATGCGCATGCGTACGACACTCGTGGCGCACATTGTACAGAACAAGAACTACATTTACGTGGAAGATGTGAAGAACGTCATGGTTAATAATATAAATGCTTTTATTTCGTTTATAAGGCTTTACAGTTTTAAACTTATTAAAATGTTCGTTTGAGATACCACAAACTACTGAACTACGATTTTCTACCGGAACCGTAGCTTCCTGCATGCATAGAATTCTCCAAAATTGATGCACTTAGTGCATTCATCGAATAGTAAAATAACTTTTTCGTGCAGTACTTTCTACTTTCTTGTCTCTTGCTTTCTCCGACCATTGTCTGTTATGTTTGATCCAAGAACCTCTGTCGCACGCAGCCAAATTGTCCTTCTTATCATGTCTGAATTTCATGCCTTGTGTTCTTGTATCCTACTTTTTTAAAGCCGACCAAGGGTAATCTCTTTTATCTTTCTTGGGCATTGCTAGATCGTAGCAATCTTACATCCTGTAAACTGATAGATAGATTTCTTTCCCGCGAACGGAAACTTACCAGACATGCTAGATGGGACGTTGACAGCAGCTTGCAATCATTATTCGCGCGTTTGGCGGGAGATCGAAAAGTCGCATTTTCGAGACTTCAAAAAAGTATTTTTATTTTTATTTTTTTGTGGTGCTAGATTAGGAAATTAACATTCTATTTATATAAAAAAAAACGTTTTTAAACATTTTTATTTTGAACCTTCCCGAATGGGCTACGAGTCAATAGCCCATGAGGCGCAAGCGGCCAAAGTCACATCTGTCAGTCATGTACTGTAAAATTTAATCATTCATGGCACTGCAAATGTTTTAATGGTAATACTATAAATGTGACGTGCTATTTTATCTTCTTTATCTGTAAAATCGTGGAAGGGTTTAGACCCTGGAAGAATAACCTGCACGATGACCTCCAGAAAAAAAAACAATAGTAAACAACAATAGTAAATTCCGCCACCCTTATAAAAACATCTAATGGTCAGTCCCTGAGTTTCACATTGCAAAGCGGCACAAAAGGGCAAATAATCTTTGGCTTGCCTAGAAACATTAGGTGATATTATATCCCGGTCAAATGGAAAGTTTGTCGGTAGTGCGGATTACCACTTAAATCAAGAACGTGATATTTGTGGTCTCCAGGCTATAACCAGGGTCCTGTAGTTAAAGTAATTCCAGTATCAATTTAGTCTCAGCAGTTATTCAACTCCTTATATATGGCCAAATTTTAAAATATCCTACTTGACTGGACAAGTGGTTTCAAATCAAATTGCATATATACCTGTGCAAATTAAAGTGGCTTGTGCAGATTGCAAGCACGTGGTAGTTCAATTGAGGCAATACCGGCAAATGCCACCGAAGAACTTGTAAACACTGGAAATATAATTTATACCTACGAGGCGTTGATTCCCGCCGAAACCACAGGCGACCCACTAATTAGTTGTCGGCTAGTTATCATCAGTTATATATTACGCAAGCGTTTCGTAGTGCAGAGACGGTAAATTTAGTAAATTGGATTTCTAAAAAATCTAAAAATGTTTTTTGTTATCTAAGTACCGCGTGAAACGTAGACTAAAGACTCCAAGTGTTTGTGGCTGAATTTAATATGATAGATGTTTCAAGGAATCCAGCTAATTTTTTTTATTAGCTATTACTTTACATGTTGTTAAAGTGCCTATAACCCCAAAAAAGTTACGCTTTCAGATCAAACTTAGAAGTATTCTATGCAACTTCCCGAAAAAAAAAATGGTTTTAAAGCATTTCTCTTTTTTTTACGGCTTTTCAAAGATGAGAGCCGTGAACTTTTACCGTCAGCTTAGCGACTTGGTGGGGTCTGGGACTAGGTACGTCATAGTAGGGAGCCATGTCACGTGATAAAGGCTTCTCTCTTCTACTTCTACTTCTACTTTATTGACTGATAAAACGGTATATCCGTATCACATCAGTATAAATAAAAAAAAATCCAAATTACAATAATAAAAAATAAATAAATTAAGTAACAATACTACAATTTATATTAAAAAATAATAATAATATAATAAAAAAATTAGGTTAAAATCATTCCCCTAATTCAATAAAATGTTGGTTTACAGCGGTCTTAAATTTGTTAATGTCATTAATATTAGTTACAGTACCGGGAAGCTTATTCCACTCTCGAGTTGACCATGGGAAAAAGCTGTTACTATGTTGGTTACAATTCGAATGAGGTCTTAAAAATAATAATGAGTTACCATTTCTTGAGGTACGAGGCACTGGGGTCAAATACGAGTCCTTCTCGATATCAATGCTTCCATGCACAATACGGTGGAACATTGTCAATCGAGAGAGCCTCCTCCTACTCTCAAGAGATGGCCACTCTAACTCCTTTAACATATTTGTCACGACACCTGGTTCTCTAGAGTAATTATTAAAGCAAGACCTGGCAGCGGAACGTTGTATCATATCTAATTTGTACTTATCTTTTTGTAAGTATGGATACCACGCAGAATTTGCGTATTCTAGTTTAGGTCTAACTAGGCTACAATAAAGTTTGGATTTGCAAACTGCAGATGTATGTCTAAAGTTTCTCTTGATGACTCCGAGGGTTTGTTTAGCACTTGTAGTTACGTGTGAAATGTGATTGGCCCATTTTAGATCCTCGGAAAGTATAATGCCTAGGTATGAGTGATGGTGGACCCTATCTAATGTATTATGGTTCAAGGTGTATGGTGTACTGGTAACATTCTTTGTGGAAAAGCAAATCGTATAACATTTTTCCACATTGAATTGCATCTGCCAATCTTTTTCCCATTTAGACAAGGCATCTAAATCCCCCTGAAGATGTAAACTATCATCCGGGCCAGATATGATACGATACAACAGACAATCGTCTGCAAATAAACGTGTTGTTGATGAGATGCAATGAGGTAGGTCATTAATGTATAAGAGGAATAACAGCGGTCCCAACACTGTGCCTTGTGGGACACCAGAAGTTACATCACGCTGACCAGAAGCGACACCCTCCAAGGTCACTTTCTGTGTTCTCTGAGTAAGGAACACTCTAATCCAGGCCAGCATGTCACCTCTTATACCATAATGACCTAACTTATACAGCAATCTTTCGTGTGGTACCCGATCGAAAGCCTTGGAAAAATCATGTACTTTTGGTTCGTTCTTTCTTATTTGCGTCGTAAGTTCTGTAATTTTCTGCTGGACTTTTTGACAAAATGTCTTCGTCAGGCTCCGAATCTGAAGACAGTTGTTCATCGGACAATTCCGAGCTAAATTTTATCAACTATGAGCTTGAAGCAGAAGAATCTGCCGGCGCGGATGAGCCACTCGCCGATGAAGAGTACTAGTAGATGGAAACCTCCAGAATCGGTTCAGTGGAAGGCCTCGAAGCAAGGAAAAGCTGGTGAGTTAAACTGTCCAAAATTAAAATAAGTTATCATAGCCCTTCATGTGCTTCCCGTGGCCGTGGTCTCCCCAAAAAAACGGCATTGCAGCAATGCAGGATGCCAAAAGAATCCAGTGATCCTTCCAATCGCAACAATCATATATAGAGATCATTACATGTACATGTTAAGAGCTTGATATCGTTTTTATTCACGAGGTTTTCGTATCGTATCTCGAACGAGCGAGTCCGCGAGCATTAATAATGCTCAATAATGACCAAGGTATGAATTGAAATCAATGAACACAGTTCCATGTTTAGTCTGACCAGGAAAGTGGAAGGTTTATCAGAGTATTTTGATCTATCGTGCATGTTAATTAAAAATAGTACTAGTAGCTCTCGTAAGCAACCACACTGGGAATCAGGAAAAGGTGCTCATAACTAGTCAGAACTGGAATCAGGAGTAGTTGCTCGCTTATGAGAGCTTGCACACACCACACCCATGGGGATACATATATAATGCGACTGATATCACAGTATACAATACTGTACTACTCTACTGTCACAGCATGAATGTCAGATATAATAAGAATATTGTTGCAAAATGCTAGTGCATATTTATATTTAGTTGACTCATTGCACAGTCTGGGATCATGTCTCTGGAGTAGTTACTTACAAGAGTTTAAAAACAATGAAAAATTCCAAAGGTGGTGGTACGCGCGGTGGTCACTTAATTATGAGAGTGGCTGGTTACTACAGAGCACAAGAGTGGTCTCTGAGGGGAGCTGGTCACCTACAACTACACGGGCAGTTTCACAAAGGGCTTCAACTGTATCAAACAATTGGTACTAACATATAAACTTCTTTATTTACAGATTTCTACGAGTTGTCTCATACAGAGAGTACATCCAGTTAGTCTACGGTTATCTGGGCAACAATAGAATTCCTCTACTAGCATGTGCATATATATGACACAATCAGGACAAAATTCAATGCTGGGAAAGAAACCTTCACTGGATTTGAAGAAGATGAAGATGAAAGTACTTCATAACTTATATAAACTTTAAGGAGAACAACAATGAACAGTCAAACTTTCAGTGCCATTGGCCACTTTTGATATAGGCTTCACTGGTCACATACAAATGATTCAATACACATACAAGGCTCTGGGGAATAATGTGCAGTGATTAATGAAATAACAATAATGAATTTAATTATGCCCCAGAACCTTTGTGTGTGAGAAGTCAAGCATATATCGAATGTGGGCTATTAACCTACATGTATGTCCATATACATGTATGTCCATTCAGGCAACCTGTGAACAGGAATCATTACCATGACAAGCGAAACTACTAGCCCTGGGCTATTGGAAAGCACTTGCATCGCACCCTGTGTTCCTTTCTATAATTTTACACAAATTTTGAAAATAGGATTATAATATTAAAATTTAAATGTTTGAGTAGTAAATTGGAAAACAGTAAAATTAGATGTCTGGGCCGGACACACTCATTATCAGAGATTCTCATATGAACTGACAAACCTTGTGCACGTGTGGGATGGTAAAAATCAAAGCAAATATTCAAAAGAGACTAATAAATTGTGTAAATATACATTATTCAAGTAAAATAATGAACATACTTTCAATCCAGCATTGAAGGAGGGGGTTGAACTGTTTTAACCCACCAATCGAACACTGACTCCATACATGCATAGTACCGTGACATAGCCCCTTTAAGCCTCAAATTCAATTGCCCTATTTAATTATGGTGTCACATGATAGACACAGCTGCCATCTTAGGGGGTCAAAACACTCGTCTTTAACAACAGACATACAAAATAAAGCTGTTCTGCCATAGATTGCCTTCCTTCAAATTGGCTAATTTTCCCAATAAAATAAGAATGGCGGCTTTCATCTATTTGTTTTGATGTCATGCCAATGAAATAGGGCAATCGATTTCACTGAGCTGGTCACAGGAGTGATTAGCCTATGGAAGTTGACAGTATAATATATTGCTACCTAGATTGTCCATTGATAAAATATCAAATCACTGAGATAGCTGGTAGACATTTCTGGTTCACTCTGTACTAATAAGGGGACAAGGGTTGTTCTTTGGACAATCAACAACACCTTTATGCTCTTTAATAGGTTTACACAAATTATACTTTATTTAATGAGGAGGACATACTTAGCTACAAGCTAGTTTACAGAGTTCCACAAATAAATTCAAAAAAAGAAACCATATATAATTTAGAGATTAAGAATTTAATTAATTTTAATTTAATAGGTTTCTTGCACACTGAGCAATGGGGTTTTGCCTTGGTTTTTGTGGGCCTTACAGCAGGTGGAACTGGAACTTCTGGCACTATAATACAAAAATAACAATTATTATTAAGTTAGTTATGGGTATATATATATATTGGTTTATGGTAAATAAAGCACTGGTTTCGTTTTAAATACAAACTTACAGTGTAATATTACACGTTTCCAGCTGGCATTTTAATATTTTGCTTAGTCTCGAAAGACTAAACAAGCAGTATACCTTTATATGACATGTCCAACAGTTTGATACATGTAGGTGTATATGCACTGCTTGAGCAAGAGCTACATGTAGGTGTTATTGGAGGACAAACACAGAAGGTGTGATTAGCACAGACTCGATTTTCAGAATTTGAATAGTTTCTTTTGTGCAAAAAAATATTTTATACAAAACAATTTGAATTACCTGGAGCTGAAGGAGGAACATCTATAACAGTCATCCTTTGTTGTCTCTTCTGGGTTGCTTCTGCCCTTGGCTGCTTGTTAAGCATGGTGTCCTGTCCATAGGTGCAGGTGTCATCTAAAGAAAGTTGTCTGATTTATTCACTGTTATTTCCCTCATACTAAAAACATGCACTCTCTTAGTCTAATACACTTGTGGTGAAAACAATGTTCAGTACGTGGAACCCGGTCATAATGAAGTTTTCTTCCTTTCCCTAGGAACTTCTTTATACATGCAGGTTCCACTGTATTGCTAGGTATAGTAGCCGTTTTGTAGGAAGCGCTACACAACGGCTGCTATTATTAGGACTAGGAGGCTACTGTATAAATCTGTATTGCCATGCAAACTAAATACAAAAGCACTTACCAAAATCGGAGAATGGCTTAAATCGGTTTCGATGGCATGGACTGATGGAATAGGAACAACTCCATATTCAACCGACTTCAGTCTTGGCGTAGAGTCAAGGACTAAAGAAAATCTTATAAAGTCTTCCGGCTTGGAGTGAACCAAACAAACGCTGGAATTCTTCATCGGTTCCCACTTCGCTCGCTTTGTTCGCACGAACCTCAACCACTGGCGTCTTCTCTTCTTTGCTTCTGGCCGATCATCGCTTAAAAACGGGACCTTGTGTTAGAGCTATCCTTTTTTGAGTCTGGCTCATTCCTACAGCTCCCAAATACACATCTGTTTGGCATTTCAAATCGAGTTATTAGCTCGGTTCGCCCTGTTTTGACTGTCTTTGTTCGCTTTCTCTCACTACTATGACGTTGCTTTCCGGTTTCGTTCCCAGGCTACTTCCAGACTCCAGCTGACGGCCATTTGGGACAGGGTGCCCAAATCGGGTTGTTTTACAATGTTTGACCCCAGAAATAAGGTCGAACTCTTACTTTTTTCCTTTTTTTCTCTTCGAATTATTGATAAGAAGGATGTAAAGAATTTATTAAAAATACTTCAAATTTGGGGTTATAGGCACTTATATATACGCAAAATGATAATAAGTATAAGAAAACCATATGAAGAATTGCAAATCAGAAAAGTCTCGCAATCCAAAATCCGTTGCCATTCCTAATTTTCAGCCGGGATAATTTCCGGGACGATTTTGGGATCATTTGCGGGCCGGGATCATTTGCGGGGCCGTACAATTTTTTCGCGCAGCAAACGGATCACGAAGCGGCCGCCATATTGGCCGAGCGTGATTGAGACCTGGGATCGAATGACAAATGAGGGGGGAGAAGAAGCTGAAATACCGCCTGCCCGAAAACCCCTGGTTTCTGAGTACAAAAGTTATATTCCGTCCACCAGCTGAAACGGTGTCAATCAAAGCTTATCGCGGCAAGTGTTGAAACCGTGAGCAAGAACTGAAAGTGTTGTGTACTGAGCTTGCAGTTGATAAAATATGGCGAGTAATACAAAAATCTTTGTCTTTTTTGAAGACTAAGGTGAAGTACCCTGGTTCCAGAGGTTTTCTAGAGAGGCTATGAATACATTTTCCCCTTCTTTTTATTACTGTAATGTATTGGACGTGGATAATAGTAATACAAAAAACTATCAGTAATGTGTATAAAGGCATGCAATTCAATTTTATTTTAAAATCCACGCTTCACTTTTCTTAGACTGACAAAATTCGTGTCTGCGGTAAACGCTGCAATTTTCATTCGCGCGAGCAGTGCAATCAGTGCAATCTTCGTCAATCTTCGAATGATTAGTTGTTAGTATTTCTTGCCTGAAGCCAACATGTAGATGATGTAATTATTGTGGATACTTAAAGGTTTTGATAACCCGCCTACTTTGAAATGACTTGCCGAATGTTCAAGTGTTACCGACTCGCGTGAAACCTTCCTGAATAAACAAGCTAATGAACTAAAACGGCGGGAAGTTTTAGAACTTACCTTCTCAAACTCATTAATAATTCATGAGATAGTCATCCAATGGAGGAACTGTATTTGGTCACATGCATGGGTCTTGATACCCGGTGAAACCCTTGTTGTTTGATCATGTTTCCAAGCCTAGTGATCATTATTTCTTAATCATCATATTCATGAACCACTAACTAATTACATACTGATAAGCTACAAGTAAGAAGCGAAGAAGTAAAGAAATAAAGAATGACATAGAAAGAAAAAGTCTGCCTCCACTGGAGTTCGAACCACGACCCTTCAGACTGTTTGTACTGTTTGTCCACTAACTCTTGTCCACTACTCTACTAGTACGCTAGTTGAAGTTACTGCCATCAAAAAATAATAATAAGCCATCTATGGAATAATTAGATACAACAGTCAAATGGTAAACAATACTTGCTAATGAAGTTTGAAAAGAAATGTATGTAAATTGTCGGTTTTACATTCGCATGAGAAGACATGTCAAACACTCATTGTTCGTCTTTCATCAGAGAATCTTAGGCCTCTCGGGTTTCATTTGTTTTCTCAATATTTGGAACCCCTGATGAAAGACGAACAATGAGTGTTTGACATAGTTCTTAGCTTGCAGCGAGTGGACTCAATATTTGGAAACAACTGCCAAATAGCCTGATGATTTTGACATGAATGAAAACCATAATGAAGTTGACGTAATTATCATGGTATGTAAGTTTTTATAACCCGTAATGCTCGCGTCGATCCATCTATTTTGAAAGAACTTTGCCGAATAAAGGAGTGTTACCGACTCGCGTGCTTGTTCTATTTCAATTGAGCTAACGGCGCTTGTTAATTCGGTAATTAGATTAGTTCTAACTAGGAAACCTTTCTGGATAAACAGCTTATTAACTAATGAGAAGATAAAACGGCGGTAAGTTTTGCAATTTTCTAGCAGTGTAATTAACTCAAATTTGGAAAGAATTTGAAATGACTTTCCGAAGAAAAGGAGTGTTACCGACTCGCGTATTTTTTGTAGTCAGTAGTAGTAATAGTAGCTGTTCGTGTTTTAAACAGTACATGATCACGTTTATGGTTTTACATACATACATACATATCTTTAATATAAGTTCCCAGAAAGGGCTTTTCAACATATATTTACAAATAAATTAAAATAAGTTAAACTAGGAGAAACCATAAATTTGTTAAAATACTTATCGATAAAATTGCGTAAAAACTATCATATCTAAGATTAAACACTATTACATTGAATTCAGTCGTAATAAGAAGCTAGTAACTTAGACTTAAGAGCTCTCTTAAATTGAGGAACTGAAGTTGACGCTTTAAGTGTGCTATCTAAGGCATTCCAGATCTTAACACCTCTGTAACTAAAGGACCTCTGACTGGATGCTGAGTTACATTTAGGAATGTTAAGGTCACCGCAATTTCGAGTATTGCGCTGGTGTATACTGGATCTCTTGCAAAACTTATCCGATAAGTAGGATGGCGAAAGCCCATTTAAGCATTTAAAGGTCAATAAAGTGTCTCTGAGATTAACAGTTTCTTTAACCGGTAGCCATTGAAGGTGGCGCAATACAGGTGTGATATGGTCAAATTTGCGTGCGCCACTTATTATTCTGGCTGAGAAATTCTGCACAAGTTGCAGTTTCTTGAAGTTCTTATAGGAGGTATTAGCCCAAACCGATCAACAATAATAGTTTGCTTAGAACAAGGGCATTAACAATCGTATTTAGAGTTTCGGAATTGAATAAGTGTTTCACTCTGTTGATTTGACACAAACTCGCCATACATGATGAGACAAGTTTTGTGACATGGGCATCTTAAGTTAGATTGGTGTCAATAATCACGCCTAAGTCTTTAGCTGAAGATACTGGAGTTAACTGCTTTCCTAAGAGTTCTATATGTATATCCAGGGGGGTCTGCTTCAGCATCTGTCGAGTGCCTAGATGTAATAGCTTGGTCTTGTCTGCGTTGATGAGTAAGCTGTCTGCAGATCTTCCACGAGTTTCTGGGTGCTGTCTTCCATATATGTATCCTACGTGGAAGAAGCGAGTTTGAGAAATGAGAACAACTTTCTTGAACCATAATATGGGTAGGGTACACCGCCTCACTGGTTAGTTCAGTTGGTAGAGCACGGTCTTGAGTGCGGGAGGTCCGGGGTTCGAATCCCGGCCGCGTCCTTGGGCAGGGGCCTATAAACCGTTGGCCTTGTCTCCTTCCTCTTGTAATCTATACGAGGGGGCGTGAAAGAACCTGTTGTGTTATTTCAAGAAAGAGTAGGGGATTATCTCCCGACACAACAGCCTGGTATACTAAGGTACTAACAATCTCATGCTCGTAAACTGCACGGCAGCACATTACGCCACAATAGCAGTCCGTATCACAAAAATAACCTTGTGAAGCGCATTTGGATATATTCATATATAATTTGCGCTTTATAAATGAATACCTTCTTTTTTTTACAGGCATTGCGCCATAACCTGGTGTGCCAATACAGTCCAATGTTCCCTCATCAGCGTGCCTTTCTAATTTTCTCTCTTGCGTGCTGATGAGAGAATTTAGAGATGAAATGTCCTTGAACAAACACAATAGAAATAACTCGAGATCTTTCCGCGTGTTATAGAAAAAAAAAATTTCATCGAATAAAGAATAAGTAAAGAAGTAAATAATAAGCAACCATAATTTAATTATCATAGTTGAAAAAGCCAGATGATACGCCCACACAAATTTACACGTGAGTGAATCCAATGAAAACAGGCAGTGTCCCTTCTGTACGAAAAGAAAGATGAACAAACACCTCCTCGTCCAGTGTGGCGAGTTCTACGTTAATAAAGAAAGACAACTGGTTAAAGATCTAAGCACTGGAAGCCCAGGCTTGATTTGCGTGGTCATAATAGTAATAAGGTTTTGTATGGGATTTGTGAAATATCTCTTAAAATTCGCCGAAATCACTTGAAATTCTCACCAGAGAACAAGGACAATCAACTACGTTTCAGGCAAGTTACGTATACTTTATTGAAATATTTACCGAGGTATTTCACAAATCGCTCCAAATTCCCATACGAAGCATTTATTTAATTTTATCTAAGTGAAAAGAACAACCTGCAACAGTTCCTAATCTAAGTGCTGACAGGCAATTGATATTAATGATGAAGATAAATCCGCCAAGAAAATTAATGACGACTATCTCTATAACTCTCTATAAATATATTTAATGTCAACGTTCTCAATATTAGGGCCTAGGGGAACCTTGAAGTATATATAGGAACAAGAGGTCCTAAGTGGCCTTAACTCGGGCCACCTAGGAACAGGTGAATACATGTAGTTCGTGGAGTTCTAGCATATTTTTGGGTAATACGTTGACATACATGGTTTGTGCTAGGGGAGCCGGATATTAGACATACTCATGCCCGTGATCATTAAACATAATGGAGTGGACCTTTTGCAGGAATGTAATCACATGGTTGCATGTCTTACTCAGATGGCAAACAAATGTTAATTCATATATTTAAAGGCACTTGTACGAGATCGGTAGTATTATTAGCAAAACCTGTTTGTAAATGCTATTTCCACCTCCAATCGATTGTCGATCTTTCTAACTGAACAGCGTGTTTCAGTAAAGATAGCTTGCCATCCAGCATCCATGGCAACGTCTTTCCCATGGAGATTACAAGCTCAATTCATTTGTTGACAAAGTATTATACCAGGTCATGACTGCCGGTTTCCTGCAAAAGGCCTATTACAACTGCGCCCAGTAATTATAATAAATCAACTTCACATAACACTGTCTAAAAGTTAAATTTCAGCCTCCTTCAAGATGTAGAAAATGAACACTAGCACTAATATTTGAAAAGCCACCACTCTACTCGAAAATAAACTGACTGCATGCAAATCTAGATAGATGACAATTTCACATTTAGAACGACATATCGCTAAATATTCACAAGGGATATAGCTCAGTACTAGCTAAAGAAAAAGTTACATGCTAGATGTATGCTACAATATAATATATATAGCAACTGTGCTTGAACAGTGAAGTTAGAAATAATATCAGTCCATGAATCCTACTGAAAAGCATTGATTTCTAAAAATGTTGAAAAGTATGGGTTGGTACAAAAAAAACTTAATTAATATTGCTCAAAAATATTACAATATTAATTGTGAATTGTGAATGTCGTTCTAACTGTGAAATAAAGTCATCTATCTAGATCTGCATGCAGTTTTATTTTCGAGTAGAGTGGTGACTTCAAATACTAGTGCTAGTGTTCATTTTCTACATCTTGAAGGAGGCTGAAATTTATAACGAAACATGCGAATTGTGATTCCCACTCATGTTTTTTTTATCACTAGGATGCCGACGCTGGTCTAGAACACCAGGAATCGGGTCGTTTACTGCTATATTTGATGCCATTACTTTGAACAAAAACGAATATTAAATAACAACAATGCAATCTTGTCATTTCCATCGAAGAAACCTTTGGTTTCAGCAAAACTTCGCTCACGTTTTGGCACTGTACTCGTGTGGTGTTCGTCGTGTCGAATAAATCTCTGGGTAAAAACGTCCTTCGGCTCCGACAAGGGCGCCAGTTGAAATATTCTGAGCCTGTTGGAAGCGGCTTTCCCACGACTGAAGTTAAATAAAACATTTAATTAAACTGTTTACATTTGAGAGATGGGACTCTGAATTTGATAGAAATTTCCTCCGCGACGGGACTTTTAATAGCACCCCCGTAAATAAACAAGAGCCCATCTGGGCTTTCACTCGGGCCACATGAGATTGAAGATGAAATACACTTTCATTTGAAATCCTCTTAGTAACAAGAGTTCAGTTGACCTTTCAAAATATATAAATTTATTCTGAGGTACGCATACTCTAAATCACAGAGATGTTAAATAAAGCGATAATTAGAAGAAAAAGTACATTAACAGACAAACTGAGAGGAAATTTGTTCAAATCAAAAAGAGTTTACTTACAGTACTTACGTAACTGAATCTTTCGTTTAGGATCTTTTGGTAGTGTTGTTGACAGCATCCCACCTTCATGCACATATGCACTGAATCGGAATGAAAGTCGAAGCCAACCTCGAACTTAACTTTCAGCTAACCTGTTTCCTTTCATTCCACAATGAATAATAATCTCATAAAGTAAGCCCGTAGCTTTCAATAAATTTGCCAGTGTCTGAATGAAACAGCTAGATCTTTTCCAATTTCTCTCACGAGTCACGGCAGAAGACAGAAACTTGAATTTTGATCCTCTTCACAGTAACGTAATTTAACGTCTCAGATATTATATATATGCCCTACTTCAGCTAGCGCTGTGCTTTTCAAGTACTTTCTCCTCTCTCTTTGCTGGCAGTTCATGCTTCTTGTTTGTGTAGTTGCCCCACTGAGCCGTAACCAGAAAACGAGTACAGCATTTCAGTTGGCATACACTGAAAACATCTGCTTAACTAAGATTTGTAAAAATCTTAGCGGATCATGTAAATATTCCGCTTGGCTCAATGAGGGTTTCTGCCGTCAAAGTTCATTTTTTGTTTCAGTTTTCCCCATATTAGCAGACATGTATAATGCCTCGAGCTCAGTCTCAATCCACTCGAAAGACTCTGGTCATTCTGTCGTAAAACATGCCTTAGCTGTACAAGACCTAGCCTGCTATTTTTTCTTCGAATTTATAAGAGTGAAAAATACGTCTGCATATTAGCAGGCTATACAAGACCTGACCCAAATTTAGGTTGTATTGCATAATTGCTTCTGACAATGACTCATTGAAATTGATATCTCCTTGTCTCGCCTAGTCTGAGAGCTTTGAACTTTCTTATCTGAGCGCGCCTGACGAAATCTAACCTTTGATTATAATTCGATACCCGTTGATATCCAAACGTGTTTGGATATTGTATTTCGCTTACGTTTCTAAATGTACATTGGATCTGCCCAGACAGCGCTGATCGAATGTATTATGGCTCCTGGTTGTTCATACATTGGATCTGCCCAGACAGCGCTGATCGAATGTATTACGGCTCCTGGTTGTTCATGTATTTTTATGGTCAATAAGAGCGCGCGCCATGGCCAGTTGAAATATCCTGAGCCTGTTGGAAGGCTTTCGCCCTCGCGGGTCGACCATTTTGATTTACTGTATTCAATTATGTAACTAAATTAACCTGGCGATTGGTGCGTGACCAGCACAGTGCAATCTGATTGGTGTGAATTTGACCTTTAACGCATGCGTAGAACGCTTGCTACACGGAATAAAAAATAAAAAAATAAAAAGAACGACTTCCACTTTAAGACTCGTTGCTGCCACAGGCAGCCCGAGTAACAAGAGCCCATCTGGGCTTTCACTCGGGCCACATGTACAATGTAGTGATACTTACTGTGACGTCACACAGGCCGGTCACGCCACATTTGTTGTACAGTTGGTCGTGAACGCAGGCAGTTGCTTATGAAATATCACAGGTCCGTGCTTATTCATCGCCAAATTACTTTCTTGTTCTTCCAAAATGCAAGCAAGCCCTTTCATCGAAGCTAATATGCTCTTAACTTATAAGTCTTATAAAGAATTAGGATATGGAAGCAGAATTGAGACTTTAGATGTATTTCGTGAGGCCCAAATCGCTAGATACAAACACATGGGGTTTTTTGCCAACTACATTATATATGCAAATACATAAATGGCGTCAGTGTTTACAAACAGTAAGTTTATAAACAGTAAGTGTCGCTAAATACATCAATGCAGCCATTTTTTTGGGCCCCTTGTTTGTGCAAGGCAGTTTTTTTTCTTTTATATTTTGCGTTCCAGGATTTTATTTTTTATTTTGGACTACCCTTCTTCAGATTTCTGATGGTGTGTTCCCAATGCGATTGAAGATGAAATACACTTTCATTTGAAATCCTCTTAGTAATAACCACAGGGAAGAATTATTAGCTGAATTTAGCAGTCTTTAGGAGTGGCCGGTAGCGCGGTGACTTTCATTCTCTGCTCCCCTATTATATATGTAATTTAATATTTTTGTTTTTCTCGTATGTAAATTAAAGAAGTTGACCTTTTACTGTAAACACGACTTATTCGTTTACAATTTAGTCTGCTGTTCTGTTATACTGCAGGTTCCGAGTACTAATAGATGATTGTCTCAACTGTATGTTTATATTTGTCCCATATTATAAGTTGTATCCTGTCCATCCTGTGATGGAGCTATCACTATATTTCTCTACTGTTCTTTCGAGCTTTCTACCCTGCGGCTCTTTATCAAGTTCGCTGATCGCCGCCTCGCGGTATTCGTTGGATTAAAGATTATTAACTGAAATGCCTGTTGGTTATCTCTAATTAAAAGCTTTACCCTCATTCCCAAAACTTCAGTCTGCTCCAGTGTTTGCGCTGGTATGTATTATGTTTCGAGAGTAAAATGAAATGTGGCATAAAACCTACGAAACGTACCACAAACATCTATTAGTGCCACGAGTGCGCGCATACAATTAATGCATAATTTAACGCATGCGCAGAAATTTTAGACTCGTGCCTGCCACTAGCCTGATTTTCAGACGGTACGAGGTCGTCCGCTCACTTCCTCCCCCTGAGCGGACGACCTCGTACCGTCTGAAAATCAGGCTAGCCTGCCACAGGCAGCCCGAGTAATTAAGTGACGCGCAGTGTCACGAGCGATGTCGAATCTGATTGGTTGATCTGTCACCTCGAAACACAAGCAAAATTACGACTGGAAAACTACGACCTCGTTTTGGTGTTAATTATTGCTGAGGGCCTGGGCGTTAGTCTCACTCAATCCAAGATGGCTGTTGTGTCGTATTGAAAAGGAGGACTATACAACACTTACCTTATATAGCCTTTGAAATCTTCCCTAGTTTCCTTCGAACCGAGCTCAACTGCTCCAATGGTTCAAAATGAAGTCGTATACTATTATAAATCGTAGAATCCTGTTGTTATTCATTGGCTAAGTGGAAAATACGTGGCATCCAAGAGAACATTGACCAATCGGATAATTGATCTAGAAAGCATTTCGAACTGTTCGAGAATTTGGTCTGTTATTCACAAAAGACATTCCATCAACTAAAAATGGACTGGTCGAGGCCAAGGGAGACGTTCCATAGTCATATTTTACCAGGAGCATGGCGTTGTTCTGGTCGGAACAACGAAGAAATGGTGGATAAGTTTGTCCACACGGGTATCATCACGTCTAAAGAGGT
Organism: Actinernus sp. WN-2022; assembly: GCA_030867875.1. Lineage (NCBI taxonomy): Eukaryota > Metazoa > Cnidaria > Anthozoa > Actiniaria > Actinernidae > Actinernus > Actinernus sp. WN-2022. The sequence goes on from JAOWCC010001589.1 coordinate 100,013,600, forward strand.
GGAAGATGCATTCCGAGCTGTTCCAAGGGGTGCATTCGTCCCTCCTGAACTTTACGACGAGGCTTATTCTGACCAGCCATTACGGGGTGATCCCCACGTGCACATGTCGGCACCGCATATGTATGCTACTGTGTTGGAAGCCTTGGATCTTTGTCCAGGTTTGTTTTTAGTTTTATTTATTTATTTACCGGATAAGTCTACACTCTATATAGAGTATTTTAGACTACGTTAGTCGAACTGTAAGTTGATTTGACTCCCCTGGATCTGGGAGAGCAACTCACCTTTATGACATATTTAGGGATGTGCGGCAGTACCACATGCAGTTTTGAAGCAAATATATTTAGCAATCAGGTGAACTAAAACTATTTTTGGCTAGTACTTTTTAAAAGTACTAGGGTTGATTAAAAAAATATTTATCAATCCAGGTCAATTAAGAAAAACTATTTTGATAGTTAGGATTACTTTTTAACAAATATTTTATAGCAACTTTTTTGGCAAAACAGGTTCAGTTATGGAGCCAATTAATGCAGCATACATAATGAAGTTTTGGAGTCGTGCCGCAGAAAAGGACATTTTCAAAGCTCATTGACTGATCATGACAGGGAGTTTAGGCTATAATGTGGAGGTGACTGCCACACCTGGGGGGACTCCCATATATAAGGAGGTGGGGACGCTTGTCATACCTTTAGGGGTCAAAATAACTTTTAGGGGTTTTGGTACCACTAGGAATAAGGCCGGTAGTTATGCTAGGAAATTGGAGGTGTATCAATCTGAGTAAATAATTAACAATTAGACCTGCAGCCCAAATGGGCTACGAGTCAATAGCCCATTTGGCGCAGCCGAATGGGCTATTTAACTCGTAGCCCATGAGGGCAAGAGGTCTAATTGTTTTAGTATAAACTAACTACTGGGACAGTAGAAAATAATAGAAAGAAACAAATTGAAGTTGAAAAAAGGTTATTATTTTGTGAAAATGTGTGCGTTTTTTCTCCACCATGGGCTATCACAAATAGACCTATAGTAGGGTAGCCAATCAGAATGCAGAATAATAGTCCACTAGTTGGTTTATACTAATAAATAATAGCCAGTAGGGTTTGCAGTGCATTTAGAATTGAAGCCATCTGAGATCACTAACTAGACTGGAGATACCAGTTTATTTACTAGAAAGTAAATAAGACAAAGTAAGAAGTACTTATTGGAGGGAAAAGTAAGTATTATGTTCAAGATTTGTCTCTATTCTCAGGTTTGTCATTCCTGAATGTTGGTAGTGGTACTGGATACTTTTCCAGTCTTGCTGGGTACATTACCAAACGACATAGTGTCAACCATGGCATTGAGGTTCACAAGGACTTGGTTGAATTTGCACAGGGGAGATGTGAGGAGTTCCTCAGATTCAGCCCCCATCTAGCTCGTGAAATCTGCCGGCCTTTCTTCTTGGCTGGGAACTGTTTTCGTATTGACTCATCTGATAGAAAGTATGACCGTATATACTGTGGTGCAGCCTGCCCTCCCAGCAAGGTGACCTTCATTTTATCCATGACCAAAATAGGAGGATTTGCTATTATTCCATGTAAAAACAAGGTGGGTGTCATACAGTGTCAAATATGTTTTAGGCAAGAAAAGAAACTGGGGAGCCAGGGTGGCACAGTGGATAAGCGCTTCGCCTCTTACCTCTGTGACCTGGGTTCGATTCCCGTTCGTGGCAACACGTGAGTTGAGTTTGTTGGTACATGTATCTTGCCCTTGCTCCGAGGGTTTTTCTCCGGGTTCTCTGGTTTTCCTCCCTCCACAAAAACCAACATGCTAAATTCCAATTTGATCTGTGTATTAGCTGGGTCCTGATTTTGATCTGCCCCTATGGTTGTTTCAGGTCTCGTTAGAAATTCAGAGTCTTTAAAACATGACTTCCCAGGTTGAGAATCTTTCCAAGATCTTGTCAAGATCTTACTTATTTCTTGCAAGATCTTGTGCAAAGACCCTGCAGGGTCCTGTAGGATCTTACAAGATCTTTGCAAAGATCTTAGCAAGATCTTACAGAATCTTTATAAATATTGCCAAGATCCTGCAAGATCTTAAGAAAAAAATGCCTAGATCCTGCAAGATCTTACAGGATCTTTATAAACATTGCCTGATCCTGCAAGATCTTACAGGATCTTTATAAAAAAATGCCAAGATCCTGCAAGATCTTACAGAATCTTTATAAATATTGCCAAGATCCTACAAGATCTTACAAGATCTTACGAGATCTTACATGATCTTAAGAAAAAAATGCCTAGATCCTGCAAGATCTTACAGGATCTTTATAAACATTGCCTGATCCTGCAAGATCTTACAGGATCTTTATAAAAAAATGCCAAGATCCTACAAGATCTTACAAGATCTTACGAGATCTTACATGATCTTAAGAAAAAAATGCCTAGATCCTGCAAGATCTTACAGGATCTTAAGAAAGAAATTACCAGATCCTGCAAGATCTTACAGGATCTTGTAAGATCTTACAGGATCTTAAGAATTGTTGTATTCTACTAGTTTAAGAGTCTTGATGATTTCGATAAATAAACTAAATTAGTAAGACTATTTACTAAATGACTGACAATATTATTATAAAAGTTAATGTCACCTAAATTAGAGGGTACGACTGCAGCTCTAAAAACCTTGCATTTTATTGGACCCCCTTTGAGCCACACTATAAAGAAAGTTATTGTTTAGCGAATTAAAATGACATAGTTGAGATGCAGTAGCAAAAACTGCATCTCATGGAAAATGTAGGAATTCCATCACTGTAACTGGACTTCAGTGACTTTTGAGATGAAATTTTTAGAGATTTGTTGCTTAGCGAATCATGTTATCATGCCATATATGTACAAGTATCTTAGGCAGACACTAGAAAATATTCACAGTAAGAGAAACATGAATTATCTAGAACAGGGCTTTCAAAATCAGAGTAGATGGTCAACATACATGTACACGTAGAAAGGTTGGCTGCCATGTCAGTGCCAGGGTATTAATGTATAGATGATCAGTAGATTCAAAATTCAAGTCTGGTAAAAAATAGCTGCTGATTTGCCACAAAGAAGCTGCCAGAGTCCCGATGGGAGTCAGGTTATTTTGAATGCCTTCCTAGGAATTTCAAGCCCTTGCTTATTGTAGAAAAGCTGGAAATTCCTAGAGAATCTTAAAAACAGTAACTGCAGGTCAGCCAGTCTTTGAATTCCTTGGAATTTCAGGTAATTACATTGAATCTAAAAATAAATTGACTTTGCCACCCATATTAGAACCAAATGTAAAAACAAGAGTTTATTATCATAGATCTGTAGAACTTTAAAGTGAGCCTTTGCTGAAAAAAACAATGTTTGCTCTCCAATGCTCCTTATGGATGCCTAAATCTGTTATGGTGTTTGCCGTTAAACTCATTTGAATTTCCCATACGCTGCCATCTTGAATCATGATATCACAGTGTTGTTTCTATTGTCATAAAACAAATATATATTATAGCTCCTTTGTTGTGTAACAATAGGGGCAACACTGTGACTTCATAAAATCTAAGATGGCCACACGCAGAAACTCAAATTAGTGTTACAGACAGAAAAATTGAAGGGCTGTGTGCAAAAAGGACGTAAGTGACTCTTGATCACATTCTAAATTCTCCTTCAATTTCTTTGTTTTCTAAGGGAGGATTTAGAATGTGATTAAGAATCACTTACATGTACGCCCTTTTTGCACACAGCCCTTCAATTGGTCCATAAGTGATATCTAGTGCACAATTTGCAGGCAGATTAGACATCAGCTGGCGGCTAAACAAAAAATATTTGCAACCAGTTTTGAAAGTTTGGTCACCAGGGCAAAAATCTTAGTTATATTGGCGACCAGAAGGTTGCAATGTTGAGCCCTGGCAGGACAGTTACAATGTACACAGCAACAGATACACAGGGAATAAATATTTGAGAGTGAACATTGTTTTTCAACTGAGGTTCCCTTTAAACATTTAGCCACTATGAGTTTTTAAATCTGACTACATGTATATAATATATTCTTAATATAATTATGCTGAAACTGCTGTCAGAAATACATGTATATAGTAAAACTGATTTATAATACAAGTACCAGCATCAGTACAGACTTCCAATTATGGTTTTATATTAAAAATAATATTTATACTAAAGGTTAGAGTTTAAAGGGGCTGTGTCATGGTATTCATGATCATGAGCGGCTTTTGTAATGATCTCCTTAACGATCTCCTGACAGGTTTGTAGCATGAAAGGATTAAGTTAGAGCAAGAATTTCAGGAAAAAAGCAAGTTGACTCCAAACATGGAGAATTTTTGCAAACAAATATTAATTTTTGGACAAAATCTAAAAACCACTGAATGTGCTTGGAAACATTTTGCAGTCTCGGCTGCAGTTATTTTCAGCAAATTTTAAATGAACTAAGGAACCTTGTGCATATGTGGGGTGGTTAAAATGAAAGCAAAAATGACTAACAAATTGTATGCAAAAAGAATGACTGAATACAGGTGTTACACCTTAACATATATACATGTAGCCCCCTTAACATTAACAGAGTTAATAATTTAATGTTCCATATGACATTATAACTTTTAGTTTATTTAGTTATAGGTTTTATAAACTATGCAGTTTTAAATACAAATGTTTCTGATCTTCACTCACTACTTGGCAGTCAACTTTTCCCTGATTAGCTTTCATTGTTGGTGATGATTTAAATAATTAACTCTTCAGCCCCAACATTTGCCATTTGGAGTCTGATCAAAATTTAACCAAATGTATAGAGAAAAGAAGAATTTGGATGTGACTTTTGGGGCTGAAAGGGTTAAAAACTTTGGTCCTGCATCTTGAATTCTAAGCCAGCCTGTAAAAAGCAATTAACCAAAATAAGAATGAGTGCCGGTGTCGAAGGGATTTCGCCCCCCCAGGGATCTCGCCCTCCCCCTCCCCCCGGGGGGCGAGATCACTAGGGATTTCACCCCCCGGGGGGCGAGATCACTAGGGATTTCACCCCCCCTTAGGGATCTCCCCCCCCCCCCCCCCAGTGTAAACAGACTAAGCTGGGGATTTCCCCCCCCCCCCCCCCCCCCCTCCAATTCTCTCGTACTAAAAGCAAGCTCGTTCGACGTTGCTTTAGCTAAAAACAGCTTTCGTGATCCAATTGATGTCATACTCGTACTCGTTCGCTGTATTCACTCGTTGGATATCAAGTCTTAGATACATTTCATAAACGTTTATCTTCGATCGTAATTCTTTTGGTGAAGACTTTATATTTTGAAATAAGAATTGGACGCATTTCAACTTTATCCGTGCATGTTGAAACAAACAACCAAATAGAAACAAGCAAACTGCTCATATAACAATTTTATTTAAACAATTAAAGTGATATATACACAGTTATTTAAATGTGGCAAGCTCTATTCTCGACGAAGCCTCTTCGATGATCGTGGTGCCCTCGAACTACAGAGCCACTCAACGCTCGTATCAAATTGGCGACCAACACACTTCTGGTGAAACCAGTCACCACACAGACTGCACTCCACCATGTCGCCGAAACGCTTCTGGTAACTTGCAATTGCAGTAATTCTCGATGGCGACGCTTTTGTGTGCTCTCTCAATCACTCTAGCCTTGCGGGACTTTAATGGTTTGGTTTTTAATACAGGCACAATCACGACTTAATAAAAAGCCAATTAACAGCTCTTAGCTAAAAATAGTGTAACAGAAGAACGACAACATTTGTGGCTTGCTTTACAGATTTGTTCTAATAAGTCGAATATCCCAAAATCGCTAGAAATGCCTCTTTAGTATAGAAAGCAACTAATAACTGATGCCGCGTGGGTTTACAAATGAGTGACTAGGAAACATTGCGGAGTCACTAAAAACTGAGGTAGAACTATTAATATGATTTGTTTGCTATTTAAACAGTTGGGTTAGTTGCTCTTTTAATTCTGCAATTAGACTGTGAGCTTTGTGAAAAATAAACGAGTCAGGCCCAGGATAACAAATGTTTTGGTCAATCCAAAGAAATCCCGCCTCTTTGTTTTGGGCGCGCTTGGTTTTTAATACAGTCACAAGCACGACTTGTAAAATAGTGTAACAGATGAACAGCAACATTTTCGGCCTTCCTCTACAGATTTGTTCTAATAAGACGAATACCATTGCTTCTCTTTAGTATAGAAAGCGAAAAGAAGACTCCAAAGGCAAAGAATGTCAACAGCGCTAGCTTTGGTTTTAATGAAGCGGCGTGATTATTACGTTTTTCAAGCGCTGTAATATAGTCAACAATCGTATTTCAAGAGTTCACTTTAGTCTGGTTCCCAATGCATGGTTCGCAGTGAAGAGGACTGCGATCGATCAATCGTAAGTTTGTTTTATAGACGGTTTTATTGATTAAGTAATCAAGTGTTGCAACAGTCTTAACAGTGACATATATTAAAGTTCATGTTCACTTAGCAAATCGTTAAGAGGGGGGGGGGGCGAAATCCCTGAGGGGGGACTAGTGAGGGGGGCGAGATCACTAGGGATCTCGCCCCCGGGGAGGCGAAATCCCTAGTGATCTCGCCCCCCGGGGGGTGAGATTACGGGGGGGGGCGAAATCCCTGGGACACCGGTACTGTGGAGTGTGGTGTATAAATTAGTACCTGCAAGGCTTTTATAGTCTAAAACAACCAGGATAAGATACATGTATATAGCCATGTTAGACTTTTTTTATCCTCTCAACAACAATCAACATTACATGTGTGAAGTTCGGAAAGTCTTAATTAAGCTACTTTATTTCTTATGAACTGATTTTCACTGTAAAGTTTGACCAACTTACAAATATAATATTTAGAGATTACATTTGAGTGAGAGTCTTTCCAAGATCTTGATAAGATCTTGCAAGATCTTTAAAGAATCTTTCCAAGATCTTGTAAGATATTGGTGAGATCATACAAAACCAATGATTTCAAGATCTTGTAAGATCTTGTAAGATCTTAAATAAGATCTTTCCAAGATCTTGTAAGATCTTGATAAGAACGTACAAGAAAATATTTCAAGATCTTGAAAGATCTTTAGAGAATCTTTCCAAGATCTTGTAAGATCTTAATAAGATCTTGATAAGATATTGGTAAGATCTTACAAAACATGATTTCAAGATCTTGTAAGATCTTGGTAAGATCTTGCAAGATCTTTAGAGAATCTTTCCAAGATCTTGTAAGATCTTGATAAGATCTTGATAAGATATTGGTAAGATCTTACAAAACATGATTTCAAGATCTTGTAAGATCTTAATAAGATCTTTCCATGATCTTGTAAGATCTTGATAAGATCTTACAAGAAAATATTTCAAGATCTTATAAGATCTTTAGAGGATCTTTCCAAGATCTTGTAAGATCTTTATAAGATCTTTCCAAGATCTTACAAGAAAATATTTCAAGATCTTATAAGATCTTTAGAGGATCTTTCCAAGATCTTGTAAGATCTTTATAAGATCTTTCCATGATCTTGTAAGATCTTGATAAGATCTTACAAGAAAATATTTCAAGATCTTATAAGATCTTTAAAGGATCTTTCCAAGATCTTGTAAGATCTTATAAGTTCTTATATGATCTTTGTAAGATCTTGTCAAGATTTTTTTTTTTTAGTAAAAAATGTTTTTGTAAGATTATGCAAGATCTTGGCAAGATCTTTGCAAGATTTAGTAAGATCTTACCAAGATTTAGTAAGATCTTGGCAAGATTCTTTCCAGGTAAGATCTTTGTAAGATCTTACAAGATCTTACAAGATCTTACAAGATCTTACAAGATCTTGACAAGATTCTCAACCTGGGTTACTGTCAGGGTCTTCATTTAAAGGTGTCATGGCAAAAATGTAAGATTTTTTTGCTTGATTATGTTCATATTTTCACAAGCAGTACCCATTTTATTGATACAACTGATATTTTTATGCAATCAAATCACCAGCTCATTTCTGCTGATTGATTAAAAAGAATCCAATAATTCTCAATGTTTATGCTATCCAGCCTAAGCTATTGTCTGTAGCTGCTACGATGTGCAACTGCAGACAACTAAAACTATTGTCTGCAGTTGTACATCATGGCTACAGACACTACTGTGTGATGCCATGTCTTGCGTGCACACATATGACATTTTGCCACAGGAGAAAGAAGAATAAAGACTTTATTTGGCACTTTTGTGTTTGAAAACAATATCCAGAGATCGGAAAATTGTGGCATGTACATGTATTCTATTCCCAACACAAACTTAAAGTTTATACAACTGAGAAAGTTGACAAAAAAACAAATTGAAAAGCAGTTGGAATTTGGGGATTTCGTTTTACACTCCCAATGTCTTCCTTGGCTAAATGAAAAGGATTTCAAAGAAGGGTTAGTGAATGTTGACAAAAAAAAAGACTTGAAGAAACTAATCACAAAACTCAAGAGCCCTGTATCCAAACACCCTTAATTCAGCATAACAGTTCTTTCAGATAATGCACTTCCTCTGTCGTCATTGCAGTCAATTAGTTACAATTTGTTTGGACATTGTTTGACAATTTGTGTTCGGGCAATCTTCCGACCAGTACAAGTTATTGTTGTCGTTTCTAGCATTTTGTCATTGCAGTCAATTAGTTACAATTTGTTTGGACATTGTTTGACAATTTGTGTACGGGCAATCTTCCGACCAGTACAAGTTATTGTTGTCGTTTCTAGCATTTTGTCTTTGTAGTAAGCTTTGGTAGTAAAAAAAAATGTGAAGGGCTGTGTGCAACAAGGGCATACATGTAAGTGACACCTGATGACAGTGACGTCACCAACCAGTACAAACCACAGGGATCCCATTAACCCATCAGAAAAAATTACCAGCCAGAATACCTTGGGACTAGGCTGGGGTGCCTCCTCTTTTGGTGAAATGTAACCTTTAAAACACGATTACGTGATCAAATAAATGCCCTCATGAAATTGTATATTCATTTCATGGCAAAAATTTGAACTTTCTTTGGAAAAAAATATCCAAAGTTATGGATGATTCACTATTTCTACATGTACGTATGATGTCATTATTAGTGATGTCAGGCTTCAAGCATAAATCACACTGCAGACAATAAAAATATCACTGAAGAAAATACCAAGACTTCTGAGTGTTAGCCAAATGAATGCCATTAATTCTTACTAATGTTGTCAAAGTTGCAAGTACCATGATAGCTTTCTGTCAAAAGATGTGATTACAACCCAACCTGATTAAAATAATTCTCCAAAGCTTACTAAATCTTGATGCCAAATAAAACTGTTTTAGCAAAAACAAATAAAAGTTGGGAATATTTCTTACGAGAGTGTAAAACAATTGGCAAAAACCTCCATCATTATTGCACATTCATGTTCTTTTTATTTCATGGCAGCTACTCAAGATAGAACGTGTCTCACCAACACGTGTCAAACAGTCCATTATCAGTGAAGTGTGTTTTGCATCTCTGATTCCACTGCCTGAAAGAGAGTCATCACTTCCAAAGATTACATTCCCTCCTGATGACCACAAGAAAAAAGAAAAGGTAGCCTGTGTATCAACAGTATTTAAGTGAAGAGACACTGTATCTAAATAAAGAATTAATAACCAAATTATCTTTCTTTGAATATTTACAATCTGGAGAATGATTTTGGCCCAGTAAAGGTGAGGGCTACAAAAACACCAAAGCATCATGATTTTAATTATGATGTCGCCCCACCCAAAGGAAATGCAGCACTAAAATCCAAGCAAACCTCGTAAAGGGGATGAATATCATGTAACAGATAGCAAAATTAACAACTATTGTCATTAACCAAATGCAATGGGGGAACTGCTGCCCTTGCATATCAGTTCCATAAACTATAAATTACAAACAACAACTCTGAAGCAGTTGCTAAAATTCAGAATAAGGTAACATGGGAACTGCTGCCCTTGCTAATCAGTCAAAACTATGGCCATTATAATGGGCAGGATCGAGACCACAATGCTTAATTGCTAGGGAAAGCCTGTCAGTGAAATAAGTCCTAGAAACAGGACTATCATCTATTGAAATGAAAAGAGGACCTGCATGGTCTGTGTATGTATGTATGTATGTAGAGTATTTGACAGGGGTTTCAAAGTATGGCACATAGTAGAATAGTAATTAGAGCTAATACTGCTGTTTGTAACATACTCGACAAAATATCTGGATTCTGATTGGTCAATGACGAGTGCATCTACAGGTTATTGAGTGCACAGTCGAATGCTCTCAGCAAATGTTTGCTCAGTATAATTATTATAAACAAAAAATTGCATGAACTGCTCGTGCTATACTTGATTTATAGGCACTGAGTGATATCTTGAAAGTTCTCAAATTGCACTCGTCTACATACATACATACTTTATTTGAGACTCCCTTAACAGGGCTTTTCAGTCACAATACAATATAAAAATATATATAATCTAATTTACAGTAAAAATATAATATAATTTACAATTATGGGTTAATTTAATAAACCTTATCTTTATTAAATAAACTATTAAAAACACTTCTCTTAAAATTCTGAATATTTTTGATATTTTGTAGATCTTTTGTAAGACTATTCCATGCACTGACACCCCGAAAATAAAAAGCTCTTTGTCCCGTTGACAATCTGCAGCGTGGAATATTCAAATTTCCAGATCCCCTAGTATTTCTACCATGAATGGCAGAATGCTTAACAAAGTATTTAGATAAATATTCTGGAGCTAATCCATTCATGCATTTAAAAGCTAAAACTAAATCATTAAATATAATCTTTTCTGAGACATTTAGCCATTTAAGCGATCTTCTGCCCTCAGAAATATGATCAAACTTTCTTAATCCTAAGACTATTCTGGCTGCAAAATTCTGCACTAACTGCAGCTTATGTAAATTAGATTTAGTAGTATTCCCCCATACTGAGGAGCAGTAAAACAATTTAGTAAATACAAAACTATTTATGAGCAATAAAAGTGTTTTCTTATCTAAAAGGTGCTTGATTCTATTTATCTGTACTAACTGATTCATACAACCAGAAGCTGTTTTAGTAATATGTACATTATACGTAAGGCCTTGGTCTATAAAGATGCCAAGATCCTTAACAACTGGAACAGGTGAAATAGTCTTACCTAGTAATGAAAGAGAAATGGCAGGTAACTGCTTAGTAAGTTGCGGCAAACCAACAACTAGTAATTTTGTCTTATCAGGATTTATGAGTAAAGAGTTTTTTGCACACCAATTACTGATATTCATGAGGTCATTATTTACAGCTGAAATAGCATTTAATGAATTTGATACTGGAAATTTGAAATACAGTTGACAATCGTCAACATACGCAGTAACTTGGCTATGACTAACCTTGTTAATTAGATTATTAACATATATTGTAAAAAGTACTGGACCTAATATCGATCCTTGAGGGACACCATGTTTTAATGGTAGCACTTCCGAAACAGAATCTTCATAACGTACCCTTTGATATCTATCTGATAAGTAGCTACGAAACCACGAAATTGCAGATGGCTTAAGGCCAAGATTATGTAACTTATTTAACAATAAATTATGATTAAGACTATCGAATGCTTTAGACATATCTAATAATACAAGTAATGAGACTTTTTTTCATCGATTGCCTTCAGGAGTTCATCAGTGACATATGTGAGGGCAGTTTCTGTTGAGTGTTGTTTCCTGTTGCCACTTTGATGTATTGATAGTTTATTGTTTGTAGTTAAGAAATCCACAAATTGCCTGTGTGCAAGTCTCTCATTTACCTTAGATAGAATAGGTAACAATGAGATGGGCCTATTATTGGCCGGTTCTTCTGGATCTCCTTCCTTAGGGACGGGAACAACTTCTGCAATCTTCCATGCTCTAGGAAAGATGGACATTTGGAAAGAGTTGTTGATCAGTCTGGTAATCACTGGTACTGTAGTTGAACAACTGTCTTTCAAAACTTTTGTTAAAATTTTATCGAAACCTGGTGCTTTATTGCTAGATAAGCTTTTAATAACAGACTCAACATCTTTCTCCTTGACATTCTGAAAACCAAATCGTTCTGTTTCAGTAGGTAAACTGAGTTCTACTTCTTCGCTCGAAGTACATTCTGTATCCAGTCCATGGTCTTTTGCTATCAGATTCGCTTTAATAGCAGTTAGATTTCCTACTGATGTAAAATATTTATTGAATTTATTAGCCATAGTCTTGTGATCTTCCGTAGTACTAAAAAGGCTCATGCAATTACAATGTACGTGTATTAGAATTAACTTTCAAAATATCACCCAGTGCCTATAAATCCTGTATAGCACTCGCATTCATGCGATTTCCTCTACGTATTTCTACAAGTTATTTGTATTTTGGTGAGCCTGCTTAGCCAACTAATAAGTTGTTTATTATGCAAACCTGCAAAGAAACTGCACTTACAGCAACCAAAGCTGTTTTAACATGATTACTAGCCAAATATGGTCTCATATTTCCTTGTTCTTGTGCATATAATTTGCATGCATTCTTTACAGAGTTATACAACATTTGAATAAAGTATTTGTAATCATTGTTGTCGTCTAAAGTGCTGATTCTATAGGAGTCTAAAATGAACCATGATAAATCTTAAGTAACTTTTTGGTATAATAATTATTATTATTATGTTTATGGCTGCATATTTTATTCATAGTTACTGCATGTATTTCCTGCTGGTGACTTGCTTGTCAGCCGTGGGCCGGCCAGGACAACATTAGCCAGACTACGAGCCTTACAGGAGGCCTGTGGTAAGTGTAATATACACTATTATTTGAATTACTTGTCATGAGTCGTTTGCTTATTTTAATTACCGTACTGGTAAGGCTGATTTACACAGTACAACTTTTGCTTACAATAGTTGGAAATAATTACCTTAATGCCATTGTTCATGACTGTTGTATGCAAGTTGTGAGGCTGATTTACATGATGCAATTCATGTTATGAGCATGCCATAAGCTAACTGCCTGTGACAAAGTTGTAGCGTATAAATTGGTCTTTATGTACCCATGCAAATGAGAATGGTGTACCAAAAGGCCTTTGCAGCAAACAGTCACATGCTGATATATTACCTCAATAATGAATTAATTGAAGGGCTGTGTGCAACAATGGCCTAAGTGACTCCTGATCACATTCTAAATTCTCTTTCAAATCCATTGTTTTCTAAGGAGAATTTAGAATGTGATCAGGAGTTGCCCTTGTTGCACACAGCCCTTCGGTTGAGCTTGTGATCCCATGGGAAAGACTGTACTGGATGGCAAACAATCTTAAAAAAAGGCAGTTTTAGAGAGATTGAGAATCGATTGGAGGTGGAAAATAGCATTTACAAACAGGTTTTGCTAATATAACACTACCGAGCTCATACAAATGCCTTTAAATAAATGAAGTAAGATTTTTTTGCCCTCCAGTCAACACATTCTCCCTGTTGAATTAAAACTATCCTTAAATGGAAAACACACTTGAAATAATGATAATCATTGATTCTAATGACATTCTTAAAACCAGTCAAGGATAAAGATAAAGATTTGTCACATCCCGAACGGCAGTAGACAGGCTTAGTGTAGTAGTCACAACGTCTGCACTACACTACAGTAGATGCAAAGGGTTAGAAGTTTGAGCCTGAGTAGGAGTTTACCTTCTTTTCTTGTTTACCTGTGAACCCTAGTTCTAGGTGAGTGAGAACCTGTTGTTTACCTGTGAAGTCGTCCGATGGTTACGGTTAGGTTAGGATTCGTCTTAGAATTAACGATTATCATTATTTCAAGTGAGTTTTCCATTTAAGGATAGTTAAATGTTAATTCAACGGAGAGAATGCGTTGCTCCAGTACAACCATGTGATTATATCGTGCAAACAGCTCATTGCTTAAATAATTTAACTGAGTGCAAAACGCAACGTTCCTCTACCCAGTGTTTTTTTAGACTTACAGTAATACTAAGGACCACAATTCTTCATTCTTTATACTTTTACGAGAAAGTCTTGCAGTAATGACCCTCTCTTGTGTTCTTCATTACAGAGTGCTTCAAAACATCCCAACCTATTCCCCTACCATTCTGCTATGTGCCATGCCAACAACAGCTAAGGGACATAAAATATCCTGAGAAGATCAAACAAGGTGGCAAACAATCAAAACCAGGGCCTCCTTCTATCCTGAGTCCTGTAGATGGCCGAATATCCTTCTTTGGGGCATGTAAAGGATCCTGTACATCTGGTCACTGCACAAGGGATGGAAGTTTATTGGATGATGAAGATATTTGGGATCACTTACAATCAGATAAAGTGTGGGAAACAGTTCTAGAGCATTACTATAGTGTTTGTAGTGTGTCCTCGACACAAAAGACAAGGACTTTGAATGTGTATGCAAAAAAGAAGATAAATCATGCACAAAGTGTTTCTGAAGTAAGGAAAACACTATCCTATGCTGATCTTATGAACAAGCTAGGACTGCCATGCGCTACGGTACAACCCTCACAAATACATGGCAGTAAAGCTGAAGGACTGCCGCATAGATCAGAATGGCATGCTTATGGTGGGACAGAACAGTCTGTTGATTTTGGGAGGGAAGAGATGTCATTGAATGCCGAGGTTGACACACAGCAAGCAACAGTAGATCCTTGTGAAAATGAAATGGAAGAAAAGGAGCTGTGGCAGAATGCAGAAGTTAAAAGTGACTCACAACAAGGGCCTGTACAGAGTCCGGTTAATGCCTCTTCAAATAGTGAAGTTGAAGAGTCAATTCAGACATGTACACAAAACCTTAGTAACATTACTTTAAATGGTGAATCAAGTGAAGAATCAAATGTGACTTGCAGACAACAAAGTTGTAGTTCACCAGAAGTGAACTTGGACACAGTTGATTTTCCTGTTCAAGGCCCTAGCAGTTCTGTGCAACATACTTCCGCTGCCATGATTACTGATTTGGCAACTACATTCAGTGCGAGCAATGAGTCACTAAAAGAACCTCTCAGTGCTACTAATGTTTTCTCAGTATATTCTGAAAATGGATATCCTAAAACTGAACTATCAGAAGACATTGAGAACTCCCCTTATCACAATGAGGCTGCAGCCGAGAGCACAACAAACCAGTTACTCAGCAATACCAAGGTAGCTGCTACAAACAGTGTGACATCAACTGAGTACAGTAATGTGCTGATTGATGTTGATCACAAACATATGGACAGGCTGCGTCGTCTTACGAAGAGGAAGTGGACACTGGATGAGGACTTGGAGTTGGTGCGGTTTCTGACTGACATTACTGAAAAATCCAGCAAAGGTCGTTGCAAGGTGGGTTTGTTAAATACCTTTATGCTCTTTGTAGACTTTCTCAAAGTTCTATGCCTACAAACTCAACTCTCATATCGCGCCGCATCCGGGGATCGAACCTGGGCCACAGAGGTGAGAGGCAAAGCATTTATCATATTACCCATATGACCCTGCACATGCTTTCCTTTCAAAACCATTTACAAAGGTCATGTGATGGGGACAGTACATTGTATGTGTTTGACGTCAGCAGGCCGGAAATACAGCCCTCCCACTCATTCAATAAGTACCTGGTACATGTACATGTATGTCCCATCCAGCCCTCACATTCATTCAATAAGTACCTAGTATGTCCTGTCCAGCCCTCCCACTCATTCAATAAGTACCTAGTATGTCCCGTCCAGCCCTCACACTCATTCAATAAGTACATGTACCTACAGTAGTATGTCTCATATTGTGAAGAAAAAAGCTTTATTTCAGTCATTTAATAATCTAGTTTACCTGGTTTGCATCGTTTGGATTTCACTGTTTTTGTCAACAGGGTTGGTTTAAAGCAGAGCTTATCAGACCAGAGCTGTTCTCCAGACTAGACAGTGTGGTGTACCCAAGAATTGGCTCCCATTCTGCTGATGACCTGGCCTTCAGGGCCGTCGCCCTGTGCCGGGTGGCAAAGATTCTCGACTCCACTCTGTACCTTCTCAGTGGACCCTCCTTACTTAAGGACCTGGGGACCTTCCAGTGTAAGCATGCACTGGAGTCATTCACAGTGGTGTCCTTCTTGTCTTCAAGAACTCCATGGGACTCTCCTACTGAACCCAAGGCTTTGGGAAGTGCAAAGGAAGAAGTGTCCCAGGGACCCAATGGAGAACAAGGGCTCGTCAAAACTGTAGAGCATGTGCGTGGTCAGCATGAACTGACCAGTAAAAAGCTGAAGTTAACACAAGGACTGCAGGATCAGTATAAGGAACAGCAAAAGTTGCTCAAGAAACAAGTATGATGCTAGTTAGGCCCTGGTCAAGTTCACACAGGAGAATGTTCTAAAAATACATCAATGGGAATTCATCAATACCCAAACATCAATGATGGGAAAACGGAATTCTTCCAATCAATAGTTTTTGCCTGAGGATGTAAATCTGTCAATTCAGAAATTACATTGATGTTTTTTTTAATTGTTCTGTGTCAAACTGTCGCTCTCGTTTGACTACTAGCTCTCATGCGCTCTCATAGAATTTAAACCTGATCAAATTGTCGTGAGTCAATGAGAGTTTTCGTTATTCCCTTGTGTGACTCGTCAACTCTCATCGACTGTCATTGAAGAAAACTATCATTTCGCTCTCACGCCTCCAATCTCGTGTGTTCTTATACTCGTTAGATTGGGGAACTCAAATTCAGAAATTTAGATTAGTTCGGAGGCATGTGTCGTTTTTGTGGCATGCTTTTAAATGAATCAAGACACTTCGTTGAAGCTTTTCACTGCAATAAAGTAGGAGATAGTTTTTCAACTACCCAATACAAGAATACTTTAAAGCCAAATGATTATGTTCTGACACTAGTTGGCTTTGTAGCTTGGAGCGAAGTGGTTTACG
The DNA here is from genome assembly GCA_030867875.1 of Actinernus sp. WN-2022. Taxonomy (NCBI): domain Eukaryota; kingdom Metazoa; phylum Cnidaria; class Anthozoa; order Actiniaria; family Actinernidae; genus Actinernus; species Actinernus sp. WN-2022. The sequence goes on from JAOWCC010001589.1 coordinate 100,030,436, forward strand.
GGACAAGTGAGACAAGCTGTCTAATTTTGTACAAGTAAGTAAGTATGGTAACTATGTAATCTGTGTCAATCCCAAGGTTCTTCTTTTGGAAGAAAAGCAGCAGTTGGTGCAGAATGTGCGAGTACGCAGTGACAACCAAGGTATCCAGCAGACTGACAGACCGTCTGACTCCCCGGTGGTCTCCGAGCTGAAGGTACAGCGACAGGAGGTTATGAGCAGGCTACAGAAGCTGATCGAGCTGCAGGCAGAACAAGACCTGAAGAAAACTCAACTAGTGGACGAGCTAAAGAAACTAAGGGAGGATGAACACAGGTAAGGTTCACATGTAGTTGGTATTACCTTTCTTTTTGGAGGAGTATGTGTGTAAGAGCCATGTCGCCTATTTTTAGCATCACTTTGAAAAGCTCACAGTCATATACTTATGTAATCTCAAATTAATGGTCTGTTTTTATGGAAAGGTACTTCGTAAGTGGAGAAAATCTACAGAGCAGTTACTTGCGGTACGAGAGATCGACTGTATAATTATGTACTTACTTGCAGTCCGAGAGATCGACTGTATAATTATATACTTACTTGCGGTCCGAGAGATCGACTGTATAATTATATACTTACTTGCGGTACGAGAGATCGACTTTATAATTATGTACTTACTTGCAGTCCGAGAGATCGACTGTATAATTATATACTTACTTGCGGTCCGAGAGATCGACTGTATAATTATATACTTACTTGCGGTACGAGAGATCGACTGTATAATTATGTACTTACTTGCGGTCCGAGAGATCAACTCGAATGGTGCTACAAGGACTGAAAAAAAGAACTAATACGACCCGACACAAGTCATTTTAGTAGTATTATCAAAATACAATGCCAGATGAATTTCTAAAGGCTTTTTTTAATCTCTAAAGTTTGCAATTTTCAACTATATCTTTTTTTTTTTTTGCGTTTTGCTTTGGGTGGGGTTCCGTGAGTGCTTCAAACGCACGCGGTTTTATATGTGGCTGCGTATTTGTTTAGGTAATCAAATGGTTTTATATGTGGCCGCGTATTTGTTTAGGTAATCAAATGGTTTTATATGTGGCCGCGTATTTGTTTAGGTAATCAAATGGTTTTATATGTGGCCGCGTATTTGTTTAGGTAATCAAATGGTTTTATATGTGGCCGCGTATTTGTATAGGTAATCAAATGGTTTTATATGTGGCCGCGTATTTGTATAGGTAATCAAATGGGGCGAGTGAAATTAGGGATACATTTCGGGAATTCACATATACGCGAACTTTGTGAAAAACTTTCCTAGTACTATTAATTAAGGTTATCGTATACTTTCAGGTTACTGTTCCAGATAAAATTAAGTAGCGTCTCGAATATTCATCGTATTTAGATAAATTATACAACGATATACCTAAGGTTTGTAATTTTGATAAAAGTGCGATTTTTAAATAAACTTCTTTTCCGATGAAACAAGTTAGTTTCCAAGAGCTCCAACTCCGCGGCAATTTAATGAATTTAAGATCTGTTTGCTTTTCTGGACTCCCACAGACCTTGTTTACGAAACTGTGTCGGTGATTGTGTAAATTCAAAGCCGTTCTGAAGATATTTCGGTCTTCGTGAAACTGCTAACTGCTAATCCAAGTATAGATGTGGGAATCGCTCTCAGCGCCTCTCTTTTAAAAATTTTAAAAATCGCCGACTCAGTTTTTTAGCTGATATAATTGCGAACAATCTGTGAAAATTTGAAGTAATTCGCACAAATTCGCGTCGAGTTGGAGCTTTTTTCAAACTATGTTTAGAAGGGAAAATAGAAAGTCAAGAAAACGCTCTGAAAAGTTTTAGCCGGCCGGCGACACTGTCTGGTGCCCCGCCTCTTTCACAGCAATCAAACACCTTCTATATAAAGCAGCCAATGATGTTCAACAATAGTCCAGTCTAATGCTCCATTTGACAGTGATGCCAACTCTCCAGGATAATCAGGGATGGTGCAGCCCCCCCCCCCCCCCCCCCCACCACCACCACCCAACTTGAAATTTCGCTCAGCCGTCCCTGATAATCTGGGAGCTAGCATTTTGGAACTCAACTCCCGGTCTGCCTGTTAGAGGCCAAATCTCCCAGATAATTGCAAATCTCCAACTACTGGACAAAAGTAATAAGAATTTAAATGGAACATAAAAGTCGTAATCTCCAAGCCCTGAACTGTCAGCATAGTCATATATATATCTGCAATATATCGTTTTAATGTTTTTATAATTCCAGAGATATAAACTATTACGTCTATACTTTTTCACATTTTTGTAACTAATATTTCTTTTAATTGGGAGCAATTTTATTATGGTGATATAAACTTTGAAATAAATAAATAAAATGGAGGCTACTCGATCTAAAAGCTAGAGAACCCTAGAGAAAGGAAACTCTGCTTGACCTCCAACACGTTTTTCTACCCTTTTTTTTCTGTTCACGGTGTCACCAATATAAGATATGTCCAAGGTCCTTTTGAGTCATAGCATGGCGATATAAACTGAAAGGACCTTAATTCCGTCGATTGCGAGAACTTCTTCGACGTGAAATAAAAGAAATGGCAGCTACAATTTAAAACAAAGAATGAGGCAAAAGCAACACGTCTTGTTTTCTTTACATAAATCGCTTCATTTCTCTTTTCATTCCCCTCCATGGTCCAAACAAAGATCCATCGAGATGGGAAAGTAAACAATCCGCCATCTTGAATCTCCATTCGGTCGGAGCAGGTCGGAGAAATATCGTATGACGTCATTCATATTTTAAAATATATTTAAACGCAGCTGCATGATATTTCCTTTATATTCCTTTGTCGCATTGTTTTTTTTTTTGTTGACAGACAACGGTTTCTGATAAACAAGACAATGGTGGAGACTGTAAAAGTGCGGAAAACATGTATAGTAATAGAAAATGTACAGGGGCGGATCCAGCCGATTTTGTGAAAGGGGGGTTTGCAAAAGGATTTTTTTTTAAATCTAGAGATTTAAAAAATAAATTTACAGTGATTTACAGGAATCAAGTGGGTGTTGCAACCCCCGAAACCACTCCCCTGGATCCGCTAGTGATGTGCTTCAGACAATGTATTTTTTTTCAAATAATGGAACAACAGATTTAAGCTTATGTATATTCAATTTTTCAATGCCTCCTCCCAAATGAAAATTCTGAAGCACATGCCGGGGCCATAGGGGCGGGTATTGTAACAGTCGACTGTCCCCGATGGGCGGGGAAAAGATCAAAATGTAACACTGTATAAATGTTACATTCCCCGCTATGTCCCGGGGGTCGGGGGGCCGGAGTTTCAATTGACTAGTGCATTATAAATGACAAAGTTACGTTGCTTGCGATTTATAAATGACAAAGTTACTTCACTTGCGATATATAAATTGCAAAGCAACCGGCTTAAATTGTGATTTACTAAATAGCACAAACAAACAATACAAAAACAGCTAATTTTTTTTTTACACTTGGCGTCCCATAACAAATCACTAATCAAATGTTTGATGTTTTCATGTACCTTCTATTTCAATAGTTTGCTAAATCGCGTGATTAGTGACGCCGTCGAGCGCGGTTGGTTTCAGGGACTTGCTAGGGAATTTAACGAAGGGTATCGCACAATTAAGAGCATGAATGATACACTAAAACGAGTCCATACAAGGAGTGTCTCATTTCAAGCTTTAAAAGCACTGTTCAGTGAGTCATAAGCACCTACCTTTGTACGGCTTTCTGTATCCGGAAATATTAACGATTGTTCTCGAACGTGAGGCGGTAGTTGGCCGTAATGTGTGACCCACTGAGCTCCCCCTCAGTCCGCCTTGGAGATTTTTTCGTTTGATGTGCTACACTTCGTTTATTAGTATTAATTTACTCAATAATATACTGATAAATGTTTCGGGCGTAAAGTACAATTGAGTTTCACGCCCGAAATTTTCCGTTTATTAGTATTAATTCACTCAACAACATACTGATAAATGTTTCGGGCGTAAAGTCAAATTGAGTTTCACGCCCGTAATTTTCCGTTTATTAGTAACTGATACGTATTTCGGGCGTAAAGTCAAATTGACTTTCACGCCTCAAATTTTCCAGCCGGACTTCTTATCATTAGTGAGTTCCCAGAATTCAGAGTTCTATATAGCCAAATTTTGTTGTGATATTAGACTGTCAAACAGTCCCTTTCATGTCGCGAAAATAAGTAGAGAAACGGGCTGCTACGATCCGAACGCGGTAAGAAGAATGACGATAACAGCGAGAGAAACTCGTGGCCATCTAGCTCGCTGTTTCGGGAGTTCGATGAATACAAAATACGACTATTTTCGTTGTCGTTTATTATAGCCGCATGTACGCGACATTCATTTTGGGACCGACAATCTTAGTTTGAGTTTCACGCCCGAAATTTCCCGTTTATTAGTAACTGATGCATATTTCGGGCGTAAAGTACAATTAAGTGTCGCGACCGAAATTTTCCGTTTATTAGTATTAATTCACTCAATAATATACTGATAAATGTTTCGGGCGTAAAGTCAAATTGAGTTTCACGCCCGAAATTTTCCGTTTATTAGTAACTGATACGTATTTCGGGCGTAAAGTACAATTGAGTTTCACGCCCGAAATTTTCCATTTATTAGTATTAATTTACTCAATAATATACTGATAAATGTTACGTGTCGGGCGTACAGTCCAATTGAATTTCACGCCCGTAATTTTTCCTCTATGGTATTATGATAATAATTATGGTTGACTGACGGCAAATCTGCACACTGTAAAGTGCATATGAAGCGAAAATTAAGTTGATCTAATTTTAAAATGCTTTCGAAATGATTCAACGACATTTTTGCAATTTGCATATTACAAAAACCTGAATATCTCTGAAACGAGATGAGATATTGACAAACGGAAAATGTCATTATTCCTCATTTCGAAAGCATTTTAAAATTAGATCAACTTAACTAAAAAGAAGTTACAGCACGTGTTGCCTAAATATAAAAAAAACGAAGCAACTTTTAAAACACTTTATTTATTTCCTAGACTTTTACAATCTGAACCAAAGAAGAAAGAATTCACTGAGCCGTCAAGTGGTGTGAACCCTCAGGAGCCTGCGTCTCCAAAGGCAGAAGGAGCTGTCGGGAGAAAAGAAACAAAGAAGGAAGGGCCGCCAAGCTGCCTGGTGTCTACTCGTTACCAGCTCTCTGCTCTGTTGCCACAGTTGAGATTCATCCTTCCACTGTGTCGACAGCGATGGCGGATAGTCCAGGAGCTGCTGCATTCCTCTGAAATGTCCCCTCCAGAGCATCTACCTATTGTTACTGTGGACCGTAGGTCACCTCTACAGGAGCGATGTGATCGTGAGAAGAGTGTGTTATTACAAGTTTACAAGGAGCTTAGGTCTGAAGAGCTCAATTACAGGTGATTAGTGAAATGTGGGCAAATGTTTGTGTTCAAAACTATGGCAGTGTATTACTTTGTTTAGAGCGGGTTTTGTATGGGTGGGGCAAAAATACGGCATGTCGTCCTGTAGTAACTTTCTGTACCGTAACTCTGTAATTTGATTGAATCAGAAGGACAGAAACAATAGGGATTGACTGCATGCATGCCGTATAGTAACCGTACCGTAAGTCATTGCCGTAACTTTTCCACTCGTACGAAATCCGCTGTAATGTTCAAAGTTTATTATAGACTTTCTCAAAGTCCTTCTTAGACCCCCGCACGAAGGACTTTTCCCACTTGCAGTGCGCCAAATTTACCGGTTGATTTTTCAACCGGAGGCGTGGCTTATGACGTACTAAGATTTGCCCAATCATAAAGCGTCAATTCTTCAGGCATTGTTATGTTGATGTCTCAAGTCAGTCGACCGTGGATGTGGTATTTACAATTTGATTGTACTCAGAAAGAGTTTGTCAAAGGCGCGAAATGTAAGCTCCGCCCCCGAAACGTAAGCTCCGCCCCCGAAACGTGTTTTCGCGCCAAAACATAATCCCCCGATTCAATTTCCTGCAAGTGAAACAAGTCGTACTCGCCTCTCGCTTCGATTCTCACGCTCGATTTTTGACGCAGTAATCGCTTACCCAGTGACTTAGCGAGTTTGACTTGGAGCAAGTCTAAGTTTATTATTGCATTCCTGCAAAGAGGAAATTCCAAATATGAAAGATAAGTCTTGCCTTTATTTTCGACCAATGACTCTAAACAAAGTTTGTTTAAAATAAACAATTCAAAGATGTAAGCTTAGTATGAATTGCCTTCTAGCGGGGTTTTCTCTTTGTTCTTGACTGTGCTTTTTGTCGTTGATTGAGTTTTTTTCTTAGGTTTTCTATTGTGTCAGTTAGGTAGAATATGTAAAAAACCGACGTCAAACAAAAAGATAGGGAATGTGACACAATGTTGAAATGAAAAGCGTACAAAAGAACTTAGGTATAAAAGAGGTCAGCTTGTAATGAGTGAAACATACGGAACACCTTTTCTGTCGTCCTCGTGCAGATGGAACAAGTGGAAGTATGACCAGTGGTGGGAGGTGAAGTTTATTGGAGAAGGTATTATTGATCAGGTGGGTTTATCTGTTTATGGTTTAGAATCTGTTACGCTGTATTCACTTTTTACTATGTTTAGACTTATACGATTTGTTTGTAGTCATAGGTACGACCTCTGTAATACATGTATGCTATGCGTATGGTGGTCCGCTCGCTATACGTATGATGCTCCGCTTGCTATGTGTATGGTGCTCCTCTCGCTATGCGTATGGTGGTCCGCTCGCTATGCGTATGGTGTTCCGCTCGCTATGCGTATGGTGTTCCGCTCGCTATGCGTATGGTACTCCTCTCGCTATGCGTATGGTGTTCCGCTCGCTATGCGTATGATGCTCCTCTCGCTATGTGTATGGTGCTCCGCTCGCTATGCATATGATGCTCCGCTCGCTATACGTATGATGCTCCTCTCGCTATGCGTATGGTGGTCCGCTCGCTATGCGTATGGTGCTCCTCTCGCTATGCGTATGGTGGTCCGCTCGCTATGCGTATGATGGTCCGCTCGCTATGCGTATGGTGGTCTGCTCGCTATGCGTATGGTGGTCCGCTCGCTATGCATATGGTAGTCCGCTCGCTATGCGTATGGTGGTCCGCTCGCTATGCGTATGGTGGTCCGCTCGCTATGCGTACGATGCTCCGCTCGCTATGCGTATGGTGGTCCGCTCGCTATGTGTATGGTGTTCCAATAGAGAAAATAATGTCGGGAAAGACTACGATGAGCAAAAACTATTTGTGATATCTTTCGAAATTAAATTTGACAGTTTCTACGTGCCAAATGTAGTTAAAATGAACAATTAAAAGTTTCTTTTGAAGTTTATCGGCTAGTACTTTGCGAGGAGCGTTGCACCGATTCAAATGTCAGCCATAATAACTGAGGGTGATGACATCTCTAGTGTGTTGACGTTTGGATCAATATTAACGAGGTAGTAGTGAGTTGTCAAAAATCACACACACAAAATAATTAGAGAGCCATTGGGCCACCTCCCCAATCCATACTGAACTGGGTGATTTGTGTGATTTTCAAAGGATTTACTCCAACATCTCCAAGCTCGGTAAACATACTAATTTCGATGTGATATTTCATGTGGTAGGGTTCATTTTAATTATGCCCTTTCTACTGGCCGTGATCAGAGATCATTGGAGCTCCACCCACGGGTTTGCCTTTGTAGATATTTAACTGTCCTTTACCATTATCAGGGCGGTGGTTTTCGGGATTCTCTGGTTGAGATAACTGATGAAATCTGCCCTCCTGAATTTGGTACTCAAGAAATTTTACCCTTCTTCGTAAGAACTCCTAATAACAAGGTAAGGGTTGAGTTTTATTTTTATTTTTCACGAAATATGTCGTCTAAAAGCTGACCATACGTGTACATCGCCATGTATTTCAGCGGCGAAACTGTCGAGTGTCGTTACGATGTATTTCCCCCGAAAGACGTTTCGCTTTCCAATAGATCATTTGACACGCGGTGGTACATGCGATTTTTAGGACAGGAGGAGGGGGGTGTTGTGATCGCCCTCCGCTCATTTCCCCTCCCCTCCCCCAGGCTATATTTTAACAGAAAGCGTGCGTTCTTATGCATTTAATAATTGCATACGGACTTTGCAGATTTACATAATGCATTTTGCAGCAAAATCCAGATTTCTCGCCTTTCCAGCTCGTCCGTGAGAATACGAATCTTTCCTATTCGAATTTTCCTCAGACCCACACGTCTGTCCGCTTGCCGATTTATGTTGGATGTAAAGAAATCGCATCAAGTTTTCCTTATCTGTACTCTCTTTTATTATAAGTAGATCAACGAGTGTAGCTAAATCTGTGATCAATGAGATTGCCGATAATGAAAAAAACTTGATGCGATTTGTTCCATAATGCTTTAGGCTTGTTAGTGTGGCCTCTCTGGCTTCGACATTGAATTTTAAATTCGCAAAAAGCATGCGCAAAAACCAGTGGCAAAGTAGAACTTGGCTCAAGTTCGCAGGCTGGAAAATTGGCATAAGAACAGACAGCGTAGGTATGCCTGCGACAATGTTGGGATGAATCTACTAAAGCCAAGTGGCCGTATAACTAGGCAATCGACAAATCTTGCTTTCAGGATACAGGTGTTCCTTTTTTCCACGCACTACTCTGAATGGCATTCTTTGCCCCTCTTTCTTCGAAATGTAAATTCCATTGTAGTCTGGTCTATTTCAAATTAACTGCTTATATTATAGACGAAGCCACTATTATGACTAAGTGTAAACCGCTGATCATATCCTGTACTTGATATCCTATAGGGGAGTTTACAAGGTTAATTATTTAGATTTAGATTAGATTTAGACAAATACCGGAGACGTGCGTGCGTCATATGAGAACCAGGCTTATCGTAAGCAGCTAGTAAGCTAATTCATAGTCCGCACCTGTCGATTAAAAAGAAAAGAAGTTCAGACCAATCAGAGCACAGCAATGTTGTTAGTCCCAACAAGCTCTTCCGAAGCAGATAAAAACACAAACTTTATATTTTCACCACGATTTAAGACATTCAGCGAAAGGTAGGAAATCGATATATCATTCGGAATGTTACGAAGACTATCGCCGAACTCAGCCATTGTTGCTACATTTGTTTCCCATTTGTTTTGTTTTGTGGGACACAGCAGCAGTAACTAAGGGGGGAGGAGCGAATTTTGCGGCCGTCGAAACCATCTGAGTTTGTTTTTTCTCTGTTGAGTGAAGTGAGAGAGCTTGGTACTCGTGCTCATAGCCATCTATACAAAGAGAACGCTAACATTTACCCGTGATTATCAAGCAAGGTGAGTAAACCCACATTATCAACTGCGTATATCAGAAGAATGTGGATAACAGCTTGTTTCCAATCCAATCCGTTGGCCTTGTCTTCTTTAGCTTTACCTTTCAAGTTTTGGCTTTGCCATGAAACCAAAAATGAATAACGACAACAACAGCCACGACAACACAACACATTCATTGCATTAAACCATGCTGTGTTTTAGCTAAACAGCAGGGCAACATCCTTCGCCAATAGGACATTTCATAGAGGTAATCGGCTAACGCTGTTGCCACCCAATTCAGATCATGTGATGTAAACACACATTACTCTGGAGAATTGACTCTTTGAAAATTAATTTTATTCAGATAGGTATGACTGCATTATGATTAGAATGAAAAAGGAATAATTCCCTAGAGTAGCATCTGTTTACATCACATGATCTGAATTGGGTGGCAACAGCGTTAGCCGATTACTTCTATTATGGCGTAATTTTACTGCAACTACCAGAATCCTTTAAAAAATTTTTTTCTCATTCAAATTTATCAACCCCTTTGAGAATTCCAAGACAATGGTCCAAATTAGAGGAACAAAAGAATCCGCGCAAAGAGTTCTGGTAGTTGTAGTATGTGACGTCATCGTGCAAACGTCCTATTACTGCATCAGTAATCAGCGATTGAGTGACATCCTTTCTGTGTCTGTCTGTCTATAGGATGGAGCTGGTGATTACCAAGACTCGTACGTACCCAACCCGTCCTGCCGTCAGTGGCCTGTGTTCGAGTGGATCGGCAAACTCCTCGGTGCTGTCTATCGCAGTGACGAGAACATGACCTTCGCCTGGCCGCCGTTTCTATGGAAACTGCTGGTCGGTGAGCACGTGACTTGGGCGAAGGATTTCATAGATGTGGATGAGGCGGCTGTAAAGTTCACCGGTGGGTACCCCTCACAGGCTGTACTTTTGATTCACAACCTGACCCTTGCAGGGCTGGAAATTGCGACCGATACGGTCGCATTTTTCATCCAGTCGCGACTGAATCACAAGTATATAGGTGCTGTCCTATGGAACAGTCTAACACCTGAAGCTAGGCAAGCTTCTGCACTCTCTCAATTTCTATCTAAATTATAGGATAGTGATCATTAAATTAGCTTTTATATTAATATTAGATTTTAAATTAATTAAATTAACTATTAGGTTATATGTAGTTTTTAAATAATTATAAGCCGGCAGTGTTAGTAGTTTTAGTATTTCGGCTCCTAGGAAAAGTACTTTATCGTGATTGTGATCCCGTGTCTAAACAAAGGTGATTATTATCATTATGACGTTTTTATGGTAAAAACCATGGTTCGTACACTCATGAAAAGTCAATGAATTTGACTACTCGTCCTTGAATTCAGATATGTTGAAGCCGATGACACTTTCCTTAAAATGAGCGAGACAATGATCGGCAAACAATTTCCCGAGAAACAGAAATATTATGGATTAGTATATACCACACAAGCGAAGATTGCTTTTCGCGCGCTCTAATTGGCTATTCTGGAGGTGAATATCCTTTCCTATTCACCTCCGAGCAAAGCAGCGATCACCTCGCGTGAGTTTTTGTCCATTTGTCAGGAAATAAAATAACTATTTGGTACTGGCTATTCACTTGTGTGGTATATACTAAAACAATGATTCACCTCAGTGAATAGAATGAATAGAAATACAATAACCTATTTGTGGCGTCGAAATATGCCCTGATATTTCGTCCGCGGCCATTATCTGATCCAAGAAGAGAACAGTTCCCGAGAGCGAAGCTTGAGGGAAACTGTGAACTTCGAGGATCAGATAATGTCCAAGGACAAATATCAGGGCATATTTCGACAATGTAGGTTATTGTTGTTATCATCCTTCAAATATTTTCTTTGACGCGCGCTTATACGCCCATAGGGTGTGTATTCGCTGATATTTCCGCTCGCGGAGAGGAAATATTGGGTCACGTGACGCATTCAACCAATCACGCGCGAGAGAAAATATTTGACGGGTTATAATGGTGGATATTTACCGAGCCGCGAAAACTATTCACCTCCACTTCGGTGAATAATAATATTGTTCAATATCAACAGCAAATCATTAATTTAGACAAGCGTCAGACATGACCAAAGATGCCTTCGAATCCTGAGATAATAATGACACTGTCTACAAGGATTTTGTTTTTATTAAAATGAATTCTACTAGTATAAAGTGTAAAGCCATGGCCAAACGCACTTGCAAGTCAATGTAAGTTTCCGGCCGACTTGCGTTGGACTTGCGTTTCGTTTGGCCACCCACTTGCATGGACTCGCGATAACTTGCGATGACTTTGATCGAGCTCAAATTCACACAAGTCGACGCAAGTCTAAACGGTGGTAAAGAAACGCATTTATCAATGAAATTGAAAAGTATGGAAGTTATTTTTACAGCTAAACCACAGGCTAACCATCCTCCCATTTTGTGTATTTGTCACTGATGTTTTAATAATCCATTATTTCTCTTCTCGCTGTGTCGCAGCTCGCTGATCGTCGCTTCGCGGCTCTTTCGCCGTTGCTGTTCTCTCTAGAAAACCTCTGGAACCAGGGTACCTTTTGACTTGATTCTGCTGTGAATGTGTTGATTTAGCGCGCGCTCATAATACAGCTCTGGTTTCCTGTGGCTCAGGTTTGTTTACATATAGCTCGGGCTTCCTGTGGCTCATCTTGCCAACTACATAAAAATACACAAGGCAGGCAACTAAATTCATCACCGACAAGCGAGACGCGCGAGAATTTTGCCGAAAAACGAAAACTTCCAGGTTCCTGCTCCCTCTCTAACATTCAAAATATTGAAGAACAGTAAATGAGCTACGTTTTTGGTGGTAATTCACGGCGATATCGAGTGTTACACACTCGTAAAACCTTCCTAGAAACCGTCAAACTGGTCCAGATTTTCGGTGATTTTTTTTCTCCCTATCGGGACAGATATGAGCTATCATAAGGATTTATAACGGTCATCACATTCAAAATTTTTTAATCAATCTGTCGAATGATCTCCCGTCTAGAGTCCCCAGCGAAGAAATGGACAGCTAATATATTTCCCCTAATCTTGCTCCTCTTATGGGCTGTTTTGCAACTTGACACACCACCCCGATGAAGTAGTTTTTGGCAGCTTCCGATAAACGAACCGGGAAAAATATATATCGAAGACTTCGCGGGAAGTTTGTTTACAAAAATATATATGTCGCACGACTGCTAAACTCTCGTACTATGATTTCAGACCAAATTTTACTCCACTCTACTAGTATTACCATCAGTAAATTCAGCACAAATACAGTTTATCACATCATAATATTAGTAGATTAGCAAATTACCGTGTTTGTAGTGAGCTTGCTGGTTGAATGCGTCACGTGACCCGATATTTCCTCTCCGCGAGCGTAAATATCAGCGAATACACACATTTTATTCACAGCAGAATCAAGTCAAAATCAAGTTCTAGAGAGAACAGCAACGGTGAAAGAGCCGCGAAGCAGCGAGAAGAGAAATAATGGATTATTAAAACATCAGTGACAAATACACAAAATGGGAGGCTGGTTAGCCTGTGGCTAAACTTGCGTTAACTTGCGACCTAACTTGAGAGTCCGTTTGGACAATACTTTATACTTGCTCTTCGAATTCTTCGTCATGTTCTCCAGATGAGTTAGAGTTCATGGACGAGGATCTGTTCCTGGCCACGTATGGCAGCGAGTGTAAGTTTAGCACGGTACTGAGTGACGGGTCCAGAGTGGAGCTGCTGTCAGGTGGAGAAGACAAGACTGTGACGCCCGCAGACAGACAGCGGTTTGCTGCTCTGCTCAGAGAAGCCCGGATGACGGAATCTATACAACAAGTAAGTGTGAGGAAGAAAATTGGGTAGTTTTGTCTTTTTTATGAGCGGTTCTAATAGTGTGGATCAGGCATTTGTTTTTCGTTTGGAACAAACAATAGGGTTAGGGAACCTATTCTAAGTGTACAAACACTGACTAGGTAAGGGAACCTATTCTAAGTGTACAAACACTGACTAGGGTAAGGGAACCTATTCTAAGTGTACAAGCACTGACTAGGGTAAGGGAACCTATGCTAAGTGTACAAACACTGACTAGGTAAGGGAACCTATTCTAAGTGTACAAACAGACTAGGGTAAGGGAACCTATTCTAAGTGTACAAACACTGACTAGGCAAGGGAACCTATTCTAAGTGTACAAACACTGACTAGGTAAGGGAACCTATTCTAAGTGTACAAACACTGACTAGGTAAGGGAACCTATTCTAAGTGTACAAACAGACTAGGGTAAGGGAACCTATTCTAAGTGTACAAACACTGATTAGGCAAGGGAACCTATTCTAAGTGTACAAACACTGACTAGGTAAGGGAACCTTTTCTAAGTGTATAATCGGAATTTAATATCGAAAACATAGCAGTGCTTCGTGGAAATCAAGGTCGAATTATATTGACCGTATTCCAGAATAAGAATAGATGGAATAGTCTCTGGAAATCACTGGTTCTGCTTATTTTTTATTGTAAGCTACATTGACTACAGGGCGAGATACATTACATACAAACATGGACACAGTACATTAGGATTACCATATATGAAGTACCTACCCCATTATTGTGGAATACCGCTGGTCAATCGAGTGCATTCCAAGTTTGGTTTTTGCGGCCATATAATTTGGTCTAATTTTTTTCGTATTGTGTTCGGTCTTTTTTTTTTTTTCGAGACTTCTAATTGATGACCAACTGCTCGAAACTATTGATACCATAATATTGACATTAAACCATTAATTCATTTGTGTTCGGCATTAACTGCACTAGGTGCTAGCTCTGAGGAGACGGTTAATCTCCGTCATTCGTGAGTCAGTTCTCATCCTGTTAAACTGTTGATCTTATAATATTGACATTAAACTATGAGTTTATTTGTGTTTGACATAAACTGCAGGTACTGGCTCTGAGGAGAGGGTTAATCTCCGTCATCCCCGAGTCAGTTCTCGGCCTGTTGACGTGGAACGAGCTACAGAGAGGTGTTTGTGGTAATCCTGATGTGTCGCTTGGAGTTCTCAAGAGTGCTTGTAAGTAATAGCAGTGTAATACGCTAGTGTCCCTGTTGACTACACGGCGCATGCGTGATATGTACGGCATGTGATGTGATAATTGACAATAGGCCTTTTGCAGGAATGTAATCACGTGGCTGTACTGGATAGCAAAAAAAATGACTTCATTTATTTTAAGGCATTGTACGAGATCGGTAGTGTTATTAGCAAAACCTGTTTGTAAATGCTATTTTCCACCTCCAATCGATTGTCGATCTTTCTGAAACAGCGTTTTTGACGATTGTTTACCATCCAGTAAAGCCTTTCCCATGGGATCACGACCTCAATTCACTGGTTATTAGAGTGAGCCGGCCTGTACTGCTCGAAACGAGCCACATCATTGGCTTACCCAACAATACAAAACACCCTAACCTTTAGAACGTGCAATTCGAAAACAATAGAGCTACAGTATAATGGTGCAATCAGAATACAGGTTTCAAGCGGTACTGTTGTAAAGTCTTCCCCATGTGATGACGAGCACAATTCATTGGTTACTGAAGTGATGTATCAGCACGTTACTGTTCCTGTAAAGTCTTCCCCATGGGATGACGAGCACAATTCATTGGTTATTGAAGTGATGTGTCAGCACGTAACTGTTCCTGTAAAGCCTTCCCCATGGGATGACGAGCACAATTCATTGGTTACTGAAGTGATGTATCAGCACATTACTGTTCCTGTAAAGTCTTCCCCATGGGATGACGAGCACAATTCATTGGTTATTGAAGTGATGTATCAGCACGTTACTGTTCCTGTAAAGTCTTCCCCATGGGATGACGAGCACAATTCATTGGTTACTGAAGTGATGTATCAGCACATTACTGTTCCTGTAAAGTCTTCCCCATGGGATGATGAGCACAATTCATTGGTTATTGAAGTGATGTATCAGCACATTACTGTTCCTGTAAAGTCTTCCCCATGGGATGACGAGCACAATTCATTGGTTATTGAAGTGATGTATCAGCACATTACTGTTCCTGTAAAGTCTTCCCCATGGGATGACGAGCACAATTCATTGGTTATTGAAGTGATATATCAGCACGTGACTGTTTCCTGATCCATTCATTGGTTACTGAAGTGATGTATCAGCACGTGACTGTTTCCTGCAAAAGGCCTATTATTCCGATGTACGCAGTAGTTCGACGAGAGAGAATGGAATAGTTATTTTATGATATAAACACCCACTGAATATAGATTCCTTCGTAAAATGGCGTCCAATTTGAATATGACTCGTCCTGTACCGACTAGTCTCGTGTTCACGTTGCCGCATAAAAGTGTTTTCACGTGTATGCGAGGCTAGTCAGTCCAAAACAATAGTTATTTAAATCGGACGCCATATTTCGAATGGGACTGAGAGCTGTCGAAAAACGTCATTACTTAAAGGGGGACTGTCAACGTCCAAAATATAAGATTTCTCATGACGAAAGACAAAACTAACTACTCAGATTAGCAGAGTATGCTTTCCAGGTATACTGGAGAAAATGAGACAATTTTGATGAAGGATGACAAAGATTAGAGTGGATGAAAAACACTGTTTTTAAGAGAAATTTAGAGCAAACTTAAAATCGGTTCACTTTAACTGAAATCAAGTTTCAAGAATAAGCTCAATCTTGGCCATCCTCTATCAAAAATGTTTGAAAAGCATACCCGGACATTCACATGGTATTTCTCTTCTATCTCAGGGTGTTATTTTGTAGTTTTGTTTTAAATTAACTTGAAGGTTCAATTGGAAGCGAAATTTCATCATTAAAGTTAAGATCTCACTGGAAAGTCCTTTCGAAATGAGGAAGAATACCATTTGCTGTTTGTCAATATCTCATCTCGTTCCAGAGATATTAAGGTTTTTTGAATATGCAAATTAGATGGTCTGTGACGTCATAAGGTTGACACAGCCATGAAGACAAATCACAAAATGAAGAATATCTGCAAATAGTGGGTAAAAACAATTGACACTTTTCACACACATGGTACGAAGGAAAATATACGTCATTATGCAAATTAAGATGTTACCATGGTAACACTCTAGGCCCCAGGCTCCTTCAATGAGGAAAATAATTTTCCTAATTTCTCCTTTGCCAAACTATTTTTTTCTACTGTTGGCATATCAGAAGGTTTGGAACAGTGTAGGCATTGTATGTGAGTAGCTTAAAGTAAATTATTTTCTGTAACAGAGTTAAAAACTACAATTTTATGTTCAAGGTGAAAGGAGCCTGGTGCCAAGAGTGTTTCCCATGGCAACATCATGATTTCCAAAGTGATGTGTATTTTCCTTAGTACTACACATGTGCAAAGTTTCAATTGTTTTTACCCACTATTTGCAGAGATATTCTTCATTTTGTGATTGTCTCAATGGCTGTGTCAACCTTATGACGTCTCAGATCATCTAATTTGCATATTCCAAAAACCTTAATATCTCTGGAACGAGATGAGATATTGACAAACAGAAAATGCTATTCTTCCTCATTTCGAAAGGACTTTCAAGTGAGATCTTAATTTTAATTATGAAATTTCGCTTCAGTAGCACTTTAATCACTGACTCACTAAATAATTCTCCTGCTAAGAACGATAGCACTGAACGGCAATGAATATACAAAGGTGTCAATTTTCTGTTCTTCTCTCTCCTAATTTCATTTGTTGATACTCATAAATTCAATAGAAAACTATCGAAATAATACATTTTCATTCGATAATTGTTGACGTTTTTTACTGACTCGCTCAAGAAAGACCACGTGACATAAACAGGTGCTTCAAGTCGAAACGCATTACTGACGTTAGCCGGTGCCCCTCATGTCAGTCGTTCGTATGGCTGCAGTTGTGACTCTGGCTGCAGTTGTGCCGTCAGCCGGTGATATGGCTGCAGTTGTGCCGCCAGCCGGTGATATGGCTGCAGTTGTGCCGCCAGCCGGTGATATGGCTGCAGTTGTGCCGCCAGCCGGTGATATGGCTGCAGTTGTGCCGCCAGCCGGTGATATGGCTGCAGTTGTGCCGCCAGCCGGTGATATGGCTGCAGTTGTGCCGCCAGCCGGAGATATGGCTGCAGTTGTGCCGCCAGCCGGTGATATGGCTGCAGTTGTGCCGCCAGCCGGTGATATGGCTGCAGTTGTGACGTCAGCCGGTGATATGGCTGCAGTTGTGACGTCAGCCGGTGATATGGCTGCAGTTGTGACGTCAGCTGGTGAAATGCTGCAGTTGTGCCGCCAGCCGGTGATATGGCTGCAGTTGTGCCGCCAGCCGGTGATATGGCTGCAGTTGTGCCGCCAGCCGGTGATATGGCTGCAGCTGTGACGTTAGCCGGTGATATGGCTGCAGTTGTGACGTTAGCCGGTGATATGGCTGCAGTTGTGACGTTAGCCGGTGATATGGCTGCAGTTGTGACGTTAGCCGGTGATATGGCTGCAGTTGTGACATCAGCTGGTGATATGGCTGCAGTTGTGACGTCACCTCAGTTGTACCATATTAATGTTGCTGTTGTCGTTACTAATCTCTCAGGTAAATATGGCGATGATCTGACTGAATCCTCTGAGTGCATTAAACATCTATGGTCGGCACTCACCCAGTTTACGAACGATGAGCGAAGTCGCTTTCTCCGTTTCGTGACGGGTCGACGTCGCCCTCCTGCTCCATTCACCGTAGCGAAGGCAGGAGGTAGTCACAATGCGCTACCTAACGCCTCCACGTGTGCGAGCACCATCTTCTGGCCCGGCTACTCCTCCTCTGCAGTAGCGACAGCCAGGCTCAGGTAAGCAGCGTGTTCATAATTGTAACATTTCCACTGACACGGCCACAACTTGTATTAAGCACATAATTTGTGCATTGGTTGCGTCACGAATGTAAAATCTTTATTTTCTTAGATTACGTAAATCCTTTGGTGACCGGTCCAGGAAAACGAGTCAATAAGAACGCAATTCTACCCATCATGCTCCGGTCCTTTTTCGGATAAGTGTGGAGGAATGGGTTTTAGGTTTAACTAGGTGCTACGAAATGCTGGTTCGGGAAAATAGGCACGATGACGTCACCGACATACTACAACAGTGCGTGGTCTCGCGTTATAACGCACACAGTCGCCATTTGGTAATAGTGGGAGTTATTTTCTGTCAATTCAAGCCTCTGTGTAGCGTAGCTGCTTTAAGGTTCTCGATCGAAACTCCGAAGCCACTTTGCGAATTTAAACAAAATGTCATAACTTTTAAGAATTTTGCTTGATTCTGCTCAAATTTTCACAAACAGCACTCAATTTATTGTTACAACTGATAACGTCACAATCTTGATCCGGTCACACATACTAATGACGTCATTGTGACGTAAGTTTGATATTTTGAGCCATTACTCGAAATCTAGTCTAACGATTTTTTTTTCAAACAACTGGAAAATGAAGAAATAGAAATCGTTGCATCGTGCTTATCTTTGTTGGCGAAGCCTCCGTTATCTTGTATGTTTTCATGTAGGTTCGACTATGTTTTGACACGTGACTTACGTGTGATAGGATAATACCACATGTGCTAAAGTGGCCCTAACCCTTTTGCAATTTTTATAGCTATGAACGTTTGAAAGGTTTTGAGTACTTCTGCGAAGAATATTTTGGTTTGCAGAGAATACTCTATGTTCTACGCTTGTTTGAAATGGTGAAAAATTGACCTTTCCTGACCCATGACCGGGTAAGAAAAAGCCTGGGGCGATTCCCGGGGTGACACAATGCTAAGTATTTTATCAAGTTATTGCGACGTCACGTCTGGAATCGATACATTCGCCGCCATCTTGTTGACATTAATTCCGACGCACTTCGTCCCACCGTAGTCTTGCGGTTAACTTGTAGCGACTTGTTTTATTTGTATAATTTTCACACGCTCGGAATTAGAGTAGATTTTCATCGATATGACAGAGCAATTTCGTACTAGAACAAAGATATGATGAAGAGGATATTGTGAGAGAAGTCCTGAAGACTGGGAGGACGAAGAAAAGCATGTGGGAAGGCGAGAATATCAAACGAACAACAAAAGGCGACTACCGAGCTAGTGCTATAAAGATTAGCTGTGTGTGTTTTTGTATGAAACTTGTCAGCCTTAAATACAAGACTAAAGGTAGATTATGACAATATAGATATCGGCATAGCAATCGAAACTTGTTTAATTTGACCCAGAGAGATAATCAGGGTGTAGCAAACCACATAAATTTTAATTTCGTTTACCTAACTGATGTGTTGTGAACAGCGCGCCAAGTTTCACCACAAACATGCCGGCTTGATCGCGCCAGTGCTTTCACACAATTAAGGGAATGGAATTATTTTTGCAATAAAATTGCTCCGAGTGTCTCGTTCTTGTGTCATTGCATATATTCTGCTATGTTGGGCTAGTTATGATCGGTTTTTACAGGGAGGTTTTAACTTTTCATGTTTTTCCATTTCAGTTGCACAAAGCCATGCAGCCAGTACAGATCGAACCGGATAACTCGCAAATTATATAGCTCCAATAATACATAAGTTTCGAAAGCAATATCAATATTGTCATAATCTACCTTAGTCTTGCGTTTAAGGCTGACAAGTTCCATACAAAAACACACACAGCGAATCCTTTACATCATAGCACAACACCAGTTTTGCACTAGCTCGGTAGTCGCCTTTATGTCAACAAGATGGCGGCGCCCAGGTCTTCGTGGGGCCAACTTTGAGGGTCTCGTTCTCAACTCTGAAAAAGTTTTATCAAATTTTAATACAATTTCTGAACAAAGTATATCTGAAAGATGCTTTTGAGCCCAAATGTGTTTTTCAATCGGTTATCCCTTTAAGAAGATTGTATTTTTTAAACGATTTCAGTGATATGATAACTGGAGGTTTTGTTTCATCTCAGGTACGCTGTCTATAACTGTATCGCTATCGATACCGACACAAGTCCGTGGTAGATCGGGCCTCAGAAGAATTCACCGCGCCGTATACAGACGGACACCTACGTTGTATACAAGAATTGCACGAACAATAGACCTGAGTACACAACAGTGAACTCCTGTGCGGGTTTTTCAAGTGTATAGTTTGAATGGTGTGTACAGTTTACCCGTCCAATTACCTACCAAGTTGAGAAACGTTGCATCTTGTCCTGCTGGGCAAAAAAACATTACTATATCAATGCAATGGACTAAAGCCCAGGTCAAACTATCGAACAATGTTGGATCAACATTATTCTACCGTTTGTCATCCCATGTTGGATCAACATATTCTACCGTTTGTCATTCCATGTTGGATCAACATTATGCTGCCACCCTAACAATTTCATCCAACAAATGCTCGATAGTCTGACCGCGGCTGAAGAGTTAAACTATATATTATCATTAAAATATATATTATAAATAATTATTGTAACACAGAGAACGCTAGCGTAGCTTGTTAAATAGAAAGATGCATTATTATATTTGCTGTTTAACAATTATAGACTGCGATCTCGAGGTTTCTGTAGGTTCGAGTCAACAGTCGATCGAAACCAAGACAGAAGTCAAATTGTTTTAACCAAGGTTTACTGTTGATTTATATTATAGACAAAAACCTGTGAAAAACGTTGGAAAATATGCAATATGCAATTTTCTAGTTGATTTTTGTCTACGCGCGCACATTACAATGCCGTCTCTATTAACAATAACCTATTTATGGCGTCGAAATATGTCCTAATATTTCGTCGGCGAATATTATATGCTCCGAGAAGAGAACAGTTCCCGAGAGCGAAGCTCGAGAGAAACTGTGAGCTTCGAAGATCAGATCATGTCCAAGGACAAATATCAGGGCATATTTCGGCGCCACAATGTATGTTGTTGTTATCATATTTTCTTTGACGCGCGCTTACGCTTACAGGGGGTGTATTCACTGATATTAGGGACTTAGGCAACCACGACGAAACGTCCAGGACGACGGCCTAAAACAATAGCCGTAATTACAAAGTACAATAACTACAGCTCAAAATGCACCCATTCGCCTACAAGCCAAAACACAACGTGAAGCCCAAACATTTTACGTTTTCAAGAGAATGCGAACGTATGAAAAAGAATCCATTTTTTATTCGGAACGGAACGGAACTCTATACTCGTCATATTTTTCGAAAATCTGGTTGTGCGAAACAAGTAAAGGCGAACAAAGGAAAGAGTAAACACCAAATTTCGGTAGAAAATACTTCTCTACATCCCGTCGTCACTGCCGTCCTGGTTTCTTAAGTTCCCGATTTGTCTTCTGGTGGAGAGAAGATACCAGGTCACGTGACGCATTCCGCCAATCACACGCTGGAGAAAATATTTGATGGGTTACTATGGTGCCCATGTAGCCAATCAAATTGCGAGTTTGCCGATGGTCGGTTGCTTAGTTTGCCGCTAGTGTAAAATGAGGATATTATGGAGTCACGAGGCTGATCCGAAGAGTTTGATTTTTGTAATCTCTTTCCCCGGCAAGGCGTGAACGTGATCAAGAATTTCGCATTCACGTTTTTTGAAAAGGAGACTCAATTTCAAAGTATTTAGCCAGAGAATAGTTAATAGAGGAGAATGGTTAGGAAACCCGACAAACTTCAAAGGGGTTAACAAAGGCGTTGCGATTTAGGTTGGAAGGGAGTAAGACAAAAGATTGTGCACGGTCATAATTCATTAGCGTACCCTGAACGACTGAACGAGGTTTGCGGTGTGGGTCAGTTTTTAGTGCGGTATTTCGGTGATCTCAAATCCTGCGGTGTGCGTTGTTTGTGTTTTCAAACCTGCGGTGTTCGGTGAAACGTTTATTTTCAAAGTCAAATCCATGTAAATCACGGGACTCTTAAAAAAAGTATTGCGTCATTGCGGTGTCGGTATTTTGTCAACGTTACATGCGGTGATGCGGTGTTTTCGGTTTTTTTTTTGCGGTATTGAGAGCCCCCCAATATCCCCCTCCTGAACCCAGACGTTTCTATTGGCTGATTGATTAACATCTTCCAATATCTATTGTGCACGGTCACGGTTGAAAAAAGCGAATAAAGACCTGTAACAAAGAAGGCCGCTGGGTTTCATAACCATTAACTATGGCCAGAGAAAAGGCTCGAAACAGGCAAAGACTGGTGCACAATATAATATGCAAAACCTCTATATAATAATTTTCGCTGTTCTTACCACTGTGCCAGCGGAGAAATGCATCTGTACTGGTATGCTTGTATATTATAAGGAAAATCGAGTCAATGATAGTCAAATATTGTTAATTACGAGGCTTGTAACAAATAACTTAAGTGAAATAAAAACCGAACGAGTGCTTATCGTGAATTGTCTGTAGCTGAAACGCGCGCGTTGAGCGGTCAAGTGAACACAGCGCACTGTTAGAAAATCGCATGTTTTATTTGGAACTCTCGGATCGAGGCCGATTGGTCTGACACAATTTAGAAAATCCGGCAAATTCCCATAAACGGATGAAGGTAAAAGCAGGAGCATGGTAAAACACAAGGAGCTGTTTTAGAAGCTATTTCTAAGTACAATGAGGAGGTTGAAAACCGAGCTGTTTTAGATGGCTTCTCAAACTCCACTTTAATGATAAAATTAGCGATCTAAAAAACTGTATTTGGAAACGATTTCTAACTACTCGTCATGGTCATGATTTCTATTGTATTCACCTGATGAATTATTAATGAGTGAGAATGTAAAGGACAGGACCCGATTCAGGACTCGAAAACCGCGCGTGCTTGTGCACGGTCGGGCAAGAACATGTCGCTAAAATTTCACTCGTGTTATATGTATGGTGCTCGCGTTCGGCCCGCTATAGCTTCTGGAGCATCCAAGGGAGCACGGCAGACTTACCTGTTTCACTCACGATGTCTTCCAGGTTTAGCCGCCATCTTGAAATTCTACAATGGGACTTTCCGCTGACAATAATTAATTATTGGAAGAGATCGTGAGTGAAACAAAACAGGTAAGTCTGCCGTGCTCCCTTGGAGCATCCTAAGAACGTGTGAGTTCATTGGTTTTTGGATTTTCTATTCATATTCCAGTTTAAAATCCAAGCAAGTGATTGGCTAATGACTGCTTAATTATAATAATAATAATAACACCAACAATAATAGAGCAGATTTCGTCTGAGTGGGACAAACTACAGCACGGTTACAGCATGCCGTGACGTTGAAATGGTTTGCCATTGTTTTTGTCCTGCTGATCCAATCAAATTACAGAGATACGGTACAGCACGGTTACGGACATGCCGTAGTTTGCCCCACTCATACGAAATCTGCTCTGGTAATGGGTGACTACGGCATGCTGTGCGCTCAGTTGGAATCACTTACTGAATGTACGATGAACTCGACATTTCTTCATACTGCATTCGGCCTTAGGCCTCGTGTAGTATTCATTATTTTTCGTTCATCGTACAGGCAGCGCGTGCCTGTATTTAACCAGATCGAATTCTATGTTTTGTAATATAGCCACAATAGAACGCGCGCTCTGATTGGCTAAAAATGCGTGTGTAATATATCGTCGTGTACCGTTGAGATCGGTGGGGAATCTCCTCGCACGCTCGGAGGGTTGTCGTACCGCTATTATAGTATATATTATACTATTATAGAATATTTTATGAACATACTAATGAAGTTGATATATATCTGGTAAAAAAACGACTGCAATCAGCGAATTCTTTCGTGGTCTAATGGTTAGGGTTTGCGTTGGCATTGATTCTTAACCGGCCCGAGTTCAAATCCCGGTTCAGGCGGTATATTTATTTTATACTGAGGATAACGTATAATCGATTCGGATGTTCGTATAAAATTTCCGAGTCTCAAATTATTCATAGCGAACGTGGGTAACAATGGGAATTTTATGACGCAGTTGGTGAAACTGTACACGACGATGCTACCGCGTTTTGATCGGATAAAAAAACATGTTTTACCAGAGTATAAACACGTAAAATATAACATGCGTGAGCGTATTTTATAAATTGTTTAGAACTGATTGTTTGCCTTCCTCGTGCATCTAGATCACGAAGGGACACTGAGTCCCCGGGACTTGTTCCTTCAAATCAAACTGGTTTGAATTGAGGGACAAGTCCCGGAGACAAAATGTGATTGTCCCCTCGTGTGAACTGTTCATCCCTGGGACAAAATGAAAGTAAACCAATCGTAAAGTGTCATTTTACTTTCCCACAAGCCCTTACGAACTCTATTTCAAGATGGCAACTGCTAAAATGACAATGTCCCTGCAACACGTCCCCTCGGCTGAACACAACAAGGCCAGGATTTGTCCCCGGGACATGTCCCTGGGACTTGTCGCTTCGTGTGTGCCGACCTTAAAGCAAGTAAAGAAGCATTAGCCGTGTATCATACTGACAAAAAAACACCCCAGTTAGTCTACGTCTACGTTAATAATTTACAACACCTTTCAGTATCGAGTGAAGGGCATTTGAGAACACTCATTTGACAACACTCGAGAAATGTTAAAAGCACAGGCCTTTGTTAAATATAGCAAATACATTTTATTTTCCATGTCCGATTAAAAAAAATGTGTAGTAAAGGAGCCGTATATTTTCAGTGATTTTCATATAAACCACAGGCAGCCCAATCTCTATTTTTGTGTCATTATTGCGAGATTTTGCAGAAGCCGTAATAAAATAAAATAAATCTATACAGTATTCAAATAAAGGTTACGTACCTCTTTAAAGTTGTGTTATTGATTGTCCTGGGGTCCCAACTGTAATAGAAAATAACGTATGTGTTTTAAGAGTAAAATTATATTTTAAATCGAGCTTTGTTACTGGGATTTGAAAATTTGTGCAGATCGTAGTTTCAGTGGACTCTTGGTCTTATTCAAGTACGTAAGGCCTGGGTCAACACAAAAATACGGTTAACATTGATTATCTCTGTTATGAAATTGGTTTTAAGCGAATCTTTACCAAATTGCACAAACTAACATAAAACTGCAGTCATGTGACATGTCACGTGACCCTTCCTCGTGTGAACGAGGCCATGAGGACAATCCCTTTGAGAACCGTTTTTGGTTTTAAAATATTGGAGACGCACATAAATCTGCCTCACACCATGACTTTCATTTATTGGTAAGGAGATATAAGTCTTATTGCACCATTAAAATTCACAAATTAAATTACACCGACACCTAAAAATAACTAAAAAGCTAATCGTGTTAGGCAGGCGCGGATCCAGACTCGTTTACACCGATTTACGGAAATCGGTCAGATTTTCGTTGTTGGGGGAGGGGAGGGGGGCTAGGAAATTGAGTTTTTGGAAACTCAATTTCCTAGCCCCCTCTCCCCTCCCCCTCGGTCGTGAAACCACCAACTCCGCAGTCATCGGAAATCGGTCAGCTTTTTGTCTGGATCCGCGCCTGTTAGGTGACACAGTAATGATTTAATATAACATTTTAGAATGGTCAAGATTCAAAATGGCACACAAACAGACATAACAAGTGCCGGAATCAGTACTAAGTGTAAAGGACATAATAAAGGAAGGGTAAAAAGTATAAAGAAGTATTATATACATCAGTTCATGAAATACGAGTTTATGAAGGCATATTTTATTTTACTTTTGAAAGAGTTAAATGGAAGGATTTTCAGATTTTCTTCAATATCATTCAAAATTTTTGCACCAAAAAAAATCTAATATTGAATTTACAATAGTTTGTTCGGATATATGCGGCAATGAAACGCTAATTTGCTATCTAGCCGAGTATTGTAAGAGTGCTTAAAAAATACAGAGGTGAAATTTTTTTTCAGGGATGAGGCAATTTGTTAGAAAAGTATTGATACATGAACATTGCAGTATATATGAAATTTGACTAAAGAAAACAGTTTAAGTAGGTTCAGATTAAAGAATATTGGAGTGCTATGGGCATCAAAATTAGAAAAAAGTCATTATGCGAATTGTCCTTTTTTGAAGGATATAATAGTAATTGAATATTAGTGGGGTAGGTGTTTCCCCAGATTATAAGACGATAAGTAAGAAATGGATTAATAAGAGAGTATAAATAAGAATGTTAATATGAAACGAATAATAAAAAATAGCAAAATCCGTATACGACAATTCAGTCGGTACAACCGAAACTAAACGACGGCTGAGCAGTTGACAAATTTAATATTAACTAAACCCACCGCAGTAAACTGAACATTTCCTTTCCTGCTCTAACCATTCTAATACACCTTATTCCAATATGGCTACTCTTATTTGCATAATGCCAAAAAACTTAGGATATTAGGCGAAGTGAATGCCGTCTTTATTAAAGCATGCAAATGTAAGTAATACTGAGCAGTTTGAGAGTTTGGTCTTTCATTGTTGCAAAGTTATTGACATTTAAATACAGTACAAATCACGAAAACGAGGCTAGTAGGTATAACTGGCTCAAACCCATACAAAACTCTCTATATTGAAATCTCGATAACTTAGTACCATTTTATGCTATCAACCCCTAACCTTCAGAGTATTGCTAATCTTGGCATACTCTTTAACGTGGTAGCATTCAACTGTTATTTACTGCTCTCTATACTACTCAAACAAGATTTGTCATTTTGGAATAAGGTGTATACTGACATGCAACTTCAGTATCTCCTTAGAAATAATTTATTCTTCGCGAGACTCAATTCGTAAAGCCAGAGAGTCATACTTATCGACACAGCTAAAACTCTCGAACCTCAGCATGAACAAATGTGATGAAACTTAATATGTTATCTTGTAGGCCCGTGTTTATGTTATCTCAAATACATATTTTTACTTACGTCATTTCCTTTTTCCTCTTAGATTGTGTAATCACCTTCATATTTATACTTGCCATCGTGAAATATTCATTTGTAAGATCTACCTGAAGAAGGCTGGTTTGGCCAGCCGAAATATCGTAGAATTCTTAATATATACGTTGTTCGATCAGCTTTTCTGTAGTCCTTGGACTTGTTTACTCGTTAATATGAACAACATGCATTATTTTTGATAGAATTATAATAGCTCTAGATATTTTTTAGAAGTCATAATGATGTGTTATTTCCAATCTAAGTGTTTGTCCAATAAAATACCCAAATATCTAATGTATTTCTCTTGTTTGATTGGTGTCCATTAATAAATAGCAATACAGAGATGTATTTTTTTTCTGTCTAGGGTGAAACATCATAAAATTAGTTTTATCAGTGTTTAAGGTGGCTCGCCTGGATTTTCCAGGGCGCACCATACCTACTTTGAACGACTGATATTCCACTGTCAGAGCTCGGTCGGGCTAGCCACTTCACCCATGATCTAAAAATAGACTAAACTTTCCAAAAATGTAGGTTTGTTTGACATCACTGTTACCAAGTAACACAGCGTTGACGTCATGTATTTTACATATCAATTTTCTCGAAATCTAGACCTAAACTTTTAAAACGACCTGGTGTCCCTTGTAGTCTAAATGTAGGCCTTTAAGACTGCAAAGTTTAAACAAATTGTATCAGAGCGTTTTACGAAAATTTTGATTTGAATATTTTCGTTTAAAACATAAACAATTCACCTGTGTTTTCCGGATCGATACAAACGATGGTTTTAGTCCCGGGGGAGGGGGGGGTACTCCTGTTTGTGACGTATTATGTATGTGCCGCCCGGGTAGGTCAGGGTTTTGAGCTCGGTTTGGGCAGGTATGGTCAGGGTTTTGACCTGATTTGGGCAGATCAGGGTCAGGATTTGTGTATAATTTGGGTGCAGTCAGGGTTGGGGTTCAGTATTTTTTAGTCAGTTAGGGTTCAGTTTTGTTTAGCTACTATGTCAAAAAAATACATTCTGTTGCCGCATTTTGATCGCCTGCCCCCACATGCAAGCACTGAGGTTCCCATACATTGTGACGCCGCTAATTCGTACTTCAGTACTTATCTATGTACTTCATCTGCTGATTTGTTTACCCAATGACACGTCCCGACTCGAAATGTTCCGTATTTTGCATGCAATCCGGGTACGCGGTATACCGGCCGGGGTATATATCCGACCGTGTTTTGAAAACAATTTAAAGAAGGGGCAATCAGGTTTTTTTTTTTCAAAAAGGGGGCAATCAGGCTTTTGGAGCTCGGATGGGTCAAACAGGGTCAGGGTTTGAGCCTCTTGGCCTCACATACATACCCATTTTTCATGTAAGTACCCCCCCCCCCCCGGGATTTTAGTATATTTCATATATGTGGCACTACTTCTCGTGAAAATTTCATTCCATTTGCTTTATTCGATTTCAGTTTATGGAATCATAAGTAATGTCTTAACTATGCTCATTTTACTCAAAATAGTAACGTATTTGCTACGGAAGTTGTAATTCGAAAACTAGTCGATAAATGTTTTTTTAAATCTTTTTACCTGAAGTTCAATATGTACTACACTTTCCCTGTAAATTTCAAGAGAACTGAATCATTTTAAGGGCGCGGAATAAAAACAAAAACAACATGATAGGGAACTTTTACATTCAACCACGCAAGCTTCATTGCTGAATCATTTTGTTGCTAGCTTGTCTTTCCGAAATTTCTCTTTTGTCTAGGTTCTACATACTTGTGTGCTTTTGAACTAACAAGTTTACCATGCACGCTTGCTACGCTTCGCTACTGCCGCAACGCTCGTGCAAATTATGTTGTTAGAGCTAGGCAGTGCGGGATGATAATGTTGAATAAGTATATTTTTAGTGACCAGATCGTGAAAAGTGCCCGTGACGTCTAGACCACACCTTTAGACAGAAGAATACCCGAAAACACATTTTCTAAATATTAACTAAAAACGAGATTTTGTATCAGTGATACTATGAAACGTTTTGTAAATAAATAAAAACAATTTTGTATATGATGACATGCACTATACAAGGGAAAAGAGTTATGACAACCAGGGGTAATTGTGCTCATGTTGTTTTTCTTTCAGAGAAAAACTCATGACACACAAAAAACTTATTCATTCAATTAAAAAAATGTTGGTCTTATCAGACGCATTCAGCATTATGGGTTGAAATCAAATTGAACCCAATAAAATTCACCCTTGATTCATAGAATGGCTGAAGGAAAAACTTCGAATTTCAAAACAAACAACGCGGTTTCTGATTTTTATATAAGTTATATTATAACAGCGTTACACCTGGCAGCCGTGACTATGATAATTGCATGTCATTATTAATTGTACTAAGAACAGAATTTCCACGAGCGTTCCGGCAGTAAAGCGTAACAAGCGTGTATGGTAAACTTGTTAGTTCAAAAACACAAAAGTATGTAGAATCTAGCTAGACAAAAGAGAAATTGCTATCAACAAAATGGTATATACTTCATGCATGGTAGTGTTTCGTTCCATATAGTCTCCCTGCATAATACTGTAAAACAGTAGAGAAAATGATTATGCAGGCAGACTATATGGAACGAAACACTACCATGAAGTATATAACAACGAAATGATACAGCAATGAAACTTGCGTATTTTTAGAAAAAATGTGCGTAGTGGCCAAAGTAGTCATTAATGGCTTTCGAGTTGGCCACTACATCGATAAAACTAAATGAGGTTAGAAATAGATTTAGCTAATAAATAATAATAAAGAATAGCGATGTTTCGTGTGTCGTCATCTATTGTCATTAATGTGCCAACCAGAGATCCATTGATTCCTAACACAAAGCGGGCTTTACAAATCATGGTTGGCACATTAGCATAACAATTGCAATGTTTATCAACACGAAACATCGCAAAAGACGAAGTGAGATTTTAAATAAATGTATGTTACATTATTGTTTGATCTAATCTTAGAAAAAAAAAGAAGAGAATAAAAATGTCAATATAAAATGGTAGCTCATTTGTATAAATTTGTGTTGCATATATAAGGCACAAATTTTAATATTATGTTTATCTAGTAAAAACTGTATATATTGCTTCTTGAAGCTGGTTTGGGGCAAGGTTTTAATAGTAAGAGGTACTGATTCCCAAATTCTTAATGAAATTGCTTTGAATTGTGATAGACCATAGTTAGTTCTGGAGGCTGGTCTGTACAAATTTTGGTTCGCCGCATATCCGGTGTTGTGGTTATGGATATATCTTTAGCAGAAGTAATTAGCTCAAGGAAGGCAGGTGGGATATTTTGTTTATCATATTGTATTTATGTATAAGGGAGGACATTTTAAGGTCAAAGATATTTCCCAGATTTAAAATTTCTAACATTTTGTAATATGGGGTGGCATTTTCAAGTTTGTTGGCAAAGAGCATTTGACGAATACATTTATTTATTTTCTAGTAAATGGTGAAGTAGCTAGCCCGACCCAGCTCTGACAGTGGAGTATCAGCCGTACAAAGTGGGTATGGTGCGTCCCTGGAAAATCCAGGCGAGCCACCTTAAAGATAGTTTATTGGCACACAGCCAATTGTAAATATTAGTTAATTCTTGATTAACTGTTATTTCTAGTTTTATAGTAAGGTCGTTATTTGAGAGGAACAGGTTAGTATCATTCAGCAAAAATGTGGAAATCAACAAGTTTCGAAGAATGGTTAATTAAAGCCATTGATGTATAGAAGACCGAATACAGAGCAGTGGAACACCACAATATATACTCCTGAGATCACATGATGCATTGCCAACAGAATCAAACTGTTTTCTATTGCTGAGATATGATGTGAACAAGTTATTGGCAATGCCTATTATGCCATAGTGAAAATGTTTATTGATGATGATTTGATGGTTAACAGTATCAAAGACTTTAGCTAAGTCAAGGAATATACCACATGATAATTCTTTATTTTCTATAATCTTTGAAATTGTCAACAATGACAAGAATAGCTTGGGTTGTTGAATCATTAGAACGAAAACCAAACTGGTAATCATATAGAATGTTACATTTTTCCAAGTAGTTAATTAGTCTCTTATACATTAGTTTTTCTAGCAACCTGTTTATTGGATAATAGAGATGTGGACTTGAGAAAACCGCTGATCAATAAATCTAGTACAAGGTCACGTGACCTGTTTTGCTCAATATTCCCTTATGGATAAAAACAATTCTACTGTGAGGGCAGATTATTAAAGGCAGGCATCAGAGAAACAGGAAAACTCTCTGTACCTTGGCGTGACAAGAATACTTATTGCCAATTTGCTTTTGAAATTTTATGTAAAAGCAAAGTCAGTGGAGGGGTCACGTGACACCTCATTTACATAATTGTGGTCGGCTCAAAATATCGAAGTGGACGAGCTTTGTGAGTCAGATACTTAAAGTTAAAATTATCGTTTTAGCCTCACTTTCATTTCAAAACCAGGCCTTAACGTCAAAAAAGAGAAATCCAAATGAAACTGACAAACGGAACTAACCTGTACGGTGGCCGAGAGTGGCCATCAATAACTCCAAAGTTAAATTGCATTAACGGCAGAAAATCAAGCTGAGTTTTAAACCGAGTTTCGTTTTGAGCACTTTCGCATTATCGAGTTTCGCTTTATCGAGTTTCGCTTTATCGAGTTTCGCTTTGAACACTTTTGCTTTGAGCACTTTTGCAGTTTATCGAGTTTCGCTTTGAGCATTTTGCTTTGCATTGAGCACTTTTGCTTTATCGAGTTTCGCCTTGAGCACTTTCGATTTGAGTACTATACTGGCTTTGAGCATTTTGGCTTTGCTAGCGTGGTCGAGAGCCGTTGGCCTTAAGCCGAGGGCGGCCAAAATCGAAGTGCACATGCGCGCGGCGTATGAGAGGGCTCTTCCCCAAGGACTCGCTCATTTTGGATTCATTATATTTAGATGTACCTTTAATATTCTATGGGATACTTACTGGTTATTTCATGGTTTTCTATGGAATACGGGCGAATATTTCACGAGAAAGTTGTATTATTTGGAAAGGCGAGTTGTATACCAAAATAATATAAATTTCAAGTGAAATTTTCACACCAGTATTCCATTAGAAAACCATAAAATAACCATATTATCCCATAAATAACAAATTTACAGGAAGATTTATCACGAATTATTAAAAGCAAAGAAACTTACCGGACGATAAACTGCCAAATTTCTAGATCTCGGAAAGCAAAAGTTTGGAGTGGCGGCGCGTCGTCGCAGACTAATTATGTATTGCAATTTCTTGAATTCTGATTGGCTGATAAAGAAATGGCGAGAAATTTCCTCCATTTCGATTGGCCTGATCTAGCCATGAAATATTGCCCTTTAGTATAAACCAACTAGTGGACTATTACAAATCCTGCATTCTGATTGGCTACCCTACTATAGGTCTATTTGTGATAGCCCATGGTAGAGAAAAATCGCACGCATTTTCACGAAATAATAGCAGTTTTTCCCGTTAGTTTGGACATTAGGGATTTATTCTTGGAGATTTCGTACAGTTTAGCGAGGGCCCGCCGTGTGTCGAAAGTAGAAAAGTTCGCGTGAAATTTAATACATGGGAACAAAGAAAAAATAACCGCATGGGTCAAAAGGTGAAATTTTGTTGCATGAAACAAAAAAACAAAAAAAACGCTTGCATTTTAAGACTCGGTGCTGCCACAGGCAGCCCGAGTAATAAACTTTTAAAAAACTTAAGTTATCTTACTTCAGAAGTCCTTCTTCCCCTCTCCCCATTCTCTCTCTAACCTGCGTAGCTTATGGCGTGACATTCAAATATTTCAAAAAAGGCTGCAAGGACCACTGTTACAAACAAAAGTGTAGCCGGATCTGTGGAGATCAGGATCAGCAGAAGGATTGAAATATATGAAGACTGCAAGGCTGATCGCACGGCTGTACCATGTTATTTATTGAATGGAGACGAACGGGTAGTGAAATCTCCCTCCTCCTGATTTTTCCGACATTTCTCCCTCCTCGCTAGTGACTAGTTAACAATTATTCACTGAAGTGGAGGTGAATAGTGGTGGATATTTACCGAGCTGCTTCGGCGAGGTAAATATCCACCACTATTCACCAACACTGAGGTGAATAATTGTTTTAGTATATACCACACTTCAGGTGAATAGCCAGCACCAAATAGTTATTTTATTTTCTGTCAAATGGACAAAAACTCGCGCGAGATGATCGCTGCTTTGCTCGGAGGTGAATATGAAATCATATTCACTGTTCGAGTAGCCAATCAGAGCGCGCGAAAAGTAAAATTCACTGGTGTGGTATATACTAATGAATTTTAAACATTTATCCCTAGAGCATGAATGTAGATCCCATTTTCTCCCTCCTCCCTGTATGCTAAATTATCCCTCCTCCCTAATTTTATTCCTTATTTCTCCCTACTCCCTGATTTGTTTCTGCCATTTCTCCCTCCTCCCTGT
The DNA here is from genome assembly GCA_030867875.1 of Actinernus sp. WN-2022. Classification (NCBI taxonomy): domain Eukaryota; kingdom Metazoa; phylum Cnidaria; class Anthozoa; order Actiniaria; family Actinernidae; genus Actinernus; species Actinernus sp. WN-2022. The sequence continues at coordinate 100,064,004 of JAOWCC010001589.1, forward strand.
TCTGTTCCACCCCACTCTTTATTGTACCCTATATTTCGGTTCGGCAGAACGAACCTTCTAATAATAATATTTAATTTATATTGTGCGCATTACATGTGAATATGTTCATGCGCGCATTACATATACGTCATAGATAAATAATAAATAAATATATACAAACCATAGATCAAAGGCTAGCTTAAACAAGTAAGTCTTAAGTTGAGATTTAAAGCTTGGCAGGTTACTTACATTACGTAGTTCGGAGGGTAATTTGTTCCACAGCTTAGGTGCGGCAGCCTTAAATGAACGATCATCTTCTTCAGGGGTTATATGAGCTGAGCTTAGCCGGCTTAGCTCATATAATAAACCACTGAAGAAGGGTACGAAATATAGGGGGCAATAACTAACATCGTACATGCATCACTTCTTACATTCAAATAGTAATTGTTTGTCCCATTGTTTTTGTCCTTCTTATCTGAGGTTACAGTACAGCTATGATACTGTAATATTAAAAGGCCATACTCCAACTCGCACGTTTAATAGTGTGCTAAGTCGGATAAAAAATACAATTATTTTCCTTAGGGACCGGTCATTATTTAAGAGGAGTACCTGGTTGGATAAAAACACTTTTTTTTCAGATTTTCTGAGTTTCAAAATTCAAACCCCGTATGAGTTTTGACCTGAATTTTTCATATCCCATTACATAGTTGATTATAAAATCCCATACCCCGTAGGTTTTCCTGGGAAAAAAAATCATACCCCGTACGATTTTTATCCAACCCGGTACTCCCCTTAAATAATGACCGGTCCCTTAACTTCCTGATCAGTTTTTGTTGGCGCATACGGCAATGACAAGCGTAATCGTACAGTTATTTTTCTTCTCATTCTTCACCCCCCCCCCCCCCCCCCCCCTCCCCCATTTTTAATTTGGGGTTTCGTTTTCTTTCGATTCGGAGAGGGCGGGTAAGGTGACGTAACTAATGAGTGTCTGCGAGAGGGCGGGAACCTTCGAAAATACAGGTTGAACCGGTTTTTGTTTGCAACATATAGCATCTATTTGGCCAACACTTGTCATCGTCGAAAGTGCCTTCCAATAATACACTGCAACACTTCGCAGAGTTCAAGCTGAGATTTGGCACTAGTCCCGGATCTGCTTGTGTCAACAGACACCGTACGCAAACGAACCTTCATTCGTAAATGTGCTTTTCCTAAACTCTTCAGCTTTGACGAGGGGAACGCCAATGTTGATTCACGTCATCCACTTGAAGATTTCTTGTTGAAGTAAGCTACTCGAGGACACTTGAGACATCTTTCTACACAGAAGCCGACCATTTAATCGAATAGAAAGCTTTTGTATTTAGCGTTTACGGCAAGCTTGCAATAATAGAGAGATAGCACTGTTGATCGCGCTGGATCGCGCAAGATAATTTTTAAAAAAGTTTTGGGATCTTGAAAAACAGACTGAAGAGGCCTTTGTTTTTCAACGCTCTTTTCGCTTGAGTGTGTTTGTACTTTTTGTAGTAAATTCCGCCAGAATTTAGATAATAATCAACCTTTTGAACCCTGTTTTGAAAGCCTTTTGTGGCCGCTCATGCCGCCGTAACCTTTTCAATTCTAGTACTAGATAAGTGAAAGTGCAGATGTGTTTTGTCATTTCACAAACACTGCGCGCGTTGGGCTGCAATTCTGCCCTTTTTATTCGCTACAGAACTGTGGTGTGGAAGTGCAACTCAAATTTCCCTGTAGTCCTAAACCAATATAGTCCTAATCAGTTATAACTGGTGAACTCCGTTTGGCGGCTTGTCAGAGAAGTTCTTGGCCTTTTTAGTGTTGACGGTTGTGGGGTCATTTCACTAAGGGAGGTCTTCGAATAGTCATCACAATCCCCAACCCCCGACTGCGAATCTTCTGTTAATTCTCTTCAACAGTCTGCTTTTTCCCCTCCCAAATCAGGGATCTACTAAATATTTGCAAACGGAACTCTCAATATGGGCAGATCCGCTATTAGTATTGCGGTTTTAAAATACTTTTTGTATTTTTTACTTTGGTACGCGCATCAAAGTGGCGCTTTTTGTATTTTAATGAGAAACACAAGGGGACGCAGTCATGATCCCCACAAACCATACATCGTCGCCTTCGCAATTCTTTCAATTGAGTGTCACGAATTCACAGTAATTAAACTAATTAGGCTTGTGTTCTTATCGGAGTGCCAAGAATGAGCCGAATGTGGCCTTCACTGGCTTACCATAATTGTCTCAACGAAGATCAAAGCACCGGCACCGCTCACGACGACCCAACAGGCCTTGCGGGACGCGGCTACTTCCACCTCGTGAAAACTGAGGAGGACTTTCTATCTGGTTGCGTTGGTTTGGTGTTCTCCGGTTACAACTTAGCATTTTCTTCCTTTCCGAATCAAACCTGAGGGGCAGTGTTTATTCGTTCAGGTACAGAAATGTAGGTCACCGAGTGGTGCAACTCGATAACCCGGTCGGGTTATTTGGAGCGGGTAAAATTGACAATGTTGCCGGTTGTGTTGCAGGCTCACTGTGCCTCCATGGGATGTAAGCCGAGTCACCTTGAAGCGCGAGTTTTGATTGCAAGCGGTGAATGGTGAATTAGCGTAAGTTGAGCACTTTATTCACATCATTACTGTATAAAAGGATCGTCACTGATATTTATTTTAGAGCAGTGCGTCTTGATCCGTGACTTGTGCAACACGTGTGGAGTGACTTCCCTCGCACCTCGCCTTACTCGCGCTGCTCTAGAATTTTAACCACTAAATTTCCTAAATGCACTTGTTTAGAGACTTGTGCTGCCTTCTGCTCGCTTTTATAACGGTTTACCGGTGAACATGCGGCCATAGCAATCAGCGAAGCCCACCATTTGTTTTGACAGTAGTGAGTGATTCGAGCAGGACAACCACAAGTAATTCTTTACTTGGCGATTTTTACAGTTTCGGCTCCTCTCGTCGATTAACTGAAAAAGACAACTTCTTATTTGCAAGAGTAGGTTATAAACTGGCTAACTTAATGTAGATTGTTTATTTTCCATGTAGCGTGGGTGATTGTTATGTGCGTTGGATCTTTGTATTTATGTTGTTGGCTGTCGGAAGTTTATTTAGATCATTAGCTCTCTACTACTCTAGTCTCGATCTCGTTCATGGCGACTTCATTCATTTGGTTCGAAAAAAAAACGCTTTAGACTACAAAACAGCTCGCATGCATAAGTATTAAATCCATGGTTAGTTTGCCGCAGGAGAGGTGCTTGTTGTGGTGTATTTCTCAAACTGGCTGAAGTTCCAGCGAAGTGTAAATAAAGTGGCAGTGGAAGTTGGAGGAGGACTTGCATGGTTTTCCGCTCATTTGATTTGGCTTCCACATCTTACACACAACTGTTCTTTTGTTTGCCAACTAGTTTTCAGCACTTTTCGCAACAATGACTCCTTTTGTTTTCTTTCATTGAGTCTATGGTTGTTGTTGTTACCTTAAAGCTTTATCTCCCAATTAATGAAAAGCACGACAAGATTTTTCGCACTTTCGAGAAGAACGCAACGGTGCAATCAAAATCCCGCCGGAAACAAATGAGATCCTATCGAGAACTTTCCCGAGTATCTCCATTTACTGAGCAGTGAAAGACTTCACCCGTTTGATAGCACTAGTCAATGTGCCAATAATTCACTTAGACATTTTGACTTCTTGTTAAGCTCATCCTTGTATCCATTACAAAATCACACTTTTTATAGTAAAAAATTCAAACATATATTTAAACGTAAAACGAGTTCGGATTTGTCAATGATCGTTAACAACTCTTTCAGTTAGGTAACTCGCCGTGTAATTGAAATAATTTTCAATTCATATAAACACTGATGAAAATTGTAATTGGATGATAAAACCTAACTGCTTGACTGTCTTTACAGGTCGCTGGCGGCCCGGTCCTTTCAGCTTTGCGAGTTGTTTGCTTTTTCATGTAGACGCAAGTGCCGTTGGATTTGCCCTCTCATCTCTCCCCATAGACCAAAGCTTAATTCGTGTGTGTTTATCTTTTCTATTACTGATATTGGCCGAGTTGGTACAAGACAGCTACAATGTAGTAAAAGGATTACGGCCCCGGCGTCTAATCCTTGTGTGACAGACAAAAACTTGCTAAAAGCGGCCTTCCGCGTGTGTTGAGAACAAAGAGTAATTCTAGCCGAGTTTTGGTACCTGTTCTCCCTTATTATATTCATAAGCACTGCAGTAAAGCAAACTACACGTATAAGTGCGATTACTGGCAAAGTTCTTGGTCGCTGTAAAAGTTGGTTTTGCCATGGCCACTATGGATAGAATGTAGGTAACATATTCTGTACTTAAAATATTCCTATCCCATTTGACATCAACATTGACAAGTTCACTCTCTTCACAAACAATTGTAAAAGCACCGGATATAAAAGCGAAAAGCCTGCATCTTGTTAAAGCAGTTAAAAAAAGAGCTCATTGACTGTTATCTTTTCTCGATTATAAAAAGAGATATTCCTTAAGTTTTAAATATTTTTATCAGATGAATAATATTTTGTTCTTTTTGTGAGAAAGTGATTGTTCAATAGAAGTTGTTTTTAAAAGCAATCTGGTATAAATTATGTGTTGGTAATAACAGCAAAAAGGATTTGCTCACATCAGAAATTCTACTGCAAATATTATCTCTGTGTCTATCAGTGGTGTTGTGTTCAAGCAAATTATAATGAAGAAAATGTTTTTTTTTAAGAGGAAAGGTTCCTGAAGTTTATTCAGTAAAAAAACACCTGATCATAGTGTATTGTTTTTCCTTTATCATCCCAACCCAAGCTGTCGTAGGACATGCCATGCGTTTTTCAACATTGCACTTTGGTGGAAGTCATTTTGACTCTAATGTCAAGAAGCTATAGAATCTAATGTGCCTTAACCTATTTTAAAACTTCTAAAAGCCTTGAAGTTATAGTTGAATGATGCTAGTCTTTGTTGATTTTTGGTTTTGTGTTTAAGGAAAATTAAATAATACTCTTAATAAACATCAGCTGTTGCCAATAATTTATGCAAAACAAACTCAACTAGCCAAGGAGTGTAAAACACAACAAAGTACAGACCAGCCTGCTGCATCAATTGGTACTAAGGTGGGAGGACCATGACTCGAAGACAGTTCTTTAGGCCTAGCTGTGCTTGGCTTGTACCATACTATGCGGTGAGAAAACTACCTCTTAAATGTTTAAATGAGAAAATAATTAACTAAAGTGTTTTCTGTTTCGTCTAAAGAAAAGAACAATTAGTCAAAATAGTTGGTATGGGTTCTTAGTCCCTCAAGATAAGAGTGTTTTTGTAGTCAACTGTTTTTCAAATTGTTTTGGTATAATTATCACACAATCACTAGTACCTTCTTGACTGGCTATACCTACATGTAGTTCAATTCAAGAACAACCGTTAGATTGGTGTGATACCATAATAGTGGCACAAACTGTTTATTTTTCCTTTAACCAGTATGATCTCTCAAAGAACAGAAGCTATAATATTGAGTTGATATTTCTAGAAAAAATGCGAAGTTTCATGTGTTCTTCTAAGGATATGTCAACAGTCATTCTTCATCACACAACTGATCAGACATGCTATGGTCACTTGAAAATATGCAACTATTAGGTATAGGGATCATTGTATTATGTTGAAATAAAAAAGTATATTTGGTTCACATTGGCTTAGCATATGGTTGTTTGCCTCTGGCAATAAATTAAGAATTTAACCTTTCATCAAATCAAACTGTTAGTTAAGAAACTTCAGAACCCCTAGTGTGAGACAACAGTGAACACACCTTATGTGTGCTTCATCTTTGATGAGAAACTAAGCCTAAGTTTTGGGTTCTTTCCGTAAAAGGCCTAAGTACGTATAAAGGTTTTTGAACATGTGAATTAGGTGTTTTTTTTGCCTTCATTCTCAAAAATTACACAGATAAATCATTCAAGGAAATATAGACTCATTTGATAACATGATGGCTTTTGAAGGCCGATCATCATGAATGTTATTCTCTGAAGCCTTCTGTTCTATACATGTACATGATATGAAATGTTAGTACTAACTTACATGGATACACATAACCAGTTGATTTAACTGTACCTACCTTTTAGTTAAGTTGATTAACTGAAGTTGTACAAAGATCTGTAGTAGCATTGCTTGGTATTGATATGATTGTCTGGTGTGTAGAATCAAGCATTTATAGAGAAATGAGAGAGTGAAAACCTATATTGGTGTGTTAAGGTCTTAACCTATATCAAATAACAGAACTTAGAAAGCGAGACGAGACTTCGTTGTATCACTACTCCACACTCAATCCAATATTACAATATTTTACCAGAATTTAACAAAAGTAGACTGCTCATTTCTAAGGCTAATAATGGTTGGGATATGTGCTTTTCTTTTTATGCATAAAAACATCAGTTCATTGAGCTGATTTTCAAATTTCTATCATATTTGTATCAATGTAAATAATTTTATTGTTCTTTGTAATTTTGTTGTTTGAAATGATTTAATGCTAAATAGCTGCCATTTCGAGTAATTTTATTGTTTTCAAATCATTAGGTTTGTTTCTCAGCCAAAAATGTCAAATGCCAAAATAATTAAGGTGAAAGTGAAGCAATCTAATTACAGAAAATAGGGTTTGTGGACTAACCTATGTTTATTGTGGTGATAAAAGAACAATTTTGAAATTTTATTGTCCTTGTAACTTTGCAACATTTTATTTTCAGGGATACATTAATAATGGCCTCTGAAGCATTTAGATAAAGGCATTGTAAAAAAGAAAGCTGTCTCAATAAATATTGTCAATTTACTTGGTTACAATATTTTGTCCATTTCTGAAATTCTCTGAAGGGATAATAAAGGTTTATTCCTTGAATCTAACCTTGCAACAACTGAAAATCCAGACATTTTTTTTCTTTTTCAAATAAAAAATATATGCTAATGCAAGCACTTATATCTTGTTTGAATGCTTTTTATCTTTCTTTAAGCTATAAAAGGCTTTTAGTGTCTCATAAATGAATAAATGCATATCTATTGTTTTGAAGCTCTTGTGCAGATAAATAATAAAGTTTCTGCATGTTCCCTCTAATGCTTAAAAACATATATCCAATACATAATTACTTCCCAAGCCTAGATGTTGTTTCTTTCTCCTTATTCAGAAGTAGATCATGCTCCAAATTTGATTTTTCTGCTCTCTTGTCATAGAAAATTTGAGTAATACTTCAAAAAATAACCAGACAATATGTCAACATTATAAAGTTGAATAAGTCTAATGGTTTTCATTTTGTCTAAGTCATTTTTCCATGTGTGATAATTATTACACCTTTGGTCTTTAGCTTATTGTTATACTAGGTTTACTTTATCTTTTGTGTTATTTTTGTAAAGGTTAGTCTTATTTTTCTTTTGGTTAATGAATATTCTCAGCACTTCAACAGTTCCACACATTATTGTTTGTTATCATGGAAAGCCAAAAGATACTGTCATGCTTCAAGCCATTTATTTTTATATATTTCTTAATTACTTGGCACAACCATATTGTGATTGACTATCTTTATTTCTAGATACCATTTGAGTGCATTTTGGCCTTGTTCACAAGAAAAACAGTTAAATGTGTACAGACAAAGAAGTACTAATAATTATTATTGCACTCAATATTTTTTCCAATTTTGGACTTGCCAATTTTTTTATAAATATGTTTCTCTGATCAAAATTAAAATTTACTGTAAGGGTTGGCAAGAGAAGTGGCAATGAAACATAATGTATTCAAAATATGCAGTTGACCTTAGTCTTAATGTGGGGCCCTGTTGGTTTCATTTACTGTAAAATTGTTAATTGAAGGTGAAGGAGAGTAGTACTACATGTATGGGTTTTTACCAAGTTTTATCCATAATAAACAACTTCATTTACATGTCTAATCTTCCAGGTGACCCTGGAATGGGTCTACTGATCGGGGACATGGATTCCTCGGTCGAATTGGAATTTAATTTGTTTTTTGAGGAGGGAGAAAAACCGGAGAAGCCGGAGAAAAACTTGAGAGAAAATTACTGCTATTACTAGGAGCTAGAGATTTGCTGCCAATTTAATGTATATTTCAAGTTTCTACTGCTGCTATGTTTTTTGTGGTGTTTTTTTTGGTAGGGGTAGGGGTGGGGGGGGGGGGGGGGGGTGGGGGGTGGGGGTAGAAATTAGCATGTTTCAGATAAAAGCATAATGTCCAACAAAATCATATTTTAAAGAATGATTAGAATGCAGCATACAGATACAAGGAGAGGATAAAGGCCTGTTCGATTGGCTGGAATATGAATAATCAAAATGATCACAATTTGTTTGTATCTGGATTTTTTTAACCACTGGAATACTAAATCTACCTAAATATCATGTCCGCAAGAGTTTGTAGCTTACTGTGCAAAATGTGCCTGAACAAGTGATTTCCTGAAACCATTCCATCTATTGTTATTCTGGAATATGGTCCATCGAATACTCCCTTTAGTACATGTGTATGCTGTGATAATATTTTTATTACTATTAAAAACCAAGGCTCTGGAGTAAGGGGCGTGTTCCCAGTCTTTCTCTTATGAACGAGACTTACTTTAGGTTGCCATGCCATGTACAATATTATGCTTTCCTAAAAAAAACTTCCCACCTACAGGCGAATGAGGTGTATGCAGAAAGTGATCAGATTCAGGGCCCAACAAAAGTAATGTGCGATAGCCCAGGGCTAGTGGGTTTTCCTGCTAGACTAGTACATCAGTTTAACACTTTCCCAATGGGCAAGGAGCTGATTGGAAACATATTACATTTTTCTTTTAATTGAAATTTAATTAATATTAAAATTCAGGCTAGCTTGATAGATGCATGGGCTAGTGAGGTAAGGTTGGAGTGCAAACATGCACTTTTTTTTATTCTCGCCCTGTAGACTAGCAGTGATTGTTGTTGTTGCTCTTTTTTTGGCAGAGTATGGCTACAGATCAAGGGCAGTCTGATTCCAATGGCAGCTTGGACACCATTCCTGTAAGTCAACAGAGACCTTTAGATCTGAGTATGAGTACAATGTTTACTGCATGGAAAGTAGAGATCTTTCAATTCTGTCAGACAATAATACAGATACATGAGAAATGCCACTTAATGTATTTGTTTGTTCATGTATCTTTTTAAATACATTGTACTCATACTTGTGCTCAGAAGTAAAGCTCTCTACGATCCCTGTATTAAGAAACCCAAACTCTAATGTTTATTCAAAACAAGTCAACAAAAACAACAGAATGAAATAAATTGTCAGTTTGTGCCATCATGTAAATAATGATACCTCAGCATATTTTACCAATTTAGGATAAGATGAATACCAAGCTTTGTTTCTTTAAAATTGACTTTTTCTCTTGAAGTAAAGGAGACATAACTTTAGGCTTAATTACTACTACTACTACCAGTGCTCCAACTTAATGGTCATCCACTCATCCAAAACGAGTAAAAACAGAAAAACTAGTAAATTTTCCTCCACTAGTCCCCTGGATGATTATATTTATTTGTTCTCTAAATATGATTTTGATTTAGAACATTTTAGGAAATGGTGCAAATGATGAAAACAGTGAGGATTTTACCTGCAATTGCCGACATGAAGGAAAGCAAACAAAAAAATGCCAGGCTTGCTAGATTTTGGCAACTAGGTCTGGGCTCAACCTATCATGAATTGAATCATGGGAAACAATATGCCACCATATTCGCAGTTTTCTGCATGTATCAGTAAAAATTGGTGAGTTGTGTGTAATTCGTAAACAGAGTCACGTTATCAGCCTCTTTTATTGTCTTTGAAAGAAATGCATATGGAGCTCTGTCTGCAAACATGGCTAATCCTAAACAAGGATCATTAGACTTGTCAAGTGACAACATACCAATGTTTTACAGAAAGGAACAAATAATAATAAATTGGGACCAGTGACTTTCTATTTTGGACCAGTGCATTTTTAGCTCACTGGTCCCATAGACCACTAGAGCAAAAAGTTGAGCACTGACTACTACTACTACTGCTACTATTAACTAGAAGGTTCTAATAGAAAGTGAAGTGTTGTGAGGGGATGCATAGAGCTACTGTCTAGCGATATTAGTAAGGATTTGCAAGTTGATGTAGTTTTAATCAACTAGGAGTATTAAAATGATAGATTATGGCAAGTGCATTGGACAAATTCGAATATGATTGTGCAACCAATAGTTGATAATTTTCGATTAAGAAATGAAACAAAGGTAACCAAATAAGCAAAGTGGAAATAATATAGAGCCATAGAGAGAGCTTTTTAGTTTGCCCAACTCACACTCGCCTTTGCTCAATCAGGGACTGATGAGTTCGGTTATAAGACAATTTGCATTTTGGACAGAAAATAACACAACACCGATAATGGAAATATTGACAACAAGTAAATTAGTATAGATATTTTATTGAAATGTGTGAACAATCATGAACTATGACATTAATTTGCTGTATGGTAGAATTCAATGGGAGAGGAGAAAACACTGACCCCCAGTCCATGGACTCCCTGGTTGTTTACCATTTACACAGAAATTCCGGTCAGAAATTCCGGTGTAAATGGTACACAAAATTTCCCAAACGGAATTTCCTGATCAGAAAAACGTTTACCATTTGTACACAAACCATTCCAGATGAAAAAAGCTCGGCGTAAGTTCTGGAACTGTTACGATCGACTGGGAATTGTAAATGGTACACAATTTTTTCGGTCGGAAATTTTGTTTGGCAATTTTGGACTACCTTTTCAGACGTTACATTAATTTCGGAAATTTTCCACAGGACGAACTGAAAAAGCATTTACCATTTACATTCCACCCGAAATTTCCGTGTAAATGGTAAACAGCCCCTAATTCCCAAATGTACTGGGAATGCATGGACTGGGAGTCAGTTTTCTAATGTGCAGCATCAACTCAAAGTTAATATTTGTATCCGAGTGATGCACTTTTTAACATGCCAATGCTACAAAACAATAACAATTTTATGTATACTTTCATTGCAAAAAATGTAAAAGTTTAAAAGAAGAGGAATTATGGGGTATAAATTAAACCTTCTGATAGTGATAGGGAAGATTTTTCATTTGTTTGTGCCACATTAAGCGATTTGTTTGCAACAAGGAAGGGTTTGTTTGCTGTCCCGAAGGACGATTTGTAAGTGTTAGTCTCCATAGATCAACGTGCCTCAACGGGCAGATAGTTCAGCAATATTAGGGAATTTAAGATACAACGACTACGGCCTACAACTACGGACGCGTGCCAATAAAGGACTGGAACGAGACACTCGTATTGGTTTCATTGTACCGTAGAGAGTCCACGATGGTGAGAAGTCAGCATGTTTTTCGTAGTCACCACAACAGAGTACGTTAGTCAGATTTAATATAACAAGAGCCCATCTGGGCTTTCACTCGGGCCACATGAGATTGAAGATGAAATACACTTTCATTTGAAATCCTCTTAGTAATAACCAAAGGGAAGAATTATTAGCAGTCTTTAGGAGTGGCCGGTAGCGCGGTGACTTTCATTCTCTGCTCCCCTAGTATATATATACATGTATGTAATTTAATATTTTTGTTTTCTCGTATGTAAATTAAAGTAGTTGATCTTTTATTGAAAACACTACTTATTCATGTGTGTATGTATGTTCAGACTACTATCGTGCAGCTAGCTAGAGTCTTGAGATATCTGTCAGCAACTCGCAGCTAGTTAATAAATTAGTACTGTTCAGACCTAGTAACTTAGTAGGTTTTACTTTTTGTTTTTCCCTCTTCTGGTTTGTTTCTATCTCTAAAGAGGGCATGAATGGGGTTAACTGACTACTGACAAACAGCCTTAAAAATAACTGACAACTGACAAATGACGATTTTTTTACTGACAACTGACAACCGAAAAATAACTGACAACTGACAAATTTGGTTTTTGTGGGTCAAACATTGTAAATTTTCTCTAGTAATGATTAACTAGGGCTAACTGACAAATGGCCAACATTTTAACTGACAACTGACATGTAGACCCCCCCCCCCCCATTCAGACACTCTCTAAAAGATAGAAATTTGGTCTATAACTGCCCTTGGCGCAAGTGTTTCGTAATCGCAAATAATTGACCGCCAAAGTGCTCAATTGAAATTTCAACCAAAATATTAAAACTGTGCGAAAAACTGCTACTGACTGGTGTTTGGCGATCCTCGTTATCCATGATGGCTCAATTGACGTACAATACACCCGGTAGTTGTCATCGATGGGCTTTTAGCGCGCTAGATTCTATTCAAGCTACCTCGCTAGGTAGCCTGGAACTTCAAAGTATTCCACCGACCACTAGCTAGCTAATCACCAGAGCAGAAAAACTGTTCAGACTAAAGAAGCTCGCTACCTCCTGTGGTTAGCTAGCTAGATTTACTAGCCTGAACACGGCCACACGTTTACAATTTAGTCTGCAGGTCCGATAAAACTGCAGGTTCCAGTCGTAAACAGTCCGAGTTTGACCAAAGTGAAACGATCGAGCTGCTCGCGTCCGTAGATATATATTTCTTCGTTTGCACTTTTGACATGATATAATTCTTCAAATGGCACCATTGTTTTATTTCTTATGTTTAATAATACAGTTCTCAGCTGTAAATAAAATAGAACATTCTATGGAAGATTTCTTGTCCTAAAGTTTGGAAACGTAACACATGCATTTGACGCTAGAAAGTTCAGTACTCGCAAGGTCAATTTACTAGTGGCAGTTTACTAGTTTGCACTATCGGCTGTTATGGAATGGAAACATACTTTCACAGCTTAATATGTATGTCGATTGGTCAGAAGGATATCTTGTTTAAATGCTACGGTCCTTTCGGCATCAGGAAATTTTTAAACGGGAGTTTTCGTACAGTATTTCAAGCTATGCTGTAGTGCGAGTTCAGTTACGCCACAAATGTCGGTGAAACTAATACCGTGTTCATTATTATCGGTTTTCTCTATGGGTTCTCATGTATTCAATAATTACTTCTGGAGCTTCATATTTATGTCGATTGGTCACAATGATTTCCTCTTTCAGTTTTTCCCTTTAGTTTGGACATTAGGGATATATCCTTGGAGATTTCGTACAGTTTAGCGACCGTTGTGTCGAAAGTAGAAACGTTCGTTTGTCATGAAAGTGCGTAAACAAACTGTCACAAGCGGTTTCATAGCAGCTCGATGTTTGACTCCCATATAGTCGATGATAACGTATATAGCTTCATATGTACGTCGATTTCTCACAAGGATTTCCTCTTTCAGTTTTCCTCTCTCTTTGCTGGCAGTTCATGCTTCTTGTTCGGGTAGTTGCCCCACTGAGCCGTAACCACAAAACGAGCACAGCATTTCAGTTGGCATACACTGCGTACATCTGCTTAACTAATTAGATTTGTAAAAATCTTAGCGGATCATGTAAATATTCCGCTTGGCTCAAATATGAGGGTTTCTGCCGTCAAAGTTCATTTTTTGTTTCAGTTTTCCCCATATTAGCAGACTTGTATAATGCCTCGAGCTCTCCGAATCCAGTAGAAAGACTCTGGTTATTCTGTCGTAAAACATGGACCTGACCCAAATTTAGGTTGTATTGCATCATTGCCCACGATGGAATAGATTTCTGACAATGACTATTTGAAATTGATATCTCCTTGTCTCGCCTAGTCTGAGCTTTGAATTTTCTTATCTGAGCGCGCCTGAGGAAATCTAACCTTTGTTTGCGTGACCAGCATAGTGCAATCTGATTGGTTCGAATTTGACCTTTAACGCATGCGCAGAAGCCGTCTGACACTGATTTAAAAAAAAAAAAAAACACTTGCATTTTCAGACTCGGCGCTGCCACAGGCAGCCCAAGTAATAATTCACCACTCTTTTGGATATTTCAATAGCTAACCATATAAATACACAATAAGTTGCTTTCTGTTCGAATTTAGTGTTTCTGGTCATAGCTTATGTGGGAATTTTTGGTCAATTCGGTCGGCAACGCGATGGCTTCAGCTCAGTCTCGCCAAAATGTTGAAATTTGTTGCGTACTCGGCCCAGTACACTAGCCGACCGCTAGGCACATCCAACCGTAGTCGTAGTCTGTAGTTGCTGTATGTTAAATTTGCTATTGTCTCTGCATCTAGCACAAGTCGATTGCCAAGCGCATTGAGATACAGTCGGTCTCCTTCAATAAGGATAATTTGTATCGATTGTGTCAGAGGTGGGCACACGACAGTGCTGAAAAACTCATAAAAGAACGTTGTCTTCCTCTCAATACATCACTAAAACGTTTGTGACCCTGATGAATACTTCCAGCTATGAATAAAGCGGAGTTTGACATGATAATTTGATAAAATTATACTTACCCAGCTACTTGAATTCACCGTGTTGAAATCGGCAAACACGAAAATGCTACTTTCGGGACATATCCTCTGAGCCCAGGGCGTCAAAGCGAGGCAATCACCGTCTGGTGGGTCGGTGACCATGAACCCAAAATATTTTTCAAGGAAATGGTATACTTGCGAAACGGTATGCATGTGGTTACCCTGTGTTGTAACGTCAAGTTTAGTGTTGCTGCTCGCTACACTCGCAGTAATAATAACAACAATATTTATATGTAAAGAGGGTAACACCGAGCTAACACAAAGTTAATAATATTAGAGTGGCCATAAATTAAAATATAAATATTCATGCATAAAAATACTTATTTAGTCAGTCTAAAAACTTAATGTTGTCAGAGAACATACAATACAGTACTCAATTAAACATTACGATGTAAAAAATAAAATACGGTAATGATAATGGCAATTCAGTTAAAAATCTAAATATAAAAGGCAACTAGTTAGTTCTTAAAAATACTTAACTACAATAATATTCTTAAATATTATTAACACCTCCTGTGAAGCAGGTGCCATGGTGAAAGAAATTAGCTCAAACATGGAGTTTCTATGCAAAGGGGCACATACATTTAGAATTTTTAACATTGCTATTAATAGAATCACAAATGAGGCACAGGAAGTTAAAACTAAAGATCTAATGGTTTTATTAGAAAGCAGCTGTTACCAGTTATTCATATTTGACATGTCATTCTACTTATTTGAACCTCACTCAACTCTGATGTACTTGGTTAGGTTTAACCGTTAGCTGACATGGTCCTTTATCAGTATAGTACCTTCCAATCTAAAACTTATTGAAACCCTTGAAATGTGAAACCTGTGGCGCACCATTAAAACACATATCCACTGAATTTGTGATGATAAAACCTAGTTAATACAGGGCAAATAAAACAACCACAAGAAAGCACAATACTCTGACGTATGGCAGGGGAAAACAAAACAAAAATCAAGGTCACGGAATTGTCAGGGAATTTGGTTAGGGAAATCCTAAATTTCAATGAAAAGTCAGGGAATTTTACTTTTAGGCTTCACATACATTGTAGTTATATCTTTGGGCTGTTCCTTTCAATGCTTCTTTCTCAAAATAATGATTGCATATTTGTGAAAAAATGTGCACTAGTGCTGGATGTCAGTGAAAAATGCTTCTTTTCAGTGAAAAGTCATGGATTATTTCCTGCAAATGTTTGGGAACTCTGTAGTTAGACCTACAAATTATTAGGTGGTTGAAATAAGAGGCTTGGTATGAACTAAGTTATTAGGTTGTTGAAATAACAGGCTTGGTATGAACTTAGTTATTAGGTTCTTGAAATAAGAGGCTTGGTATGAACTAAGTTATTAGGTTGTTGAAGTAAGAGGTTTGGTATTAACTAAGTTACTAGGTTGTTGAAGTAAGAGGCTTGGTATAAACTAAGTTATTAGGTTCTTGAAGTAAGAGGCTTGGTATAAACTAAGTGGCCCAGGTATGAAATGCAGTCTAAGAAAGGCAATAAAAGCATAACTTATAAAATATAGCTTCACTTCATATAAAACTGTAATTTGTGTTAATTGTTCAGTTCGTACATGTATTACAGGGTTGTTGCTAACACACGTTGTGACTGGGTATGAGAGTGAAGGGTGGGTGTATTAGCCACTTGATGTAACTCACTGGGTTACAGTGTTCTCACTCTTGGAGTTGCCTGACATTACTCCCACATATTTTTTTACGTTTACCTTATTTCTGATTTTGCCTGCCCTAATGCCCAAATCCTGGTGACAACACTTTATTAACTTCATGGAAATTAATAAAACATCTATTATAATTTGCTGCATTATTAATATTGATATACAGTACAGTAGTAATAATTTATGGTAACAGTAATTATCTTCTCTTATATTAGACCGTTCAGTGTAAATATCAAAGTTGCAATGTCAAATTTGCAGTATCCTTTTGGTAGAAATTAATATTTTTGCTCTAAACTTGAGGGAAAGATGACATTAGCGAACAATATAAACATCTCAGAACAGAACAGGTGGTTCATAAATTATTGAAATACATGTAACAAGTTCAGAATACTGGACAAATGGTTTATCCATGAAGGTACAGAACCATTTATGTATTAATGAGATCTTGATTTTATAAGGAGAAGAAACTAGAAAATATGAACAGTCCTTGGATGGCTTCAGAATATATAGTATATATATATATTCTATATAAATTTTTTATATAAAGAATAAAAAAGAAATGAGCATCATGTTTTGCAATATATTATTGCTAATTTTTTTGAAATGAAATGAAAATTAGTTATTATAAAATAAGAAAGAATACAGTACCTCTCACAATTAATGTAACCTCCACTAGCGAGTTGCATGTTAAAATTTCACTAAATGTCTTGTTCCAATGTTCATGACAGTGCTTTCAGGCTACACATACTAAGCAAAATTGAAGAGGGGGTAAGGGGCTCTTGATCACGTTCTAAATTCTCCCTTAGAAAACCTAGAAATTGAAGGAGAATTTGGAATGTGATCAGGAGATACTTACGCCCTTTTTGCACACAGCCCTTCCATTGATACTTCTGATTGAGATTTTGTAGAAAAAATATCCATGAAGATTTTATATAATTTATGCATGTAATTTCTAAAGCATGATACAAGTGAATGAGCCTTAGTAGATTATTCAAAATGGAAGTTCCTGTAAAAAAAATACACCTTTTTAAGTTGTTAACAAAAAAGCTTTAGAAAGTCAGTCTTCTGTCTGGTGCTTTGAACGAGTTTGTCCAAGCAACATTCATTAGTGTAATCAATATTTAAGTGAATGTTTGAAATATTCTTGTAACCAACCAGACTGGTTTGAAGTGTTTTCAAATAATCATTTCCCTTTGCTTTGAGTCAAAAATAAGCAATTTACCCTTAAAAACCATCCTGTAGTGATTATTATCAAGACAAACCTTAAATCTGTTCAAATATTTATTTTTCAAGTATCCGGTTAGGAGCCATAATGTTTACTTTTCTAGTGAAATGTAACAAAGTGAACTAATTATCTTCTAAGGGTTTTTTATCTTTAATCACTTGATTGTGTTGAGCTAAAGTTAGTACATGTTGCAGTAAATACTGTAGTTCTATGGTACATTGTAGCTGATGGTAGAGGTATTGTAGTGTTTGTGTGCAACATTTGCATACAACTAAAACTAATATTTACATCTTGGCATTGAGTTCACATCACTTTGTATGCTCTTGTCTTCAAGAGTATTCTACCTGTTTCAGAACATTGTTTGGGTTTTCCTGCTGTGTGTGAACAGTCTTGACTAGTTTTAACAGTAGACAGGCCTTTGTAGGCAGTAATGTAAATCCCACAGTGTACAAGAGATGAGAAAGTTGTAACTCAGGGCTCTGAAATTGCAAACTCACAAATTGCTAGCAGATTCTGCAAGTCAATCATCCTTTAAGGTACAACTTGAGTCCAGAAACCTCAAACAATTTTGGCATATTTACATGAGTTTATAAGCCTAATTCATACCCAGTGCACGATTAAAAGCATGAAGCATCTAGTCCTGCGGCGGTGTAAATTATTAACGTACTTATGAATTGAGTGATATTGTTAGTGTACAGAATAGGAGTACATGTATGTGTCATTTTATTTTACCAGTATCCTGATTTTTGCTTGTGGACAAAAATCCTACTAGCAAACATTTGCTAGTGGATTTAGAAGTTAAGTTCGACCATGTAACCAAGGATTTACAATATAGGAATAGGAAATGGACTACTTTATTGTGAATATTATCTGCATATCTTTATTATAATGCATGCTGTTTCTTTCCCAGGTAAAGAGAGCTCGCAAGGACCATGCTTCTGACGACAAGGACAGGTTAGGATTTTTCTTGTTTTACCTATTTTTTCACTTTCTGGTTAACAACAACAAAAAATTTGGGAGCCGAGGTGGCACAGTGGTTAAGCACTTTGGCCCAGGCACGGCACCATATGTGAGTTGAGTTTGTTGGTATCTCACCCGGCTTGCTTCTAGGGTTTTTCTCCGGGTTCTCCAGTTTTCCTCCCTTCACACAAACCAACATGCTCAATTCCAATTCGATTCCTGTGGATTATCCAGGTCCTGACTTTGATCAGCCTCTATGGCTGTTCAGGTCCTGTTAGAAATTCAGAGTTTTTTTTAAGCAGTAATGTTGTAATGCAGTGATTTTGTTACAAACAAAACATGGAGTTATTGCAATAATGACATCAAAGTTTGTCAGAATTTTAGAACTAAATAATTTGTTATTGTTTGTGTCTGCAATAGTATCATTAGCTACACAGTCAATTTGGCAGGTATTACCGATCAATCATCCTGCAATATCCCCAGTGATGCAAGATGTGAAAATTGTATCACTGGTAGATGCAGTAAGCTAGAAATTTCTTAAAATTAAAATTAAAAGGTACCAGTTTTATCATTAAATTAGGCAGTTTTGCATTCTTGGGGATGCAACAAAACCAAAAAAATGAATCTTCATTTTTAACCCTTTCACTACTGGGGGTCATTTGGCCTAATTCCCTGTTGTTCCTGGAGCTAATATGAAAAGTCACACAAGATATTCACCCAAACTCAAAACATAATTATATGCTCAGTAGAATATGGGGCCATGAAACACAGAAGTAAATACACAGAAATAAAGTTGAAATGTTGTTTTATCTGATCTTAAGTTTTACAGTACCGCCCAGAAACATATGTACATTTGTTCGCGAAATTTTCGCGAGCAGATCGCGTGCAGTGTTCGCAATCTGTTCGCATTTTTTTCGCGAACTGTTCGCAATTTGTTCGCGAACTGTTCGCAAATTGTTCGCGATTTCTTCGCGAACGCAAGGTGTTCGCGAACAAACATCGCGAGCATATACAACTGTAGCCCAAAAATTTACACGCACAAGAAGTCCCGCAAAAACTTCTTGCGGCGCCAGAACCCGCAAGAAATTGCAAGAACACACAAGAAGTTTAACGAGTTGATAACTGCCTTTTTGCGGCACTGCAAGAACGTGCAAGAAGTCCACTCAATGTATTAGAACTTCGAGATGCGAGTACAGCGCACGCTAATTGCTAATTTGTGTTTTGTTTACATTTTTGCACAGCAAATTATATCGAGAGCCTTTCGGTAATATTTTTTGATCAACTCATTTTCAAAGACAACGAGATGTATCTTAATATTTAGCTTTCGTTTATGGTAGTGTTTCGCTGCACTCTACGAAATATTGTGCGAACTCTGCGAATATTCGCACAAAACTTCGCTTCTTCGAAATGTCGATCCTTCGAAATTTCGATCCTTGCCTGTCCAAGATCAAGTTACTTTTTCCGGCTCACTCGGTCAATTCGACCAACCCGAGTTGTAAACTTTATTCGGACTTTGATTAACTGAACTTTACGGCTCACTTTCGAACCGTACAGGAGGACAACTGTAGAGTTTACTTCAGTTCAGTCAGTATAACTTTGAACCCGAATCGAAGACCGATAGGGTAATAACCGACATTACTATAAATCACACGTCCCAACTTCGGAAGTGTTCAATTTTGTAAACGTTATCCGTATATCCACAATAATATTCAGATCCGTCAGCCTTCCAGATCTTTGTAAAAGTCATTGCATAAAGTTTTCAAGTAAATTTGGACCAATTGCAGTTATCGAAATATCGTGAGCCGTAAAATAAACAAAACAACGGCTGCTCGCTTAGTTCCCTCACCGGCAGTGCGTCAGGCCCGCTTTAAAGCTTGACTCACTCGCTGAGCGCAAAGCATAACACCAAATAAACTTTTGCTTCAGTGTAGTTTTACATTTACGGCAGATCCTTGTCTTGTTACTGAGTTTCGGCAGAATTCATTGTAAATGTTTGCGTTTTAAAATCTCAATTCTTCTTGGAGTCTGAATTTGCACGTGCAAATCAGTCAGGCGTGAAAGTGTCAGTCTGAGTTTTTACAGAACATCAACAGAGTTTCGAAGCGACGTTTGTCGTATTGAAATACGTGCAAAAACTTCTATACTCTTACCAGAAAACTTCTGCTGGGAAAGTGCAATTCCTTTTGAATTAAAAGAGCTTTAATGCATCGGATCGGATCAGTCAGTTCGCGTATTCAATGGATCCCGCGGTATTTGTGTCAGAAATGAGACAGTTACGATTGACAGGGACTTTTATTATATAAGAATCTTGACTTTTTGACGCCTCTGGTACGCAGGGTATTTACTAAAACCATCTTACTGTACGTTTGTAAACTGTTTGTCATGAATTCGAATTTGTCACGCGTTAATCCCGGTGAAAGAAAGGTTAAAATAAGAAATTGTGCAATGAACACGCGTACGCTTCGAAGTTTCGTCGAAGTTTCGGATCACGATATTTCGATAACATTATCCGAATTTTCGTTTGACAATATGGGAAATTATATCTACAACACAAGCGTGATGGCTCGATTTCGTAGCTTGAAGAAGTGATGATCCACGGAGTCATATGACTAGCGAGATGAATGTCAAGAGTTGTTCGCGATCAACTGCGAACACAGAAGTTGATCGCGATCAACTGCGAACACAGAAGTTGATCGCGATCATTGCGCAAAATTTTCGCGAGCAATTTGCAAACACAGTGCGAACAATTCGCGAACATGGTGCGAGCAATTCGCGAACAGATTGCGAACACTGTTCACGATCTGCTCGCGAAAAATTCGCGAAAAATGTACATATGTTTCTGGGCGGTACTGTATATGTGTACAAATGAATAAAGTGAAACTTATAAAATTGAATTTCCCGCCATTACTGAGAACTGAGTGAAATAAAATCAGTCCAAAACAGCCTGGTGAACATATTTTCACTTTAAAATATACAATCTGATGAAGAGAAAAGGTGTATACAGAATTATTTACAATAACTGTAGACCTTCTATGCAAAATAATAAGTGACTTTGCAGTTTTTCAAAGTTTAAGCATCTGTCACGTGGTACTCGATGAAGCAGCGTCCTTTGCACAACACAACACCGCACTGTTGGCACTTATTCTTTGCTTCGATGGGGTATCCTTTAGGGGTTTTTCTTCCAGCAACTTTACAGGCTACACACTGCTTCTTTCTGCTATCTAGTGATACCAACTGATGGTTTCCAGTGACTCGTTTGGCAGGATCAACAACACGATTTGCTGGTCTCTTTCTGTAGTTAACGTTGTAGCCATCAATTAGACGCTTTCCTAGCTAGAGGCAAAAATCACACTGTGGTCGTTTGGCTTTCTTGTTTCTTGCCCGGTAAACACACTCCAATACATATGCATTACAAGAAGCAACGTTGAAGACGTACCAAAAGATGTATTTATACCACTTTCAGGACTGCCTTCTAACGGTGTAGTAAGATCATAGTTGATCTGTATGATCTACACCACCCATATTTTCCGTGTAGACATCAGAGACATGAGGCTTCTCGATTTTAAATTCTCTCCCACTTTTCCGACAGTCCGAGATGGCTCCCCGGGTGAAACATTCGTAGAGAGAAACGCAACATCTCGCTTATCATGCCATTTCGTAAATAAAAGGCTTCCTTTCTGTGCTGTAGCTGTTTCTCCTGGTTCTCATCGCTTCTTCTTTGCACATGGCGGAAGGCCTTTCCTGTTGCATCTAACCGTCGCACATGCATAGGTATTCTGGTCCTGTAAATGGTCGAGGAGTCGTAAAGAAATTATCAAAAAAAAAGTGGTACTTTCTGTTCAGGAAAGGTCGAGCCATTTCCATCACCACATCATATCCAAGTCCATGGATTCTTTGCCTCCCCTGTTCACTTCCTAAGTAAATGGCATAGTTCAAGACATAACCATTGAAAGAGTCTGCGGCCATCCATACTTTTATCCCATACTTCATGGGCTTTGCAGGTAGGTACTGGTGAAATGACAGTCTCCCTTTAAAAGCAATCATTCCCTCATCCACTGAAATGTTCTTTGTGGGGGAATAGCATCGCTGAATATTCCTAAGAATGCCCGACAAAGCGGGCTGAACTTTGTAAAGACGATCAAAATTCTCTTCGCCACGCGCCGGCTCCTTGCTTGAGTCGCTAAAGTGGAGGAATTGGCTGATATCCTCAAAGCGATTCTTTGGCACAACTCGTTTTATGGCTTCATTGCCTAGGTAGGGATCGCTTGACCAGTAGTGAGCGACTTTTGGCAAAACATTTATACCCATAATCACACACATCCCGAAGTATGCCTTCAGTTCTGTCTTGTTGACATCGCACCACTCTCGTAGCTGCCGCTCATTGTTAGCTAACTTTTGTCTAGTATAGCGGTTTGTTTCCTCCACTATTTTCTCATAGAGATCTTCACCAAACATGAGGACAAAAAATCATCTGCTTCAGGGTCGTTTCCAATATCAACAACTATGCCTGATGGAGTACTAAACTCTTCAACATCAAAATTGGCAAGTTCAACAGTCCACTGTTCTTTGTCCTCTTCATCTTCGCTTGTTTCGCGTTCACTTTCACTGCTTAAATCCTCGCTATTTCCTCCACTATTCTCATTGATACCGTCAAGATTTATATCTGAATCAAATCCATCAAAATTACTTGCTGCTTCATCTGTATCTCCAAATGTTCCTCAATACTAATCTCACATGGCTCCGCCATGTTTTCACACAGTACGAGGGATGCTAAACTTTTGCATTGCTCCTACTCTCCCTAGAGACACATTTGTTATGCGCACCAGGTAGAATATGATTGGCTAATATCTCGGAAACAATAGGGACTTCAATGTTTAACAATTCTAGACTCTCAGGGGAGGGGAGAACGGTCAAGAACAACAACACTTTTAGCGGCTGTAACAGGAACAACAGAGAACGTTCCATAACATTAACCTAATAAATAATACAACTTTCTACCAACTATCCCTCAAAAAGAAACAACTGAATTTTTAAACAATTTTTGATATTTAGAAAACTCACCACTTTGGAATGTAACACACAACACAGAGCCGGCTGTTTCCAATGCTGCTTCACACTCCAATATGGTCAATGAACTTTATTTCTGATTGAAAACATCTTTATAGTTTCTGGCTTGAGTGTTTAGCTGGAATTACTTTGATTCATCGACTTTCAACTAGCTAACAGAGAAAATAAAACAAAGACTTTGTGTGTAATGTATTTTATTGTAAACATAATGACTACAAGCTACCAGGAAATATTTCCACCAAATTACTTGAATTTAGCTTCCACAAAAATTCTGAAGAGTTCTTGTATAATGTACTTACTGTGTGAGCAATCTCAGTTCTGTGCCTTGAAAGGCTGCTGTGAAATCTTTGAATAAATGCATCCCCGAACACATTGTCAAGGTGTTACTTTGCTCAATAATAGTTCTCACGTGTTAAGCTGAAAAGGCTCCTTCAGGTGACAGAAACAAGTGGGAGACAGGAAGGTTGCGATGGTATCAAATGTTCATGATTTCTTTGCTCTACACATCCAAGTTTTACAGTTTTCTTATATCCAGAACAAAAATCTTAGATCCTCCATAGTTGCCCTAACTAGTACTGGTGTCAGTTTATTGAACACAATGGCGATGCTGCTCCAGAGCTTATACATCTCTGCCCAAGGACGCGGCTGCAGATTTTCAAACCCGCAACCTCCCACACTATAGACTGTGCTCTACCAACTGAGCTTGAGGCAGTTTATTTTTAATTTCTATGTGTAAACAATGCAGAGGTATCAAATTTACTGGTAATGTTATTCTGAAGTGGCTGAGTTTAAACAGTATATAAAATTATAGAGCAATGTAAGAGAGAAAGAAGTATATGTATTTATTAGTTATACCATGGTATGAGGGGTATTAGTGATTTAAATTGTCCCGAGAGCTGAGGGACTTTTACAAATCTTCCCGAGGCTCGAGGGGCAATTTAAATCGCTAATACCCCGAAATGCCATGGTATAAGTTTGTTATACCATGATCGCCGAGGAACGGAACAAATCTCTGAGAAGTTTAGTTTTCTCTGCCAAAACTAAAGACGTCGCAGTTGAGTTGCTTTCGAAAATATTTTGTTTAATGCTTGACTGAGCGCCATTGATTAAACGACCCTGGCTTCCCCTGGGGAAAAGCGTGTTGTTTTTGAGAAGAATAACACTAAAATACAATGTAATTATGCGGTTGATTAAAAATTCAAAGAGCATGCACCTCTATGGTTTTAAGTATCCCACATGGAAGAAGCGGGCCTGAGAAATGAAGAGAATAACGTGCAGATTGAAATAGCTCATCCCACATGGATTATGTTGACGGGTATAATGAAGACAGGTCAGTTTGGATTCGGTATTTTTCACCTGGGAGTGCAGGGCTAGTCGTGCCAGAGGGGAGCAGGAGTGGATGCTTTTGACCCCCTCACTTCCAGCCTGCATTCTCTTCTAATTTTCCCTCATTACGCATGCAGGGGAAATTTAGAAATATGCATTGTCTCGGTGGGAAATTTCGAGACAATGCATACTTCTAAATATCCCTCCCATCAGGGAAAATTAGTGGTTTAAATGTGCCTCGGAGAACAAAAGAATCCGAGGCTACCATGGTATAATTGTAATAGTTCTACTGACACTTGTGATTTACAAGGTTTTTAAACAGTTTCTTCTTCGGGGTAATGACAGTTTAGACTTTCTCAAAGTCCTCCACCCACTTTTTGGCAATTTGGCGCTGGAGGAGGGACTTGTTTCACACCAATTTACATACAGCTTTTTGGGTCAGCAAATATATTATTGGAGTAGCCAATCAAAAGAGCTTTAGTGCACACCTGTCAATCATTAATTGTCAAGTCTTTGTAGATTCGCGCAAAGACTATCAAAGTATGCCAAACTTCGTCTAGACATTTTAGTCTCTGTACTAAACATAATTTAGCATTATGATGGAGAAAACTGAAATCTTACTTGCTTTCCTGTTCTGAATTTGAATTTCAAAAGGGAGAGAAAGGGGGAGGAGCTCGGGTCCTTGTTTAAGTGAGGAAGCTTGTTCACAATGTTCGTTTTTCTTGGTTATTTTAAGTAATGCACTTTATGGGTAAACAGTGCTGTCCATAAGGTTTGGTAGCCAGTACCATCTAGATACAGCTGGCCATAGCTACTTTGAAAAGGTGAAAACAGCTGCAGGTCTTAGTG
The DNA here is from genome assembly GCA_030867875.1 of Actinernus sp. WN-2022. NCBI lineage: Eukaryota > Metazoa > Cnidaria > Anthozoa > Actiniaria > Actinernidae > Actinernus > Actinernus sp. WN-2022. The sequence continues at coordinate 100,089,467 of JAOWCC010001589.1, forward strand.
GTTTTAATCTCTGTTAAAGTGCCTCTAACCCTTCTTGACATTTTTCTACTTGTGAACCTGTGAAAGGTTTCGAGTGCTTCTGTGGAGAAATTTTCGGTTTACTGATAATATTCTATGTTCTACGCTTGTTTGAAATGGCGAAAAACTGACCTTTCCTGACCTATGACCACGTAAGTAAAAGACTGGGTCGATTTCCTGGGGTGACGTCATCTCATTAATGCATTATCCTCCATGGTGCTATTGTATCACAACAACATCGATTTATAGAAAATATACATAGTTTGTGAGTTGTTAGTATAGGTAATCATATGGTTTCGAGTGTGTTTTTCAAAGAGCTCAAATTGCACTCGCCCTGTGGGCTCATGCAATTTTGATACTCTTTGAAAAACCCACTCATGCAAATTAATCCCAAATTGCACGAGAAAACCGTATGATTACTTATTAATAATACACATGAAAATTTTTTTCAGGAAGTGACGTTGCTGAGTCATGTGACAAAGTAATTTATTCAGTCAACAAACCATAATAGTTCACACTTTCAAATTCATTAAAATTGTTTTCAGAAGTTGAAAGGAAATATTTCATTGCTTTCCAAAGAAATTGCATCGTATTTCCTTTTTTCGGCACTGTGTTTCCTTGAAATTGCATTGCCCTCAACCAATCAGAATTGAGCATTTTTTTTCATGTATATTATTAGTAAAGAAAAAAGTCATTTTAGACAAAATCCTAAGTATTCATTCAAATTATTGCAAAGTCGAATTAATTAGATGACATCACCCCGGGAAATCGACCGAGGCTTTTACTTGCGCGGTCATGGGTCAGGAAAGGTCAGTTTTTCACCATTTCAAACAAACATAGAACATAGAGTATTATCTGTAAACCAAAAATTTCTTTGCAGAAGTACTCAAAACCTTTCACAGGTTCATAAGTAGAAAAATGGCAAGAAGGATTAGAGGCACTTTAGGGTGCAGGTATGAGTTTGGCCACCTAAAATATGGTTAGTCCCTACAGGATTATCATTGAAGAAAATAGGTTCAAATATCACTTCCCAATAGTTTAACAATCTTTGGTGTAATTGTTTTCTTATAAAATAAGCAGTGAAAAAAATACATCAAGGCCCATAACTTCTCAGACTTCAACACAATAAAAAACGTTAAGTTAAAATCAACAGGTGTTTTTAACATTAGGCACCCTGGGATGCCGTTACTTTCAAGGGGCCTTTGTTATTTTGGTTGGTAGAGTAACAGCTCATGTGTCATAAAGCTGCAGCATATAATGTGAACAACTGAAAAGAATATACATGTAGATCTCTGGCTTTGTGTGACAGTTGGATATTCAATGAATGGTTGGAGTATGGTACGTAATTTGAATGTAGTGTGGAATAATATTAGTGGGTCCACAATATTTAAGGGAGCCTTCACTCTCATGCAATCATCTGACAATGTAGATAGAAGGTGTTGAGCAGATGTGACTGAGACAAGTTGCGTTAGCAGTAAGGCATCATTGAGCAACAGTTACACAAGGTAGCATATTGTGGGTTTAAACCTTTTTTGTTTTGCCTTACCCTAGACTAAACTTTGTAGGTATTCCCTAACTAAACATCTGGGACCAATTAGTAACACATCACTGACAGTAATTTGCCATGAAGGATTTGAGTGGCTGATCTATATAAATACAATCTTCTTTTGGTTGTCCAGTCTAGTTAATTGTCCAAACCCTCTATTTAATGGTTGATCGTAATAATTGCTATGTTATAGCCAAATAACATTACTAATTTGCAAGAGCACCACTGTATACTGTTACTTTCTTACTAAGTACTTAAAAGGTTAATTGTAATCTGAGATTGCAGTTTTAAGATGGCTAAGTTATTGTGCAGTTGCTTAGGAACGTGATTTATGTATATTAAAGCAAAGATTTTTTCAATTTCTACCTTTTTTGCTGGTAATGCTGCAAATACATCAGGGCAAAGGAAACTGTTTAAGAGTTAAGAAACCAAATTTCTACCCTTTTCAGGAATATACATGTACATTAATATATATACTTAAACAGTTTTCATAACAAGTGGCTAAAGTAAGACTTTCCAAATTGTACAACTTCAAATATTATCCAAACATGTACCTACATGGACAAGAGTGACATTGTGTTGTTGTTCTTTTTCCTATTATAAATGACACTTAATTATTGACTCTTGAAACATAGACTTTGTCGTATTCTGGCTAGAACAAAGCTGGGCTTTTTTTTTTAATGTTTAGTCTAGCCACTGGAAAATCTTGTGAAAATTCTTAAAAAATAGTTTTGGTCAGTAAATCTTGTGGAAATTCTTTTGTTATTTCTGTTTTTCAGCAGTATAGACTCAAGTCGTGGAAGCAGCCCAGAACAGCAAACATCTAATGGTATTTCAAGGAGTGATACGGTTTTACAAGGAATGACCCCAGATCCTGATAAAACAGAAAATTGGGATGTTAACACAGAATCTGCTATGTCAAGTGGTGGCAATGACTTGGGAGTTGGAGGCCCAAATGTTATAGCACCTGTTGCAACCACAGCATTGGAATATTCTGAGTCTGGCACAACGGTGACAAATCTTGACCAGTGTGCTTACGGCATACAAAATATGAATTCAAGTACAGACAATTCTGCTCAGTTCCAGGTATCTGGGCAGTATCTAGCAAATCCTTCAGGATTCTTCACTCAGCGGCCTTATCCACACATTGTTCCCACCCCAGCCCAGCAAGGTTTAACAACTGGATTAGCACAGTATACTACAGGGAGTGGGGTCATCCAAGGTACAGGCATAACTCCAGGTTCAAGTTATCTGTATTCACAGACAGTAGCACCTGCTGGGTATCCAATGGTGCAAACTGTGAGGTACCCAACGAGTAGCTCACCGGCAAAGAGTAATAGTGAAACTAGCACTGCCTCATCTGAGCAGATACAGTCAGGGCCTATCCCAGACATATCAATACTTCGACAGCCTGCTGTTGTTAGCACATATAGTAGTCCTTATGGAACAACAGCTTATTCTAGTGTAATACAACAAGGACAGGCTGCATACAACACCTCCTATCAACAACAATATGGCACAGTAACCTTTGTCCCAACTACAACGACGCCCTCCTCAACAACAAGTAGTGGGTTCACAAATCAGCCGGTTCAGACACAGCAGGGAACCTTTCAATATGGGTATAACCAAAGAAATGCAGTACAGGCAGGTGGATATGCCTACAGCTATCTTAATGCACCCCCTCCAGCCTACTCTCCACGTACATACATTACACAGATGAATAGCACACCGCCCCCTAACACTGTTGCAGGCCAGACGAGCACCTATCAGCTGACATCCCTTGTACCTTCTCAAGTAGGTCAAGTCTTGACTGAAGCTGGGGACAGGGTCTTAGCAGGCACGACAGGCAAGTCTTTGAAAACCTTATAGCACAATATTAGTAAGTTGTTTTAGCGACAATTTTTTAATGAATATTATAACAAATGTTTAGAATTACGAGGCAGAAAAATTGCACGGAAATGGCCAAGAGTATTTTAATGAACAAAATAGAAATAATCACCAAAACTGGATAAAAGGATACCCTTTTTAGAAAGAATCCCATAAAAGGCAAGGAACTGCTCCTTAGAAAACAATCCTTGCAAGAGCTAATACATCCTGTTGTGTTAATTGTCATTATTTCAAGGCTATTTTTGCGAGTAAAATATCAGGTTCCTTGCTTTGGCAGTGACCTCAGAATCCCAGCTGCATAGACATGTCTACTGACTGTTTTTTTATCTTTGAACTGTTCAATCAGCTGCCTACTTTGTCTTTAGTTACAACGTATTACATTTTGAGGAAACATAAAATGAGAATTCGGTGCCATTTACATCATGGACATGCATAGTGTGCTCAGGTCCCATAATGGTGAGACAGTATCTTGATGTTTTATCTTGGTGGCTAGGGGATGTCTAGTGTAGTAAGACCACACCGCTTACAGTTCCCTCCACCATTTTGAATATTTCATGTAAAGCACTCATGAAAACCAGGCGAATGGTGACTCATCCATGAATATATAACAAACAAGTGAATTATCTTTAAAACAAATGAGAAATTTGCTGTGCAATCCTGCAATATTTCAATCTAGACAGTACTTTTATTGTTGTAGCATCTACGAGTCACTGTTTGCCTCGTTTTCATACAGTTTACTTGGAAGGAACTGCGAGGGTTAGTATTCTGAATCTGATTTACAGAATACTAATTTCCTTGCTTAGAATTCTGTAAATCGGATACCGATTTTGTAGCTTATACATGTACTGTATGGGGATTTACAGAGACTCCATGTGAATCAAATGCATCTTTATCCTTATGGATTATTTATGAATTTTACAAAACTTATTGAGACCACTGACTGGATATCAAGTAAAGACTCCTGGAGAGGAATTATATATATATTTTTTTCAGTTGTCCAGTACTCTCCAACACTACCCACTAGCCCCAGTCCTCCTCATTCCCCGAGTAGAAACATAGAGCCCAATTTGAACAATTCATCTATAGTGACTGCCGGTTCATCCTTACAAGTTCAAGATGGCACCATTTTAGGACTTAATGATGGAGTCATTATTGCTGGGGGAATTGTTAATAATAAGGGAAGGGGACGTGGAGGGCGTGGTGGACGTGGAAGGGGTAGTGGTCGTGGTCGTAGATCAACATCTGCTCCTCCCCCTGAATTGGACCACAATCTTGAGGTGAGACCTCTCTATATCATTGTTGAGATTTCTGTTTATTAGGTGGATATGTGATAATAATAACAGTGAGTCGAAGTTGATATTTGGTGACTTAAAGGGACTGTGTCATGGTGAGAGACCATTACATTAGATGTCCAGGCCAGACATGGTCATTATCAGCAATTCTCATATGAACTGACAAACCTTGTGCACATGTGGAATGGTAAAAATCAAAGCAAATATTCAAAAATTACTAATAAACTGTATAAATATAAGTCTTCAAGTAAAATATGGAAAATACTTTAAATCAAGCATTGAAGGGGGGGGGGGGGGGGGGGAGTTTAACTGTTTGTAATCAATTAACAGCCACCAAATCAAACACTGACTCTATAAATGTGTAGTACCATGACATAGCCCCTTTACGCAAGAAGTTCCAGTATAAAAGGGTTAGCCCCTCCTTGAAATTTGAATTGCAGAGCAGTGAAGAAAGTGAGTAGTCCTCCTATTAGAATTCTCGATTTTTAAGTAATATGTAAAACATGAAGAGCTTTTTAGAAACAATTTCTAAATACAGTGAGGGGGTTGAAAACCAAGGCAAAGCCAAGGTTTTTCAACCCCCTCTCACTGTATTTAGAAACTCGCTTCTAAAACAAGCTCTTCGTGTTTTACATGGCTCCTCAAACTCCACTTGAATGATAAAATTAGCGATCTAAAAGTCTTGAAATGTGAGCTGTATTTGGAAACGATTTCTAAATAGTCATCATGGTCATGATTTCTATTGTATTCACCTGATGAATTATTAATGAGTTTGAGAAGGTTAATTCCATACAGTTTGGACATAAATGTTATATCTTGTGAAATGAAACTTATTTTAATTGATGTTGACAATTTACATAAATTTAACAAAATTAGTCAACTAAAAAAGCCACCTAAATTAGTGTAACTGGAAGACCAAAGGACACAGCAAAATCAGGGGGATGAACATAAACTTCAGGTGAAAATAAATCTGTCGAGCCCATACAAAAGTATACTAGTGTTGATGATTCCACAAGTCAATGTCTCCCCTGGATCTGTAGCCTGTGAAACAGGCCCTCAGTGTTACTTTAATGCAAAGGAAGTGATAAAATAATTTGTTTGTGGGAAAACGATAAAAGGAGACTGGCATGAGAGAGGAGAAGGAGGGCCTGCAGCCATCTCTAATACATTTTCATTTCCCGTTCAGATTCTGAATAGGAAATACTGATTGGTCAATTAGATGTCATCACTGTTATGTGTCACAAAATGTTGCATCGATAAGCAATGCCACTGCCCCCTCCCCCATCAGTCTGTTCTCCCCCACTCCCTTCATTCTCATCGAGTCTCCATTAACTTTAGCCCCTGGATGTTGCTCACTTGGTTACAATATAAATGCGCTCACCCTAGGAGTATTTTTTTCCCATTTTTTTCCTATCTGTTTTCTGGCTTTGCCTGATCTTGAGCCCAAATATTTCCCCCATTTTCCCCCTATTTCTTATTGTATCTGATCTTACCCCAAATCCTAGCGACAACCCTGTAATGGCAGGAGAACTCCCATAAGATCTGTTCTAAATATTTATCATTATAGCTTAGTCTGGTCTTATGCTGACTTACAGGCTTAGTATGGGAGATGAAAGCTCCTGGTAGTGGGCCCCAGGGTGGTGTGTGAATTTTTAGGTACATAATCTTGTTGCTTTCATCTGTCAATAGCGTATTTTTGTGTGGGATCTTGATGAGACTATAATTATCTTCCACTCACTTCTAACTGGAGTGTTTGCATCAAAGTTTGGCAAGGTAAGTGGAAGTACAAACCATTAATTATATTATTTTTACTTGGCTGTTACATTGCCCACAAAGTCATGAATTAAATACTGTTTTTCCCATGTCAGAAAATGGTAGAAACCCAGTCTTCACAGCATGGCGCCTGTGGTGCTATGCCATGCTGTAATTTTGCAGTGCCACTCTGCTCAATCTTGAACTTTGAATAATTAAAATATTTCATAAAGGAATAAAAGCACCGGAGCCACAGCACCCGCCATAGTTTACCACTTACATATGTATAAGCCAACTTTGAAAACCTGACAAACTCAAATTTGATGTCTGAAAATGTTTATTTACACTGGTGCAAGATCTGAGAGCACAACTGACACAATTTCTCTGCATACCCTCTCATTCTCCTCCACCTCTAGGGAACATCAAGGTCGTATATTGTTTTTCTAAATGTTCTGACTACGGCATATCGACTGATCTCACTCCGTTATGTATTGCACTGATTCAGATGTGTGGCCAGTGCCAAGATTTTGAAATTGGTATAGTTTCCTTGGTCGAAAAGAGCTTTGATACTGACAGTATACAAAGCTATGACAGGAGTGAAAAATATGTTTGCTTTTAAAGATATTATTTCAGCAGCTTTTTTGTGCATTCTAATTTATCCTGTGTTTCTTGTTTTCTGCAAACTTGCCTGGTGATCGATCTCTCACAAGGCCAGGGATTATGATTTTAATTATTCTAGCTTAATAAAATTGAGGACTCCCAATTCCCTTTTTAAAGGAACAAAATGGTGGAGGGGAAAAGAAGAAGGAACTAAAAAGAAATGGCTACAGCATGAGGCATTCCCAGGCAGTCGCAGTTACTAACCTCGCCCATCCAGTTACTAACCTCGCCCATCCAGTTACTAACCTCGCCCATCCAGTTACTAACCTCGCCCATCCAGTTACTAACCTTGCCCGAGCTGGCTTAACTTTGGCCACAGGGAACCCAACTAGGTCTGTCATGACCATTACATATGTAGAAAACATTCAAGCTGTTTTATTATTTTCTCCAACATTTCGGCAAAGCTACCTTCTAACAATATCTATTGGCTTGTATCGTTGTCTCTAGTATTATTTTTGTTATTCAATTAAACATTCAACAAATCATTGGGAGACAGCATGGCTGAGCCTGTGCATTTGACCATGTTTGTAAACAGCCAATCGATTTGCCACCTTGTCGACTGGGATTCTTATTCTGTTTAGTTTAAACATAGCCACATCAGCTTATGCTGCAGTTAAGTGCACTGTGTATATATAAGTGCTATTAATATTGTTGTTGTTATTATTTATTTTTATTATTATTATTACTATTCTTCTTACTATTACTAAAAAAATACTATTACTATTACTATTATTATTATTATTATTATTATTATTATTATTACAAGTGGGTACCGCTAACAATAATCAAATGACACAGAAAATTTAATATGATTGAAGGAATAGTGAGATAGAAAATATTATGTCCCCCACTGCCTACATTGAACAGTTTCAACAAAATCGTAACTACTTCAGATAACATCAATTTGTTTCTTTATCTCTTGTTATTATTCATTTTATTATATCTATTATATTACACAAGTGGATACCGCTAACGATAATCAAACATGCAAAATACAGTGGCCACTTGAATTTTTAAGACACCAACACAAGTTAAATCTTCAAGTGGATATTTTTATTATATCTATTATATTACACAATTGGGTACCGCTAACGATAATCAAATGATAATGAAAATTTTACACGATTTAATGAAAATAGGGCTATAAAATGTCGGCTGCACCCCCTAGAATTCGCCTTTCGCCAAAATAATAAACAAATTTGAGTTCTACAGGAAAATCTAATTCAGAAAAAATCTATTGTGTTTGTTTATCTGTTGTTATTATTCATTTTATTATTTCTCTTATATTACACAAGTGGAAACCGCTAACGATAATCCAACATGTGTGTTAGACGCTAGCTACGTCGTAGCGCGTTTTGGGTAGTGCCATGCAACTTGCATGGTAGTGATCCTAGGTGTATGGTTATTTTCCACCTACTAAGGCTCAAGTGGAATTTTGGAGCACTTCTCGTGGAAATAAGTGGCGTAAACATAGCCGAAAAAGTTTCTCCTTGAAACGATTGTTATTTTCCATCCAAGTGCATGGAATGTCATCACAAGCTCGCGAACCGACAGCCATCCGCAGTTCATGCCGCGTGGCAGTGGTTGCGTCGAGTACAGAAACCATGGTTTTAACTCTGCCACATCACTTCATCCATTGTGATTTGAAGCTGCAACCTCATTCTAGCCACTTCTAAATGGGGGAGGGTTACATTATTAACAGGAAAGGCATAGGATTTTCCACCCCTCCCCCCTCAGTTTTGCAAGGTTCGCATTTCTTACCCCAAATTTGCAACCAATATGTTGTGTTCGTCGTATTTACTACTCAAACTAAGATTTTAAAGATGAAACGTCATTCAAGCCAATTCTAATGGGGAGGGCACCGTTACTAACGGTAAATGCATAGGATTTTCCACCCCTCCCCCCTCAGTTTTGCAAGGATCGATAATCTTACCCTAAACTTGGAACCAATAAGTTGTGTTTGTCATGTTTAGTACCAAAACTAAGATTTTAACGCTAAAACGTCATTCATTACAGTCGTAGACTGTGAAAAAGGAAATGAAAATGTCCCAACATGCTTTTGCGGGCAAAACGAAAAGGGTGATGGATTTTTGCGGACAGAAAGCAACATCCTAGAGACATGGGGTTTTCACCAAAATGTTACCCATAGAAAACTGCAGGGGTTCCTCGTAATGTGGTTGACATTAAAGTTCAGGGGGGAAAATGCTAGCCAAAACAAAAATTCAAAATGGCTTAACCCCCCCTGAACTTCATTTGCGTGAGTAATAACGCAAAGATTTCAGCTAGGTGGTCGATATTACATACGATAGGCTAGTTTTGAATCCTTTAACTATTTGCTACATATGAAACATAAGCTATCAATTACAATTACTCCCTACCCCACCCCCCCTGGAAATGATATACCCATTTGTCTTAGCAAAATGTCTCTGGAATGTCATTCATGACAAAACTGAATGGTTTCTAAGTTTTCCAGTTCAACACCGAAACACAGAATTAACGTTATCTAGTTGCCCAGGCCCCGCTCGGCCAAACAAAAAGCGAGAAAAACCGCCTTAACTCCCCATGAACTTCATTTGCACGAGTAATAACGCAAAAATTTCATCTAGTTGGGCTAAATTACATAAGATAGGCTGGTTTTTATGCCATTAACTATGCGCTAGATACCGAACATTAATTATTTAATTAATTAATTATTTAATGATTGTATTATTTCTATGTTTATCGTTAGGAACAAGTGGATACCGCTAACGATAATTATATAATGGTTTCCTCCCCCTCCCCCCCCTCCTCAGATTTGCAAGATTCGCAGATCTTACTCAAAATTGGCAAACAATATGCTGTGTTTATCGTGTTTAGTACCAAAACTATGATTTTTAAGCTGCAACTTCATTCAACCCACTTCTAAATGGGAGGGTAATATTGTTAACAGGAAATGCATATGATTTTCCACCCCTCCCCCCTCAGTTTTGCAAGGTTCGCAGATTTTACCCTAAATTTGCAAACAATATATGTGTTCATGGTGTTTGGTACCAAAACTATGATTTTTATGCTGCAACTTCATTCAACCCACTTCTAATGGGGGGAGGGTATCGTTATCAATTACAATTATTCCCTACCCCACCCCCCCTGGAAATGATATACCCATTTGTCTTAGCAAAATGTCTCTGGAATGTCATTCATGACAAAACTGAATGGTTTCTAAGTTTTCCAGTTCAACACCGAAACACAGAATTGTGTCAAATATCGTGCTCTACGACAAAAACTACTTTCGATAACATCAATTGCGTTTCGTTATCCGCTGTTATTATTCATTTTATTATATCTATTATATTACACAAGTCAAAAGCGCTAACGATAATCCAACATGCGCGTTTTGGGTAGTGCGATGCAACTTGCATGGTAGTGATCATAGGTGTGTGGTTATCTTCCACCTACAAAGGCTAAACTGCAATTTTGGAGCACTTCTCGTGGAAACAAGTGGCCTATAGTTTCTCCTTGAAATGATTGTTATTTTCCATCCAAGTGCATTGAATGTCATGACAAGTTCGCGAACCGACCGCGTTCCGCAGTTCATGCCGCATGGCAGTCGTTGCGTCAAGTACAGAAACTATGGTTTTAATTCTGCCACAGCACTTAATCCATTGCGGTTTTAAGCTGCAACCTCATTCTAGCCACTTCTAAATGGGGGAGGGTTCCATTTTGAACAGGAAAGGCATAGGATTTTCCACCCCTCCCCCCTCAGTTTTGCAGGGTTCGCACATCTTACCCCAAATTTGCCACCAATATGTTGTGTTCGTCGTGGTTACTGCCAAAACTATGATCTTAACGCTGCAATGTCATTTAATCCAGTTCTGAACTCGGAAATAGCAAATGAAACTGTCCCAGCATGCTTTGTGGCCAAAACAGAAATGGCAATGGATTTTTACGGGTAGAAAGGAACATCGTAGAGACATGGGGTTTTCACCAAAATGTTACCCATGGAAAACTGCAGGGGGTCTTCTTCATTTGGTTGACATTAAAGTTCAGAGGGGGAAATGACAGGCAAAACAAAATTTCAGTTTGGTTTAACCCCCCCCTGAACTTCATTTGCGCGAATATTACATCACAAATTTAATCTAGTTGGATAAAATTACATATCATAGACTTGTTTTAATTTGCATTAACATAGCGCAACATACCTAACATTAACACCTCCAAGCTATACATTACAATTATTCCCTACCCCACTTCCCCTGGAAATGGTATACCCATTTGTGTTTGCAAAATGTCTCCGGAATGTCATTCATGACAAAACTGATCGGTTTCTAAGATTTCAAGTTCAACACATAATTAGAGTTAAACGGTTGCCCAGGCCCTGCTTGGCCAACGAAAAATGGAGAAAAAACGCTTTAACCCCCCCTGAACTTCATTTGCGCGAGCGTTAACGCCAAAAATTCATCTAGTTGGGTGAAATTACATCGGATAGGCTGGTTTTTATGACATTATCTATGCGCTAGATACCGAACATTAATTATTTAATTAATTAATTAATTATTTAATGATTGTATTATTTCTATGATTATCGTTAGGAATTATTACTATTATTTTAATTTTAATGATGTTTCAGGACTCCCCTTCAAGTGTCGCACTTGGCCTGCGGATGGAAGAGATGATATTTAACCTGGCAGACACTCACATGTTCTTCAATGACCTTGAGGTACATTTTTCTTTCAGTCAGAACTACTTGTGTGCCTTTGATGACATAGTGTGATTAGAAGAGAAGTAACTTCTAAGACACAAGAAAATAAACCTTTCCACTCTAAAATTAGATTCTTTTTACAAGGATTATAATTCTTCTTTGAAGAACATTACCGGTATTAAGAAGACATACCCCCATACTTATCTTCAAAGAAGGAATATTGTTCTAAAAAAAAAAAAGAGTTAATTTTTTCCAGCAACATTACCATTCTTCCAACAAGAAAGTACAAAGAATAGACTTTAAGAGTGTTCCTTAAAGTTAATTGTTTCACAAAGGAAAATGTTGAATTCAATGAAAATTATGTAATTCCCTCATTTGCTCTGATGAAGGGTTATCACTCTAAACATCAGCAGCTGCTTGCTTTCCAGGGCAGCTACATTAATCAACTTTCAGTTGATAATTATACCAGTGTTATCTTCCCTGCAGACACAGACCTTCACTAGTTTTTACATGAAACAAGTCATCCATTCAGGGATTGAATTTAATGCTTGCAAAAATTCTTGATTTGCAGGTGGAAAAAAAGTTTCCACTAGCAAATTTCTGAGTCTATCTTCCTTTAAGGTACAACGTGGAGTCTGAAAACCTCAAACAAATGTGGGATATTTACAACAAGAGTTAATAAGTCTAATTCTTACCTGATGCATGAGTAAAAGCACGAAGCATCTAGTGCAGTGCCGGTGTATTAATTATATAAAATACATTCTTGTATAAATGTATTTCTAATGAATTAAAGTGATATCATCAGTACCCTCTTGATTTTTGCTGTGGAAAGAAATCTTACTAGTAGACATTTGCTAGTGGATTTAGAAGTTAAGCGCAAGCCCTGCCATGGTATATTCAATCATTCACTTCAGTTTTAACTTGGATACCACAATTTACCTAAACATTTCTCTTGTGCTTCATTGGCTGTGGTTCTTCTAACAGGATTGTGATCAGGTGCACATTGAAGATGTGTCGGCTGACGATAATGGGCTGGACTTAAGGTGAGCACATGTGGTCTTGTAAAATGTCAAAAAAAGAAGGGAATCATAATAATTAGAAATCATGGTATTAACCATTTTATAAACTGATAAAGGACTGGGACACTGTAAAAGAAATTAGAAAATTAATCCCACCACATGAAAGATCACATCGAAATTAGTATGTTTACCAAGTTTGTTTGAGTAAATGAGAAATGAATAGCAAGCTTTTGAAAATCAAAAAGTAAGACAGTGGTGGAAATATCCAAATCAGTGAAAACTATTGCCAAAGGACCAAATTAAACTATGAATTTTGCAGAGTTTACCGTCAAAATTACGTCCACCGTTAAGTGTGTTCCAAATTGTTCATGATTTTCATGCAGCAGTTTGCTGTTGTGACATCATTTTCTCAGCATGTCACTCAAGATAGATTTAAAGGCATATTTCTATTCAAACCTTTGTACTTTTCTTTCCTTTGTGGAAAAGTGGTAAATTATTGTTCTTTACTTATAAGTGTGTAAAAGTAGCCCTGCATGTTGAGTAAAATGATCAGATCCCCCCAAGAAACACTTCCCATCATATCAAAAACTGTTTTGGACAGGAACAAGTATACAATGTAGCAACTTTACTTTACAATTCCCTGCTAGCAGTGGTTCCTTTTTCTCTATTTCTTTTGTAATTGATTTACGAATTTGCGGGGGGAAAGAAACCTCTAACCCCAGTCGCAACATTGTATAAAAGGTTTGCCAATTTAAATTTGAGCCCACTATGACACAGTGCACCTGCCAATGTCAATCATTAGTTTGCATATAATTACAGTGGAATCATTTTCTTCTCATTGGTCAACCCATCCAAGCATGGCAAAAGTGTCTTGTCACTTAGTAATGCTAATGCATGCACAACAAACAAGCATGCATGCTGTATATATTTATAATTTATTCATCCATAGTCTTGGATGGTGGTTAGATCAAACAATGTTATGCTTGGGAGCAGCAGTTTCTTTTCTCCCACCAATTCATAAAGCGATTACAAAAGAAATGGAGGAAAAGGAACCTGCCAACAGGGAAACTTTACTAATACGCAAAAATATCGCTATCTCAAAATATGATTGTAGGGGCAATTTAAAGCAAGAAACGTCATCAAAATGAAGTATTTTACAAGAAATAATTTTGTATCTGTGTTAGTTGGTAGAACATATTTTATGTTTATTACTTCCATTGTCCAATTTTATAAAGGGACAACTTTATCATGTTATTTTTTAAATATTGGTTTATAGGTATTCTGAATCTAATATGGGATGCCAATGTTGTAACCTTTCTTAATCATGTTATTTATAGGTATTCTGCATCTGATGCCAATGTTGTTACTTTCTTTATTACAGCACATACAATTTTGAAGCAGATGGTTTCCATGCTGCAGCAACATCTGCCAATCTATGCATGGCAACTGGTGTGCGTGGTGGAGTGGACTGGATGAGAAAGCTTGCGTATCGTTACAGAAAAATCAAGGAAGTCTACACAAGCTATAGGAACAATGTAGGAGGTAGGCTCCCTTGCACCAATCCAGGCTTTTCAGGGGAAAAAGCAGGGGAAAATTTCCGGGGAAGCCTGGGAACCATTCCTTGCTTTCCATGGAATTTACCACATAGGGAAAATCCGGGGAAGCCTGGAAAATCCGGGAAAGCCTGGAAACAATGAAAAGTCTCAAATGGGTCCAAAAAAGGCTGGAAAGCCCGGATAATCTGGGGAAGCCTGGAAAATCCGGGAAAGCCTGGAAAGGATGAAAAGTCTCAAATAGGTCAGAAAAAGCCTGGAAAGCCTGGACAATCCGGGGAAGCCTGGAAAATCCGGAAAAGCCTGGAAAGGAGAAAAAGTCTCATAGGTCCAGGGAAGCCTGGAAAATCCAGGAAAACCTGGAAAGGAGGGAAAGTCGGATATACTATAGCTGGTTTGAAAACCATCCAGCAAATCTAGGAAAGCCTGGAAAGCAAGAGAAATTTTAAATAAAATATATGATCCTATAAATTATTAATATCTGAAAGCTCCCGGGAAATCTCGATACTCTGGAAGGAAATACAAGAGAAATTCATGATCAACCATTTCAAGTCTTCTTTAATATTTAACTCAGTGGGAACAGTAACTTACTGTAATAAATGGTATTATAAGAAAACTACATTTGTACCAAATTGAATGTATGTTGTTTTTACCATGAGCAATATCACATGAAAAGGGCATGGCCAACACCACATATTTTTTAATGCGTTTTTGATGTTCTCTGACAACATAATAATTAAACTAAAGAAGGCCATTTGTTGAAGAACAAAAATGGATATTAACATTAAGGCACATAATGAAGTGGAACTGCAGCATATGTTTGCATGAGACAGATGTTGATGCTTTGTAATTGCAGCTTCATTTGAAAATTATATGAAAACATGTTCTACGTCATCCAGGCCTATGAGTTTCTCATGTGATCCAGCCCAATATAACAACATTAAAATGGTCTATATTATACATTATGAAACAAAATTATTTTTTCCTCATCTTCAATTGCCTGGCAGAAATGATTTAAAGGGGCTGTGTCACAGTAAGGCTTTACATTCGTTTTTCTGGGCTGGAAAGAGCTATTTCCACTTATTTTGATATGAACTAATGAACATCTCGGCCATGTGGAATGCTTAAAATGAAAGCAGAATGCAAAAATTACTAACAAACAGTGTATATAAACAGTCTCAAGGGAGAAAATATTGAAAATCCTTTCAATCAAGCATTGAGAAAGGGAAGTTTAACTGTTTGTATCCAATTGACAGCCACTAAACGAGCGATTACTCAATACATGCACAGTACCATGACATAGCCCCTTTAATCGTGCCTCTGTATGATCATATAATCAAATAAAAAAGTAAAATAAAACGTAAATGTATTTCTTGTTACATTGATTAATAATAATATAGGTAAATTAAGAAAATTCAACAATCATCTCAAAGAAATTGAATCAAAACTGTTTCAAACCAAATATTTACAAAATGTCACTAATTAGCATCTGATGAATGTTATACTACAACGTATAGTGAAGTTATTTGATGTGGCATCACACAAATGTTTGTAGATCAGTATTCTTTAAGCAATATTTTGTTACAGTGAAGTTTTTTGATGTGGCATCTGGACACAAAAATGATTGTTGAATATATTAGTAAATTGTGTTATTATTACAGACAGAAAAACCTGTATACAATATTAATAGTTAAAAAAATTAACCGGTATATATACAACATAAAAAAAATTCACTAGATTATTTTTCTTAGCTTTCTTTGGTGTTCTAAAGGTTTTCTGCAAGTCCCCCAGTACAAATGTTCTCAGTCACTTTCAACCATGATTGGTTTGAAAACCTTTTTGGATCCTTCCTATAAAGATAAAGTCAAAGGACTTACAGTTAATAAATGATTGTAATTTCAAAAATAATTAGTATCAAGAACTAATATCTATTTGTACTTTACTGATCAATAGTATGCCCACTAATCGTTGTTTACATAAAACTTTTCTCAAACTTTAACTGGTCATCCAGTCCAGTCTTCTGATCAAGGGCAATCCTCTGTGCATGCAAATTGTCATCTAGTGAGGACCCAAAGGGTGAGTATACTTTTTGCTCGTTTTTTGGGGGGGCGGTTTATATAAAATAGTGGCACACGAAATCGTCTTTGGTCAAACAGAAGCCTGGTCTGTAGTTTTAAATCACGGCAAAAGAGTAGTTCTTATTCGCTTGGTACTTCCCATTTACCTATTGTCTAACAATGTGTTCCAAGGAAATGATGTTTAAAAGACGAGAGTCTTCAGATATTTTTAGGAAAATCCACGGCTGATCGGGGTCACTCACCGACTGGAGCGATCGACTACACTCCTTGTAATTTTTCTTTAAACACTGAAAGAGCGATTTTTAATAAGTCTCTAAACAAGCCCTATATTGCACCCAATAAAGCCCGGCATCTCTAACCATGGTCTGATAGTGATATAAAGCATAAAGAAATGAAGCCGCTCCAGCATGTACAGTCGTAATTCGTGTGAAGTTAAGTTATTCCTTTAGCATCTCTTACCAATTTCTAGGCGATTTTAGCCATGTACGGCCCCTTGCCCTTGGCTAATACCTCCTCTCAGTTGGCTTCTGCATACTCTTCAAACTCCTTTCGAGGCTTTGTTATGTTCGTTAAGTTTTATATCATGCTGAAAATACCTGATCAACGCGGTCAAATCCAACTGAAATATAACGGCACTACTATCTTGAAACCGGAATCCCAAACATTCCCAACAAAGTGAGTCATCGGGTGAACACGTGAATACCCGGAAATAGCCAACATTCCATCGTCGCGTCGTCAGAGAGAAAGGACTGGGGAGAAATCACATGCTATTAAAGATGGCGGCCTTCTGCTCAAGTTCGAACTGCGATAGTTAATACGCCAGAAAATTCACTCTTCAACGGCACTACGAACTGATGCAAAAGAAGAGAAATATTACCGAAAGTGAAGAGGAAATCTCAGCATCCACAAGTAGCTGTTCTATCGAATGTAATATAAACAAGAGGCTGTACCAGCCTTTACTCGGGCCATATGGAATTTCAACAAGGAATAGTTGGTATTCTTTGCAGGTTTGATTAAAAAAGTATTTTACGCTTGCAATTTTTTTTAGCCTTTGGGAGAATAATAAATTCTTTTGAATTCTTTTTACAAGAGTTACATATATAAATTATTTTTAAGAAGAATTGTGATTCTGTCTCCAGGGAAGCCATATAATAAACATATTATATTAGTCATGTAAATATAATCCTATTTTAGAGTGCCTGGGATGATAACTGCCATGGAAAACAGAAAACAAATTGCAGCCATGTTTATAACAGTAGCTACATATGTTTGAGACAATATACATGTATCAACGCAAGACCAGTGATAATATAGTGAACACGAATGGTTAATTCTGTCCTGCTCTGCCAAGACTTACAACTCTTTATCAAACAAGTTTGATTTCACATGGTTTCGCATGGTTTTCAGGGAAGAATAGGCGAATCCTTGCTGACGTCATTGTTTACATTTTTGCCTGATTAGCATAAATTAAACTTCAAGCTACAAACAGAGTACATCAGTTGAAAGAGAATTTTAAACTTAGTAATCACCGAAAATGTAAGATTGATATGTTAAATATTTACGGAGAAATTGACTTTTCAAAACTGTAAAATGGGCTGGGGGGCAAAAGTTGCCAACAGCCATACATTCTTTGTAAATTTTGCTATTTTTAAATCACTGACGTCATTATTTACATTTTTGCCTGATTAGCATAAATTAAACTTCAAGCTACAAACAGAGTACATCAGTTGAAAGATAATTTTAAACTTAGTAATCACCGAAAATGTAAGATTGATATGTTAAATATTTACGGAGAAATTGACTTTTCAAAACTGTAAAATGGGCTGGGGGGCAAAAGTTGCCAACAGCCATACATTCTTTGTAAATTTTGCTATTTTTAAATCACTGACTTGTTCCTCAAAATAAATTTATTTTATCATTCTAAAATTTTCGGTGATTATCAAGCACTGTATCAGTAGCTTTGCCTATTTACTTGCAGCTACTACACCAGGGGTCAATCCCCAGGTACCCTGGGGATTTGCACAAATACCCAATCAAACTCGTTGTATCAAATACCCTGGTATGGGACACAGCAATTAGTAAAAATTCATACAAGGTTCCTGATCTATGAACCAAAGTGAGCTTTTCCCCCTCACCGATGGGCAACAAACAATTAATTCTGACAGGTTCCCATGGATCCACCTCTGGGGGAAGCTGCTAATACATGTATTATTTACCCATCCATTTACAACAACAACAAAAGAATTTAAGGCAGCAGTCATGATTATATGTATGTAATCTACTAGATTTACCCTGTATATTAATATATAAAATGTACATAGTGGCAACAAGGGAACTAGTAATACTACTACTATTAACAGAGGAGAATGTCAATGTATTTAGCATCATGGTATTGCTAATTGGGGACAAACTCATTTACTCTATGTATACGACTATATCCACCACTACACTTGAGGGTGGTCACTTAACCAGAGATTTGGTTGCATTCTCAGTGTCGGCCTACAATTTAACATTCTGATCCAAGAAGACATGAAGGTCTAGCCATTTGCAGATGTCAGAGCAATGGCAGTACCAGTTCTCCTACTTATTTGAAGGTCGACCCACCGGGATTTGAACCCACTATACCTCCTGCACAACAGACTGACACTTAACCACTGAGCTTACTGGAATGCAGTTTAAGCAAACTGGAGGCTACCATCTTTCTGTTATAGGCTCAAACTTAGTTCAGATAAAATTAATCCAATTGTAATGAAATTAGAAATACATATAGATGATGTAACTTTGAAATTTAAAATAAATTATTAGTTCTGAAATAAATTACAGACTGCATGAGTCCATTTCAGAAATAAACATGCGATTTCCACTCGGTTTTTGGATTATTGGAGTCATCTGTCTTCACAGATCTTCCCGCTTGTTTAGAAGTATTCCTGGATCCGTATTCCTATTTTACCAAAAGAACTGATAAATTGGGCCAATTTCTGGAGCCCATTTTCTAGTCTTTTAGAAGCCATTTAAACTTTAAGAGGAAATATGATAAATATCAACACTGCAACCTGGTATTAAACATTTGTGTTTACTTACCAAATAATTTGGACGCGGACGCAATCTCATTCTCTGACTCCTTTCGTATATAAAAACGTGAGAATTTTCGATGCAAACGGCCCGTAGAACTCCTGTCTGCCCTAGAAAAACTTAACATCTTGGTATTTCTGTCGAAGAAGCCTTTGGTTTCAGCAAAAATGGCCCAAAAACTTAAGGTGATTTGCCATAACGAGGCATAAGTCCTTTGTAGCCGCCATCTTGGATTTTTTAGAGAGAAAACCTGTCCTGCGTGTTTATCCCGTGGGGAATCTATTCTGATTGGTTGATGGCGCGAAAGGTCGACACAGAAAATAAAAAGAATAAAAATAAACACTTGCGAAACTTGACTCGGGCCCAGCCTACGCTGGCCCGAGTAATAATCCGGCGATTTCATCCACCAAGCATTGTCAGAAACCTGCAAAGTGGCCGGTGAGGCAGAAGACATGATGTGTTTTCTTTTAAATTACTTTCACGATGAGGTCAGCAACTCAGATGACATATGCATTGCTTGAAATCCCTGAAGAATTTGGTGGACCAGATTCTGTAACAGAAATCACTCCTCACATGATGTTCGTCTTCAGAAAGAAGTAAGTGTAATATTGATATGATACTAGGGTACGTTACTACATGTTCACAAGTAAAATTACACTCTAATAGATAAGTAATTTTCGGGGCACCTCTCAATTAGCCTATTGAAATTATGAAAACATTTCCAAAGCATTAGTAAATCAGCCATTAGTCGACAAATCATATTGTAAAATTAATTTTTTTTAAATTGTGACAGAACTAAAGCAATAGAGCTCTTTAGCTTCCCTCAATGCTGTCCCATTTCAAATCTTTAGGTAATAATATTCTTTGTTCAAAGTATTTCTGTACCAATGAATTTTCTCATGCATTAAGAAACAAAATAATTGACACTCAAGGGGATGATCATGTGATCTGAAATGGAACAACACTGAAGTAAGCTAAAGAGGTCTATTATGTCATGTCTACAAGTCAATGTTACCAATAATTATATACATTTTTTTTTTACAGACCCCCAAAGTTGTTAGTGTACAGAGTTCCAACATTGTGGAGAAAGTGGCATACTTGGATGAAAACCCTGATTTGCACTGCATAGTTTGGGCACCAAATTGTATTGAGCAAGAATGATTGTGTTTACTGGTATAATATATATACTGCATAAAAATGCAAATTATAAGATACCTTGATAGATACATTTATTCTCTACATTACTAAGTAATGTAAGTCTTAAACCTTGTACCATATTTGGTAAATTTGAAGTGAATTTCTGTACATATAAAGTACAAACAATATTAATATTTATGATTTTTTGTAACATGACTTGTTATAGTTGTGATGATTATCATAATTCTGCTAATAGTATATTTTTATATATCACAAGTATCTTCATGTATTTGCTTCCCCATATTTCATATTATAGCTCATACATGTACTTACATATTGCATGGTTTTACTGTACATTTAAAATTGTTTATGTTATGGTACTTCTTTAGTTTTTAATTATGAAAAATTAAAGAAAAAAAGAAGCCATTAGAAAAGGTTATATAGCTGGTAAACTGCATTCTGCACTGCCTTTCCTGGGTTTTGCTCTTTAATGCTTTCCTTGAAAGCCTGGGAAAATGTGGATAGAAAGTTGGCATTTTTTTAGTCTTAAAATCTTTGCTGGGAAATCCATAATAATATAAATGCAGGACATATATATTTATATGAGGATGGCGACCTTTCCAGGCTTTCCTGGCGTTCTGCTCCATGCTTTCCCTGAAAGCCTGGGAAATCCGGGCTTTCCGGGCTTTCCTGGTCAATAGAAAATTGGTTATCTTTTCAAGCTTTCTGGGTTTTCCAGGCTTTCCCGGGGTTTTGCTCCATGATTTCCATAAAAGCCTGGGAAATCCGGGCTTTCCAGGCTTTCCTGGTGGCAATTTTGGGCAGTAAAATCAGTCCAAAGCCTGGAAAGCCCGGACAATCTGGGCTTTCCCAGGCTCTCCGGGCTTTTTCCCGAGCTTTCATTACATGGGCTCAACAGAAATGACATCAAAGTCTGAATCATTGGAGACCTTTACCTGGTTTCTTCTGGGAGTCCTTTGAACTTTGCCAATGATGTTTTCCTCAAAAGAACTGAATGATTCAGCAGATCAGACTACTTCAGGATTGCTTTCATTTAAGTTTCTTTGACGTTTTGAACGTCCAAGTTCTAATATCTAATGACTCGACTACGTTCACATGTTTCACAGCTGTCATTTTGTTTTCATTTTTTGCTCTTGTCAACCTGAGGACTGGTAACCAGTGATTCTATGCAGTCAAAACA
This sequence comes from Actinernus sp. WN-2022, assembly GCA_030867875.1. Taxonomy (NCBI): domain Eukaryota; kingdom Metazoa; phylum Cnidaria; class Anthozoa; order Actiniaria; family Actinernidae; genus Actinernus; species Actinernus sp. WN-2022. Next base: position 100,111,360 of record JAOWCC010001589.1, read on the forward strand.
AAATGGCATCTGGTTAACGCTTGTGATGGAAAACCACACTATCTTAAGAAGCTATTAAGTGTTCTTAAATAGTATTTTGGTCCAGTGAAGAAATGGCAAACTTTTTTTACGGTGCAGATTGTTCGCTTTAGTCATTTTTGACATTTGTGCATTTTTTCAAAATTGTAGCCTCTTGAACTTAATTTTTTTACAGGGTTATTAGGAGCTGCTAAGCGTGAAACATGGCTCCAGCTCAGGATGGAACTAGAATCTATGACAGATTCATGGTTGACTCTTGCATTGAAGGCCCTAACCCTTGTCCACTCAAGGTACATGCGATAGTACAGGAATGAAGATAATATTTGTTTTAAACATATGAAACCTTTTTCTTGAATACCAAAGAATCCCATGTATATCATTTTTTATAGTTTACCACAAAGTTTTGGCACATGCCCATTGGCTAAAAGCAATCACATGACGTGATAGTTGTTGTCTGCGGATACAAACTATCAAGCGTTATAGTTCACCACAAAATTTTAGCGTGCGCTCATTGGCCAAGAGCGATCATGTGATGTGATAGTTGTCGGCAGTGGATGCAAACTATCAGGCGATGTGATGAACAATAACGACAAATCGAGTGTGTTTGTCTCGGAACTATCGTCAGATAGTTTCCCTTGGAAATTTGATGTTCTTAAAACTAGAATATAAGCCCTCAAACTGCATTCTCAAGCTTCTATTTGGGCTGTGTCAGGCAAAAAGGGCCCGGACGACCTAATGTGTAAATGTTTTTGAGATTGTACCATGTTTTTTATACTTGTGGTGCGATTACAATATGCATTGCAAGCACCACATTGTGCTACTAACAAGTAGTGTTGATTTCATGAAATTGACCAGTAAAATTGAAGACTAAATTTACTATATTTTTACAAGAGGGTGTGATCACAAAGTTAGCAGGCGCAAATGATTCCTTATCATCAGACGATTGTTTCAAGGTGTAACTTGTACTATTGCTAAAATCACATTATGAGCTACAGGGAGTAGAATGACTGCAGAAAAGAATTTTTTTGGTCAAAAAGTGATCATCTTGTTCATCTTATTTATTATTTACTCTTTTATGCCAGCAGGTATAAATGAATGTCATACATCAAAATCATCCCCTGTGACAGGATTCCTATTTTTTGTGGTCATATTTGTAATCGGGCCCTTGCATTAAAATGACGTAAATTTCACCCCTGATTTTTGTCGTTAATTTCACCCCTGATTTTTGTCGTAAATTTCTTGAAACTGACATTTATTGTTAGGAATGAAATGTAGCGCTTCTCTTCAAGATTACAATACAATCTTCAACCTGTTATTAGGAACACTGTTATAGGAATTATTTAACTTGAATGTCGTCCAGGCTCTTTTTGCCTGATACGGCCCATTTGTTTTATGAGCATCAAATTTCTCCAGGCAACTATCAGATGATAGTTCCAAGACAAACACACTCTATTTGTATAATAGTCTTCAGGACTCCGTCATAAAGGGTCATTAGAGGAAGGAGGAAGTGTTGTTACACAGGGAATTCTTAGTTCCGAACCTGTCAATTTCAAAACAGTTCAGACCAATCAGAATGCAGTATTTTGTTCCCCCGGGGAAATACAGCAGTCATATTGTCCCACTAATAATGTCTTCATATTGTCCCACTACATCTTCATATTGTCCCACTACATCTTCATATTGCCCCACTACCTCTTCAGAAGGAGATTTAAGAAATTCAGCAAAAGATAGTCTTCATAACAGTCCAAATGATCACTGAACTCAGGCTTGTTTGCCATATTGATTTTGAAAAATGTAGCAACAGTAACTATTGGGGGGGGGGGGGTAATTTTGTGGCTGTCAGAACTATCAATTATGCATAAGGTATTATGACAGGGAAAAAGCTTTGGGGAAAGCAGCCAACACTTGCATTCTTTGTGTTAGAGTATCATGGATACAGCATTTTAATACCGGCAATTAGTATTTTATTTTAAAATAACAAACCATTAAACAAAACTACCCTACACATGTAAATAACATGGCAGGTTTATTTCTTACAAGTTAGAAAATCTGTTTTTGGAGGGGAGACTAAATACAAGTGTATCTACAGGGGGGTTATACATGGAGGTACATGCACGCTTATACATACATGTATGGCGCATGTGATTATAATAATACAGGGGGGACTATACATATGGTAATATTGTACAGGGGGGAAAATACATAGGTTATATGGTACAGGGGGACTAAATACAAGTGTATCTATAGGGGGGTTATACATGGAGGTATATGCACGCTTATACATACATGTATGGCCCATGTGATTATAATAATTATTATACAGGGTAACTATACATTGTACAGAGGGTTATATAGTAACTACATACACGTACATGCAGTTTGTTAGTCAGTTTTGCATGTTTGCTTCCAACCATCCAACCCGTTTATGAAGCTTGTCAGATACTGTGAAATTGACTTTGAAATTGAAATTGATTTGTTCTGGCCTATAACAAATATGCAAGGATCTCACCATGATGAGCCCTTAAAAGAACTGTTAAGACTACTTTATCATATTGTGTGTTTGTTTCACTCATCAGGCCTAACTGTATAAATATTATGGTAACTACAACACAGTTAGTTCCTGCTCTGGCCAAGAGTTTACTCTATGGGTTAGGCGGACTGTTTCCAATTGAGAATATCTACAGTGCCACTAAAATAGGTAAGTTTATGTGTGGTACACAGATAGAGGTTGTTAACGTGGCTCAGTAGATGGTCCCTACAGGAGAGAGTTGAGTCATGGGTAGTCAGGGCTCAAAATTACTCACTTGCATGTAAATTGTTCTAGATGCGAGTAAAATCTCATGACAACTTGCATCTGTTGTTAGTAGAATCTTGCTGAACTATTTGTTGTTGCTAATGGATCCATTCATAGTGCTAGTAAAATTTAGTGACAACTAGCAACAGTTGCAATGATGGTATGTTCCTGTAATTTCAAGCTCAGGGTAGGATAACTCTGTAAGTTGATTGGATCAGAAAGACATGCAATTAGGAAATCATTGTAATGTCATAGAATGCTGTATGAAGTCATTAGCACAGCTTGCCTACTTGACAAACTCTATGATAAGTCGCTGTGGTTTAGATATACCACTATGTGCATGTCTAAAATAACATTTGGTCTAACAAGTGTTGTTTGAACTTCATTCAGGCAAAGAAAGCAGCTTTGAAAGAATACTGAATCGCTTTGGGAAGAAATGTACATACATTGTCGTAGGTGATGGAAGAGATGAGGAAGCTGCAAGCAAACAGGTATGTACCGAGGTGTAATAGTTACAGGAGAGTGAAACTCCAAAGGTACAACAAAATATGGCATAGCAAAACATAAGCTGTTCTCAACTTGACTTTACATACCAAGCATAACCTCACTTCTTAAAAACTGTAAAGCTTGACGACCTTGGACCATCTGAAAATCAGGCTAGTAAGGTGGGAGGTTGTGGGTTAGAAATCTAGCCACATCACAAGTCTGTTGGCCATGTGTCCTTCTCTTCTAATCTATAAGTTGGGGACATTAAAGAACCTGCCATACTATTTGAGAAGTAATATGTAAAACACGAAGGGCTGTTTTAGAAGTGATTTCTAATTACAGTGAGAGGGGGTTGAAAGCCGAGGTTTTTCAACCCCTTCTCACTGTAGTTAGAAACTCGCTTCTAAAACAAGCTCGGAGTCTCAAACTGCAAACTTTAATGATAAAATTAACTAAAAGAGCTGTATTTGGAAACGATTTCTAAATACTCGTCATGGTCATGATTTCAATTGTATTACCTGATGAATTATTAATGAGTTTGAGAAGAGAAGGGTATTGCTATCTGATGCAACACTCTGTCCTTAGCTGCATTTAAGGGGGCATAACCTATATAGATACTCATGTTTGTAAACAGTCCACATACATAAATCCAGAGCAATTCAGCTTCACGCTGCAATTACAGGTTAAGATGGCTACAATTTATATATCTAAACGTCCATATGAAGTAATTACATAATTGTGTAACAGGAATTTTGTGTGTTTTGTGACTCAGATGGGCTTCCCATTTTGGAGAGTGAACACTCATTCGGATCTGATCAATCTACACCACGCTCTAGATCTCGGCCATCTGTAGATGGGGCTAATGACCTTGCACCCAGAGTACATCTCTGCAACCAATCATAGCCAAGAACAACTTGGTATTGGACATTGAATAGAACAGGGGATGAGAACATGGAGTGTGGTATTCGAAGCCCATATGTGAATACCCACAGCAAATGGTAACAACAATTTTATTAATGCAAACATGGACCCCTCGTCACAGTAAGTCATGCTAATGCATGATACATTAATTTACACATTATTAAATAGTAGGTCTTTATTATAATTATGTACATCAAAGGGTTCATAATATCGATTGATGGGAAACATCCTAAGAACATGCAATACAATAAGCACGTTTTGTATTCTCACGGACAAGCTGGAACAAGCCATCACTGGACTCGATGCGTAAGCGTTGTCCAGTAATAATGTAGAGTGGAGGCTAATGAGGCAGAATTCACAAAAAGTTATTTAACAATGAGACTATGAGCTAGAAGTTTCTATTATACAAATAGTGTGTCCGTCGAGAAACTATTATACAAATAGAGTGTGTCTGTTGAGGAACTATCAGCTGATAGTTTCCCACGGAACTTCGATGTTCTTGAAACAAATATAAGCCAGAGAATGCAGTTCTAGGGCTTATATGCTAGTTTTAAGAACATCAAATTTCCAAGAACTAGCAGCCGATAGTTCCGAGACAAACACACTATTTGTCGTAAATGGTTAATCACAAAAAATTGTCTCTCGCTCTCAGCGGGCACTATAAATACAATAACCTATTTGTGGCGTCGAAAGGCATATTTCGTCCGCTGACATTATCTGATCCGAGTAGAGAACAGTTCCCAAGAGCGAAGCTTGAGGGAAACTGTGAGCTTTGAGGATCAGATAATGTCCAAGGACAAATATCAGGGCATATTTCGACGCCACAATGTACGTTATTGTCGTTATCATCATTCAAATATTTTCTTTGAGGCGCGCTTATACGCTCAAAGTGTGTATTCACTGATATTTCCCGCTCGCGGAGAGAAAATATCGGGTCATGTGACGCTTTCAATCAATCACATGCGATAGAAAATATTTGATTGGTTATAATGCCTGATAGTTTACATCCGCGGACGACAACTATCACGTCACGTGATCGCTTTTAGCCAGTGAGCGTGCACCAAAATTTTGTAATGAACTATAACGGCTGATAGTTGACAAGGAGCATAGCTCCGAGTTATCAGCCATAGAAACTGAGAGCGAGTAGTCTAATTGTTTTAGTAGAAACCAACTAGTAATTCAATCTTAACTGAAACCAGAAGATATTTTTACATTTTGATGGCTTGGCAGCCATTGTTTTGCTTTTGAAAACCGACTTTTTCGATACTTATCACAGAATAGATAGTGAGTAGCTTAGCCAATCGGATTGCAGGATTCGTGATAGAACACTAGTTGGTTCCTACTCAAAAGCATTAGAAAATGTCGCATTTTAGCATCCGTCGAGCGCTCATTCCAGCCCATGCCTGGCTTGTAAAATTGAGATTCTTTATTTCAACTTAGTGTTATTTGCTCATAAAGAAAGTAAGTTAGGAAAAGTAATGTTGAAGTCTGAAGTACTCCGAATGCAACAAAAGCCAAAGTGTCTTTTTTGAGATAATGGATACAAGGAAGATAAAAGAATTTCAGCTTTGCACTAGTCAAAAACATTGAATCTCTGCATAAAGATTGTCACTCCATCTCGATGGTTTAGTGGACTTACTGTTTTCCTTGTTGCACTTTCGGCAGACATACCTGGTCTGCAGAACTACCATGGTACATTCAATTTTCAAAAAGAAATTATCGACTAATGAGCTTTCAAACTTTTGAGACAACCGTTGTCGTAATTTTCGTACACATCACCGCACTGTACAGAATAATAGTTTGTTTCAAAAGTGAATTAGGTGTCTCTTGCCCAGTGAACATATCAACAGCATCCATAGTTATCAAAACAATCCTTTAGAAGTGTTACTGTTTGTAATTAATGTGGTATCACAGTGGACTACATGGAGTGCGAGACATTTTGTTCTTGGGAAACTAAGGATGTCAATTATAAGGTTCTGTTGAAGTCCGTTATTGATAGTTTTTCTGCCTTGATGAGGGTGAATAACAAAGCCCTTATTTCTGAATGGTAAAGGTTACTGTTACTTTGAAATTGAATGTAACATTGAAATGGATTACCGGTGGTATTTACCCAGGGAATCTCCACTGAAAAACAATGGTTGTTCCTTATGGATGTCTAAATTTGTTGCTGCACCTTTCAAATTCTTCTCTAGATGTGTCCGATGGACCGATTTTCCTGTAAATAATATTTGAATTTTCCGGACACCGCCATCTTGGATCTCATGACGTCACATGGGTGGCTCTATTGTTACACAACAAAAGAGTTATTTTTTCTGACAATAGAGGTAACACTGTGACGTCATGTGATCCAAGATGAATTTCATGGCCAGGAAACTCGGTCTGCAAGTGACATGCAATCCATAATTTACAAGAAACAAACAAAGTAATATATTTAGGCACCGATAAGGAGCATTTGAGAGCAAACACTGTTATCCAGTCGAGGTTCCCTTGAAGTGAATGAGTTAAGGACTAAATCATGGACATCTAGAGCATGGTCACACACTGTTCTCTGTGTTTCACACACATGGAATCTACTTTTAAAACCAAGTGCCAACAATAAATCCATGTCATTCTAAATTCACAGATTACACTTTTCATCCCAATGCTGTTGAGTGTAAATATTTATTCCCTAAAGCATCCGATATTTTGACATTTTCTATTGCGCTCATTTGCGCTACAGTTATCGCTTTTGTTATTTGGATAAATTGTCTGCACTTTTCCCCATGTTAGTAACTTTAATAGAATATCTTTTTAGGAGCTTGTATTGCCACTTTTAATGTAGTGGCATGTTTTTGCTACATCTTGCCAGTCGGAAGCATGAACGGCATTCAAAACAAACTTGCAAAATTGACAAGCTCTCAAATGTTCTACTTTCTTAAAAAAAGAGTGAATGCAAGGGTGACAACACACGCTGCAACCGGCATTTCCGGCAATTGCTTTAAAATAGGGTTGGCACATGTTACAGCATTGCGCACAGCATTGCCGTCAATGGGCCTTTTGCAGGAATGCAATGGTTGTACTGCAGGTAAACACATCTTAAAGTGCCCCTAAACCCTTTTGCAATGTTTATATATTTGAAACTTTGAAAGGCTTTGAATACTTCTGCGAAGAAATGTGTGGCTTAAAGAGAATACACTATGTTCTATGCTTGTTTGAAATGGTGTAAATTTGACCTTTCCTGACCGATGACCTTGTAAGAAAAAGACTGGGTCGATTCCCTATCTTACGTCATCCAATTCATTCGACTTTGCAATAACTTGAATAAATATTTAGCATTTTGTCTAAAATAGCTGTTTTCTTTACTAAAATCTCAGACTGTGTATATTCTCTATATATCGATGCTGTTGTGATAGAAAGGCGTCATGGACAATGCATTAATGAGGTGACGTAAGATAGGGAATCGACCCAGGCTTTTTCTTACACGGTAATGGGTCAGGAGAGGTCACATTTTCACCATTTCAAACAAGCCTAGAACATAGAGTATTCTCTGTAAGCCAAAAAATTATTCGCAGAAGTACTCAAAACCTTTCAAAGTTTCATATATATAAAAAATGCAAAATGGTTTAGGGGCACTTTAATTCATATTTAAAGACACTTGTACGGTAGTGTTATTAGCAAAACGTGTTTGTAAATGCTATTTTCCACCTCGAGTCGATTGTCTATCTTTCCGAAACTGCGTTTTTGGAGCTTGCCCTCCAGTATCCATGGTAACACCTTCAGCATGGGGATCACGAGCTCATTCGTTAAAGGGGTCCTCTCAGCTTCCATTTTTGATGCCATCGAAAATGGCCGCCAAGCCAACATTCAGTTTATTAGTTTGAGCTCCCCAGCTCCAGTGAGAATGATTTGAAGAAATACGAACAGTAATGAACAGATCTTGGATATTTTAATATGTTTAACTCAGAATTGGATGACAGGAAATAGAACTGATAGCCTGTGAGGTGCGCCAAGGACAGTGGGTAAGACGGTCCCTTTAACGAAGTATTTATCAGCACGTGTCTGTTTTCTGTGAAAGGCCTATTGCTACTGCAATTATACACCACTTTCGTAATGGCAGCCTCTAATTTGCATAATTTGGAAGATTAATCTATAGAGGGAAAATAATGCTACCACATAAAAGATCACATTAAAACTATGTCCGGTTCTAGAGCAATGTAGAGAATTGCTGTTGAGTTATAGCATAGTTACTAGAGTGGAATGGTTAGGAAACCCGGCAAACTTCAAAAGGGCTAACAAAGGCGCTGCGATTTAGGTTGGAAGGGGTAAGACAAAAGATTGTGCACGATCATAGTTCATTAGCGTTCCCTGAACGACTGAACTCACACGTTTCTATTGGCTGATTGATTAACATGTTGGAATTTCTAATGTGTTTTGTGCACGGTAGTGGTTGAAAAAAGCTAACAAAGACATATAACAAAGAAGGTCCCTGAGTTTCCTAACCATTCAACTCTATTAACTATGGTTATAGGTATTTATAATGCTGAAAACATGAAAGCGAGGCTAAAAATGCCTCCGTTGTTTTTCTCATACAAATCTCTTCAATGGCTGTAACTTACTACTTTTTAAGCTACAGCACTCAAAAGGATTACTAATATCGACGTGCTCTTTCGCATGGTAATGATCATGTTTTCTGTAAATGTAGATAAAATATTGAAACGGGAATACGCATTTATAAAAGTGGTGTATGCCCTGCACCATTGCACGAAGTTCACACGGAGCAATTTCGCTGCTACCGCAATGTTGCAGCATGGTGATGTTCATCAGAAGCACGAGAATGTGTTATAAACTTAAACATAAACCCATAAATTAGAAATATATATCAACAAATAATAACTATTAGATATATTTGTGAACTGACTGCCATATCTCTAATAATGCTGTTGGCCGAAGTAACTGTATGGTATAATTGCTATTCAATGTCCAGTCCCATTGTTCGCGCGCTCTCCCGTCTATTTAACAAATTGAAATTTTTATTTTGTGTGTCTGACCTAATATAGACAATGATTTTCGTCATAACATGGTCAGAATAGCTGGATCCACGAGGCGTCTTCGTCAACAAACTAAATAGTCCATTTTACAACAACAAAACACTTTTAGCTTCAAATGAAAGCCGAACGCGCACTCCTTGACAAATGACGCTTTTGTTGTCTGTCCAAATATTGCATTTGAAAATAAGCCAATCAGATTGCGAGAAATTTGGCAGTTGTAAAAAAAAATCTTACAAAACAATGAAATTAGCACATTGTCAATACCTGTATTCTTGGGTCATTAGGAAGTATTGTTTGCTTGGTATCTTGTTGCATACAGTTATTGATCAAGGTTTTCATTGTTGTTTTCTATTCTTCAACAAAGTTGTCTGATAGTGTATAGGAGACTAGACGTCGGGAGAGTTCACGAGGTCGATGGTTCGAGACCATTCGCTACGCCATCTTTTCCTTATCTTCTGTTTATGTAATGCCTATGTCGTTTCTGTTACTTAGATACAATTCTGGCTGTAACTGATAATATTGCAGAGAACAATGGTGACTGGGCATTAAATAGTAATTATGGCTTGGAGTGAGGGGGTATGTGATTTATTCACCGAGGGCGTCATACGAGGTGAATATATCCCGTACCCTCGAGAGGAAGGCGGATCAACAGCTTATTTTTCACAATGGCGAGGTTTTCTCGTTGTACGCAATAACAATAACTCTCTTTGTAAATCATTAGAAAGCATTGTTTGCCTTGTACATTGTTGCATGAAATGATTGTTCAGAAGGCTTATTGTTTTTCTCTCGGTCCTTTCAACCAACGTAGCCTGTAGTGGATAGGACAGAAGAGTATAAACCAAGAGAGTGAAAGCAGTCGAATGAGGGTTCGAGTTCCACTTGAGACATGTCTTGAGACACGATCTTTTTCCTTTGCTTCTCTGTGCATAAAGAGTAACTAGGACCACCTTCCTGCTAGAATTTGGTACTAGGAAAGTGCGAGGAAACTGTTGCAAACTGCCTATTATTTTGGGCAGAAAAGAACAAAGAAAACCGTGCCATGTAAGAAATAAGAAACCGGAAGATAGTGATATTTTAGGAACGAAAACAATTCTATTTACTTGTATTGTTAGAGCCTTGAACAGGTTTAACTTTCATAAAATAGCATGACGCGATCTGAGAATGTTTTCTTCCAACTCGTATGCATTAGAAATCGGGAGAGAATAGGAGGGGAAATTGGCGGGGAAAATGGAAGAGCTTGAGCTAGAAAAGAGAACCAATGCAGTTTACGGAAGAAATATGTTTTAGTGACCCTAAGAGAATCACACAAAACAATGGATTTTTGCAGGAATGCAATCACGTGCTTGTACTGGACAAAAAAAACTGAATTCGTTTATTTAAAGACTTGTACGAGATTGGTTAGTGTTGTAAGCAAAAGGTGTTTGTAAATGCTATTTTTCATCTCCAATCGATTGTTGATCTTTCTAAAACAGCGTTTTGATTTTTTTTTTGCCAACCAGTAAAGCCTTTCCCATGGGAACACGAGCTCAATTCATTGGTTATATCAGCACGTGACTGTTTCTTGCAAAAGCCACTTGTACCCTGATCTCTAAAGCGTGGTTTCCACTAGCGACGCAAGCACAAAAGATATGCGTGAAGTGAAAACGAACCGTGCAATAAGCGCAAGACTCGCTGGTCACTTGTCTCTGTAGCGGCCAATAATCCAATATAGCAGCCAATAATCCAATATAGCAGCCATCGTGCTCGAACAGTTAGTATTGCTTGTAGTAATTCTTGTGCTTGCGTTGTCTTCCGTTTTCACTAGCACAACGCGAACGCAAGCATAAGCACAAGGAAAAGGAAATATTGATCCTTGTGCGTGCGTCAGTGCTTGGACTTGCGCTTGGACTTGCGCTGTGCTTGCATCGCTAGTGAAAACCAGCCTTAATGAAGTTTGAATTTACTGTCTATGCATCTTTAATAAATAATTAAGAGTCGTTACACGTAACTCGCAAAGTCAACTTTTTATTAGTGTGACGGAAAAATAAGTCGACAATGTGAAGAGGTTCTACTAGTTTCTAATAGCATGGGTTAAGTGCGATGACTCAATCCATTTAGTACACCGTTTAAAGAAAAGTATAACCGAGACAAGATGTCGTGAGCCTGAAATATAACATTTTTTAAATATTTTAATTGTGTTGTCTCGGAAGCCGGAAACTTGCTGGGATGTAGTTTCCACGTGAAGAACAAAACTCGCTTTCTTTTACTGAAAAAAAAACATCGGCGTCGTAATTAGACTGTACAGAGTACAGGAACAACTTGCGCTAAATAGCGATACAAAAAATGCTCATGTTTTCTAATGTTAAATAGGCTATTTACTGCTAAATGTTGCTGAGATCATACGTGTGAACTCCAGTGAGTATTTTTATACACATTGAATGATTTAGAATTTTGTCTAGCTATATTGATGTGAAAGAATTGATAAGTCTTGTCCAGAGAAATTTATAAATACGATATATGTAACTATGAAATTTAGACCGTGTTAAATTTGAATCAATATTAGAAATATTCGAACGTTACAAAATGTATATAATTATATATGTACACAACAAATGCAGTGACATAGTTGCTTGTTTTGTTATTACTTGGTACAGTCGCAGGAAGTCCAATGCCGCGGGGGTGGTAATTATTATTGGACTTTGTAACAGCGAACTGATTTTTATGTGTAAACTATCTCTAAAAGAATACCTTACTACTAAAGATATATACTTTACTGACCTTGTGTTGTTGTTTTTGACTCGGGGCTGTTTTAGGCCTTTCAAAAACCGATTCCTGACCAAAGTCCCACCATACACAGTACAAAGTCCTATAATGATTACCAACCCGTGGCAAGATCAAGATCAAGATCAACTTTATTTAAACACACGCAGCACCCTCCCAACTAGAAGCTGATTTCCAGAAGGGGCGTGCACTACTCGTATAAATAAAATAATGTTCTAAGCTAAAAACCAACCTAATGCATGTCAATCTATGATAAATACTACTATAAACTGCTAACTACTATATTTAGATACTAATGCATATAATTACGCTAATAGGCCGGGGGAAATCTTTGAGCGAAACTGGGCTAATGACTCGGAGGTTCTTAATTCTATAGGTAATTCATTCCATATGTTGGCTCCATTGTAACTAAGGCTCTTTTTTTTTAGGAATTCAGTTTTAGGAAGAGGAATGGAAACTTTTTTACGTGTATTCCGCAGGTCGTAGTTGCAATTGACTGCATACGAGTCACTGAAGATGCTAGAGAGCCGTTGAGGTGCCAAATTGTTGATTATTTTGAACATAGAGTCCAGCCTTAATTTTTGCTCTCTGCTCAAGTGTGATCCAACCCAATGGGCGGAGAGCTATTTCAGATTGCCCAGCTTCGTTCGGACGCTTCATAATCACCCTAGCGCACCTGTTTTGAAGTTTCTCCAGACGCTGTGATAGTATGCTTCCCAATGAGTCTCACACCTCGCAACAATAGTCGAAGTGGGGTTGCACAAGGGCATTATAAACGCATACTAGCGTATCACGGTCTACAAATTCCCTGAGCTTTTTTATTGCCCCAATTCCCGATGAGACTTTCTTGGCTATGTCATCAATGTGTTTTTCCCATGTTAGAAATTCGTCTATGCGTACACAGAGTATCTTGCAATCATTGACTCGTTTGACTGGGTCAACGCCGATAAGAACATTAGCCCGGGGGGGGGGGGGGGACTCTCCATAACAGTAGACGGGGGTGATCGTCCTATCCCTTAGGGTATAAAATTCTACCATCTGCTATCCCTTAGGGGTGTTCAAAGAGTCTGCTATCCCTTAGGGGGTCTCACGCTAATGGTGGCCCGGAACTTATATTACAGTAAACCACACAGTCAACTGAAACTGATCGCTTAATACTTCCGGCTTTATTGTCGGTAACAAATACAAAATTATTATCACAAGTATAAATGTCAAATTAGACAAAGGGTCCATCAACTATCTCTTAGGGTTAAAAATTTCTTCGACCACACCCAATGTGCTATCTCTTAGGGGTAAATTTGCTGTTGACCACACCCAATGTGCTATCCCTTACGGTTAAAATTGATTTTGCCGACGATCACCCCCGTCTACTGTTATGGAGAGTCCCCCCCCCCCCCCCCCCCCCCCCCCCGGGAACATTAGGTTCTGGACAAGATTTTGTATTTTGGGTCTTGATCCAATCAAGGTGTACTCTGTTTTGGCTATATTCAGGCTTAATTTATTAGCTGATAGCCATTTTTAAACATTACTAAGGTCCTGATTCAGGACCACTTCAGCTTCACTAACTGACTTGCTCGTATTATCTGCTCGTAGTATGCTCGAGACAGTTTGGCAAATCATTAACATATCAGTAGTATGAACAGAAGTGGACCGAGAATTGACCCTTTAGGGATTCCACAGGTTACTTTTCTATGACCAGAGAGCCTGCCGTTAACCTGGCAAGTTTGCTCTATTGTTTAAGTAAGATTTCATAAGGCCTAAGGCATGTCCTTTGATACCGTAAGCCATGAGTTTATCCAAGAGGATCTCGTGATTTACGGTATCAAACGCCTTTTTTAGATCAAGAAAGATTACAAGGTTGTAAAGGCCTCGATCCATGTTGATATACCATTCATTAGTACAGTCCAGCAACGCAGACGCAGTAGAATGGAACCGTCTGAATCCGAATTGATGTTCAGACAATAGATCCTGCGCAGTTATATATGCCATTAATTGCTCAAATAAGATTTTTTCATATATTTTGCTTTTTACTGGAAGTATTGAGATTGGCCTATAATTATCAAGCATATTTCGAGGACCTTTTTTGTGGAGTGGAATCACCCTAGCTAATTTCCATTCTGATGGAACAGTTTGTGATATAATGAATTTGTTGAAAATTTGCATGAGTGGTTGTAAAATTACTGAGTACTTTAGCCGAAATTTTATCCATTCCAGTGGCTTTGGATACAGATAGGGAATTAAGCAGCTTGAAAACTTTAGACGTACCAATGGCTCTAAAATAAAACTTGCTTTTAACTTCTTTAATGAAATCTTTATGGTTAGAACCATTGGTGTCTATAGTTTCAGCAAGCTTTGGGCCTATATTCGTAAAATATTCATTAAAATGTTCAGCTATATCCTGACGATGTAACAGAACAGTCTCCCAATTTAACCTCATTAATTGAACTCTCTTGCTGTTTTCGCCCAAGAATATCATTTATAGTTTTCCAGGCCCTTTTTGGATCACCCTCTGTTTTTCTATTTGTGTAGCATAATATTCGACTTTGGCTTTACGTAGTGCAATGTTGACACTATTTCGGGAAGACTTGTAAAGTGCCCAATCGCCTTCGTCGTTTCTTATAATTGCTATACGTTTTAGACGATCTCTTTCAAACATTTTTTCCCTGATATCCTTTGTTATCCAGGGAAGATTCGATTGATTGCGTACTCTTTTTGATTTGACTGGGGCGTGTCTGTCGAGCACTTCAAGAAACAATGCCTTCCATTGTGCCCACATTGCATCTACATTTTCTTCTCTATCAACTAGTTCCCAGGGTTTGCCATATAAGTCCGCCAGAAATCTTTCACTGTTAAAGCTTTTGAAATTACGGAATTCTATTTTCTTCATTGTATTAACTTTTGGGGTGGAATTAATTTTGCGTATCGCATAAATTAAGCTATGATCGCTAAAACCAACACTGACAGCATCTGAGTGTGTTATTTTTTCTGGCGAAGAAGTAATAAAAACATCTAATAACGAAGATGTATTTTCAGTTATTCTGGTTGGTTTAGCGATCAGCTGCGAAAGCTGGTATAACTCCATAATCGAGCAGAGTTTTTGGGCATATGGATTTGTCAAGTTGAGCAAATTACAATTTAAATCGCCTAAAATGTAAATTACCTTATCTTCATTGTCCACTAGCCCAATCAGCTGCTCGGTGCTCAGGAACATTTCAACAGGTGCGCTAGGGGGTCTATAAATCGAAGATATAACGAACGGTCTACCCTTTGGTTCGTTTATTTCCAAGCATACTGCTTCAAGGTTTTCAGGCACTAAATCAGATCTTTCAGTAAACGTTATTGATTTCCTTACATAAATACAGACGCCTCCGATCGCAGCGGACAATGTCATACCCGTTGACACTGATCATTCCATCCGAGATAGTTGCCGAGTTTCATTTAGTGCCAAAACATCAAACACTCGATTTGTGAGTATGACACGAATTTCCTCTATGTATTTGGTTAAACTAACTACATTCAGACATGCCATTTTAAAACCACCTGTGGTATAGTTCTGTGTAATTCCTAGCCCAGGTCGTGTCGGGTGAGAGAGCCTGCACGGACACAATACAAATTTGAATATTTGCGTCTGAATTCGACGCAAACTCCTATTGGCCGATTCTACGATGAAATATTTTCAAGTGTTAATTAGATTTGATATCTTAGACCGTTTCAGATATCGCTGAACTCACTCAATTTATATTATTCTTTTTTTTATTGCGTTCGGCACGAGTGAACATGGAGCAGCATCTGAATCGAGCCTAATGAATCCATTTAGTGGCGTAATTCACATTTGTATAGCGTACGTGCAGGCTTCTCTCCCTCACATGAGCCTGTTCGTGGGCTATGAAAGGCCGCGTTCACACTTGGTGGCTGGGTACCAGTGTGAACACGGCTTTTCGTTAGTGCCCATGCCAATATTTGAGCACGGTACCCGAGCACTGGGTACCAGGCCCTGACCTTGTACTCGGGTACTATTTTACCCACAAACCCCTGCTCTAATTTTCAAAATGGCAGAAATGTCGAGATCATCGAAGAAGGATTTAAACGCGTTAATGTGCGACTACTGGTTTCCAGTATCGAGAAGTGGTGAACGACCCACAGTATTGTGCTGGTACTCGGGCGGTGCACTCGGGCCGACCAAATGCGAACGCGGCCTAAGTCCCAACCATCCATCCCTCTCCCAAAACACAAAAAACTGAAATCGTACTATAATCTGATAAAGTAATTGACCTATATCACTATGACGTCATATCAAAACAATCTATTGTTTAAACGCTAAGGATCACGGTCGTGAGAGGGGGACAAAACAGGGACAAAACAGCAACAACACAAAGGAAATCGCTATCAAATGCATTTTGAAGAACGTAGAATAGCGGTAACAGCCACCAAATACGGTAAATATTGTGGGATAAACATTGATACAGCTGATATCTGGAAACCAGACAATTCGAAGTTAAATTTTCCTCAGCAGAGCAGATTTAGTTCAAAATTCTATTGTTCATGTCGATTCTGTTCCCCTCATAAACAAGCCGTGACGTCATAATGATATAGGGTAATTGAGTGCACATTCTACGAAGCTTTTCTGTGCGAAAACGTGACATATCAATAAAATAGCAAGCAAAAGTGTCGTTTTGAACTTCCCGCGACCTCTCCATATTAGAAGATTCCATATTTGGAATAACTGCCAGGACATTCAAAATGGCGGTTTCTAGGTCCCAGACGTCGAAATCGACACACGTTGTTTGATATGTTCACCACGTAGTTAACTCTCGCGAACCGGAAATTACTTGAACGGAAGATGCTGCTAAACTACTTCACCGCTGATATATACTCGAGCCAGCGGTGTGCCTGATATATACTCGAGCCAGCGGTGTGCCTGATATATACTCGAGCCAGTGGTGTGCCTGATATATACTCGGGCCTGCGGTGTGCCAGATATTACTCGGGCCAGCGGTGTGCCCCTGGAACCACGGGCGCAAGGATACTATCGACCGTTATTCTTGCAACATTTGATCTCAGATTCTTTCCAATATTAAGGTGGTAAGATTTGCTTCTGGATTATTAAAATAACACAAGGAAACACCGTGCTTAATGCGTGACCACCTATTACTTTCCCCCCAAAGTTCAATAATCATAACCAACTGTCAAGTCATTCCAGTGCATGCACTGCATAGTAAAGACACTCGAATACCATACATGTTTCAATTTGGTCTGTGCTCGGTCCAATCTTGTACTCGATGTACACTGCACCACTTGGGGACATCATCAAGCAGCATGATATGTCGTATCATTTCTACGCAGACGATACGCAGATTTATATGTCATTACAT
Organism: Actinernus sp. WN-2022; assembly: GCA_030867875.1. NCBI lineage: Eukaryota > Metazoa > Cnidaria > Anthozoa > Actiniaria > Actinernidae > Actinernus > Actinernus sp. WN-2022. The sequence continues at coordinate 100,128,738 of JAOWCC010001589.1, forward strand.
CCATCAGCTGATAGGGGAGCTGCAGTATATCGAGTCATGCATGCATATTAACGAGTGGATGACTGTCAACAAACTGAAGCTTAACAACGACAAAACAGAGCTTCTTGTGGCTTGCCATCGGCCACTTCCCCAATCGACATCTATGCCGGATCTGACCTTATCTCTGCGTCGATATTGGCATCTGCTTCGACAATGTACTATGCATACATTGCAAAGATTAAGAAATTTATCTCCCTTCGACATTGAGAAATTCTGATTCATGCATTTGTTACATCTAAGTTAGACTATTTGTAAAGAATCAAATCCAGAAGCTGCAGTATGTTCAGAACTCTGCGGCGCACCTCCTGACTTGTACACGCAAACATGGTCATATAATGCCTGTTTTAAAAGAACTGCACTGGCTACCAGTAGCCGAGAGAATTAACTTTAAGATATTACTTTTAACCTTCAAGTCACTTAATAATATGGCACCGTTTTATTTAATGGAGCTTTTAACTCCTTATAAGCCCATCTAATAAGTCGTTGCCACAGGCTCCTTGTCGTTGCTTGTGATTCCTCAATGTAATCTCAAGTCTGACGGGCAGAGAGCATTTTCTTTTGCTGCGCCCATGGAACAGTCTACCGGATGATGTAAGAAGTCTTTAAGTACTTTAAACATAGGCACCCAATGGTGAACTCGTGGATGTAGTGACGAAGTTAGTGGATTGCTAAGAAAAGCCTTCATCTGAAAAGTATATATACAACATTGGTCCATTATGCTTGGAATGAACAGGAGCCATGTAATCTTTAACTTTGTTGTTAGTAGTGAAGTTCATTTTGCCATTTAACTTTCATGCTATTTGGTGTAACAATGAGATGTACTGTTGATGATGTGACAACTTTCAGGATAGGTAATGAAAGTTACATGTACCTAGATATCATCCAAACTTCAGAGCTGAAATAAAGCTTGCGCGCTCTTCAGAACAAATGAGATGACTGATCCATTTTAAAAACTGGTTGCAGGGGCCCGTTTCTCGAAAGCCCCGATAACTTACTGGACCCGGTAATACCGTTAAAAATGCTAAAAACGTATTGCTTACCGGGCCCGGTAAGTTATCAAGTTATCGGAGCTTTCGAGAAACGGGGCCCCTGGTCGTAGCTCTCTCTAACCGGCAAGAGCTCTCTTTTTAGAATTTCCCAATTCCCCGACACCATTTTGCAGCTGCGATATCAATTGACTTTTTGTGAAAATTTCACACAAATTAAATAAATTCCTCTTGAGTGGGAGCTTTTTTAAAACTCTATTTTGGTTGAAAAGCGTAGAAAATAGCACTTCAAAAATTTTTGCCATCTGACGATCTGTCGTGCGTGAATTCTCCAACAATTAGCGAGCTCTTGGCCAATCATTTCTCATCACAGTTCAACTATCTGTCAAGATTTCCCGCCAATGTCGATTTTCGATCAAAGCTACGCGCCGCATTGAGAAAATGTTAATATAGCCGGTTGTTCTAGTTCTCTGTGTGACTTGAAAAATGGGAAAGACAAAAAGACCTCAAGGGACAAAGCCAAGGTGAACACCTAGAGACGCCTTGAATGCCAGCATAGTTAGTAGAGGAGACAGCGATTTGCAGGCGCCTGAAACAGCGCGGCAATCGTTTCAAGCGATTCAGATTTACGTTTCCATCTAAGCTTTCTTGGCCCGCGGGTTTCTTTGAAACAAATATTCTCTCGGCCGGCTCCTATCAGTATCTATTTATGTTCAGATGTGGACCACTCGGCACTCTGTCTAAAAGTGAAAATACGAATCCTTGTCGGGTTTTGCGAGGACTTCTATTTGGCTAGCTATTTGGCTCGTAGTCGTATGCATTGTTTGGCCATGTTTTGCTTTTCTTTTTTCTTTGTTTTCCAAGCGAAGGGCACCTGCTTGCTTTTTGTAAGACAAGGCCAACAACTGATGGAATTATGGAATCGTGTGTGGAAAAACTTTTCTCAATAATGCACCAGTCAAAGTAAACCCCCACCCCCCCCCCCCAACCCGGGACAGGGTGCGGCAAATGTGGGGCAAGCGATCGCTTTTGACACGGTAGAGTGCCCCAGAGGGTGGGGGAAAATCGGTTATTTGATGCCCCACTATGGAGTGTGGGGGAACTGTGGGGCCAACGTGGGGCAAAATGTGGCGGGAATTGTTCATAGAAGACAGTCCAGGCCACTGCAGACTTCTCTGTTCTACTTCCGTGTATAGTTCAGGACGAATTTCAGCAATACTGTCACGTTGTTTGGCTTCTTCTGTGTTCAATCTCATTAGTACATGTAGATCAAGACCCTATTGAGCAATAAAAGACACAACCCAGACCACTGCAAGCTAAAATGTGTGAAGTTTGTAAAGCAAAAATGACTTATTTTTAGTGATTTGTCCCCTGGGGTGGGGGCATTTGCCTGCATTTACTGCCCACAATTGCCGCAATAGGTGGGGCATTTTCTGTTTTTTTGCTTTCCCTGTGAGGCAAAATCCCCACTAATCCCCACCCTATCCCGGGTTGGGGGGGGTGGGGGTTTACTTTGACTGATGCATAAACGTAAACATGAATTTAATATGCGCTAGCCTTTTCCCCACGCCGTCGTTACGGGCGAGTGAGCACTTGTCATGTGTTTATTGATCTGCTGTCAATCAAACAACATTTTACTTCCGGTTAAAAACTTCCTTTTGGTATTTCTCCGTCAATATTTTTTTTTTTGAACGGAGCTTTTGGTATATGATAAACTACTGCTAAAACTACATTTTCTGTGCGAAAAAAAACAACCATTTGGGGAGTTTTACATACGTTTTACGCATGTATCCTATCTGAAATAGCTGAAAATGGCATTTCAGAGCTATATTTCAAAATAAAATAAAAACCTATATGTTCATTCCTGGGCCGTTCCTCGCCCAGTAAAATATGAACTGATCGACATCTTGAGATTGTAACGCCTAATTACCGCGAGAAAGGTCTCATTTCGTTGGCAGAAGGCCCAGTAAAATATAAAGTGATCGACATCTTAGAATTACCGTGGGAAAGGTCTTCTTACCACAGGAAGCCCAAGCTCTGTTTATGTAAATTTAATTTATAAGGGTTTGTATGGGAATTTTTTAATCTGGTTTTTCGATAAATATACTGTAATAAAGTGAATAAAACTTACCTGGTGTCTATGATCTGTGTCTTGGCTGTGTCTGTACGTAGTTTCAGCGAATTTGGGCGAATTTTGAATCCCTTACTCTTCATACTAAAGAAGAAATGAAAGTTCAAATCTCGGGTTCAAAGCCACTCACGTTTGGGTCGATTGTTTCACGAAAATCGCATCGATTTTACATTCTATCCCCATCAGCATGCGCAGTGATAAATTTCCAGTCTATCTGTGCCAACCAAACGAAGATATCTGTATTTGCCGAGCTACAGTCCACTATTGAGTCCGCCAAAATCTCGCCATAAGCAGCCATCCATGGGCAGGTTTAAACAATTCACAGGTCAGGTCACAGATCAGTCACTTCTTGTTTACCTGTGAACCCTAGCTCTAGGTGAGTGAGAACCCGTCGTTTACCTGTGAACTCGTCCGATGGTTAGGGTTAGGTATGTGGTTGGGGTTAGGATTTGTCTTAGAATTAACAGCCTGACCTGTGAATTGTGACCTGTACTTTAACCATGCCCGTGACTCGCCAAAGTTGTGCCAACACAGGAAACCCAAGCTCTGTTTATGGCTGTTGGGAATTTTTAAATCTAGCTTTTCGATAAATATATTGCAATAAAATGAATAAAACTTACCTGGTGTTTATAGCCTGTGTCTTGACTATGTTTGTATGCAGTTGCAGCGAATCAGTTTAGGCGAATTTTAAATCCTTTACTCTGCAACTAACGAAAGCCAGATTTAAAAATTCCACAGCTTGGGCTTTCTGTGTTAACGGTTTTGGCACCACGGCGAGTCATGGGCATAGATGGCTGCTTATGACGAGATTTTGGCGGACTCAATAGTGGATTGTAGCTCGGCAAATACAAATATCTTCGTTTGGTTGGCACAGATAGACTGGAAATGTATCGCTGCGTATGCGTGAGACATGTTTGCGAGTCAAGTGGCCATATATTCCCGGGAAACCAAACCTTTTGTGCAATACAGAACCTTGTAAACAAGTCCATCATTTCATCAAGTTGATTTTTCTGCCATCACAGTGTGTAGTCTCCGTGTAAAACACTTCTGCAGCTCTGAATGCCACTCGCCCGACAGCTCACAGCACAGGTAACCCAAGAGCTTGGGTTACCTGTGCTCACAGTGCCGTCCCCGAGGCTTCCTCGCAGCATACGATTTGATATTGATTGATTTTTTGCTAACGGCTAGCTAGACGTCAACCTCGTTCCCAGGGGTCTTTACGCGCCTAATCAAAGATGGCGTCGAAAGTACCCCTGGTACAGGCTGGTCATGTGACCCAAAAATATGCCCAATATATGGGCATATTTTGAAGCACATCCGCCATCTTGGATTCGTCATCGCTGAAGAACGGTTAGCAGTTGAAGTGTGATCCCAATGAATTCCAATCGTACATTATTCTACTTGTACCAGTTGCGAAGTGAGTATTAAAAAAGGAAAAAACGCTAAGTTCTGATGAATTTCTATCTGTTTTCAACGAATTTTGAACGCGCAATGCGAAAGACGACATCACCAGTTCATTTTTCAAATCAAAAATGCACGCGCTATTCGAAATTCTCCAATCAGCGCGCGCAAAATGTCTAGCCAATCAGTGGCCGAATCCCACCAGCCTGTACCAGGGGTACTTTCGACGCCATCTTTGATTAGGCGCGTAAAGACCCCTGGGAACGAGGTTGGCTAGACATCATTCGCCCACCTCACGCAAAAACTCGTTACTGCGCATGCGCGCAACCACGTTTTTAAACGCACTTTTTGAATATATCGATTGTAAACCAGTGATAGTTGATTTTAATGGTTTTTTTGGTTTGTTTCTAGTTTGGATTGTCTTTGATCTTTATTTAGTTTTAGCCTTTTTAAATTATTGTAACTTTGCATTTTAAATAATGTGTATTTTTAACTCGTAGCTGTAGATATTGTAAAGTGCTTATTATATTATGTCTTTGAGGCGGTTAATCATCTCATCGGTTGATAAGTTTCATAGAAACCCAGGAGCGTAGTCAGTGAAGACTCAGGCCTCTGATAAGTCTGGTTGAGTTTTAGATGCCTACTCTTCCCTCCTCGCGACAGGAAATCCCATTTCGCATCTTTCTTTTCTTTTTATATAAGAACGAAGTGTGACGTGACTTAGAATTTGCCAAAAGTCACTTAAATGGTTTTCCTCCTACCTATTTGAGCGTAGTCAATCTACATATATTAACGGTAATTTATCTGATCCTCTAAGGTTTCAATGTGGTGTTCTTCAATGTTCGATCTTAGGCCCATTACTATTTATAATCTATCACTAGGAGTTACCATTGGCAAGTGAAACGTCTTACGTTTGAGTGGTGTTATAGGTCAGGGTTAGAGTTAATGAGAGATGCAAACATCGGTAAACACGCGAATATTCAAGATTAAGTTTTCATCCTCTCAGTAGTATAGCCGAGATTAAAATGATACCACTTTTTCTTGCACAAGAAAACTCAAAAAGTTGTTTAGTTATGGACGCCTTGTTTTCTTGCACAAGGGGCGTCATAAAGCGAATTCAGAAATCCACTTCATGACGCCCCTTGTGCAAGAAAAAAGGCGTCCATAACTAAACAACTTTTTGAGTTTTCTTGCACAAGAAAAAGTTGTATCATTTTAATCCCGGCTATACTACTAGGGGTAACTAAGGGTCATTCAAAGTGTCACTAGACATTCTTGTACATAAAATCCAACTTGATAATCCTATTAGAGATATGATTACATATAGTTATATCGCCGCAACATCCTTACACATAAAAATCCAAAACTCGAGTATCTGTTAAAGCTATCCTAACACGTAGTTATACCGAAGAGAGATATATCGCCCCTCAACAGCCTTACACATAAAAATCCAAATTCGAGTATCTGTTAAAGCTATCCTAACACATAGTTATATCGAAGGGAGAATGGTGAGACCACGTAGTGAACCACTTCCACGGAGTCTAGCTCGAGAGGCAGGTGCCATTCTAGAGGAGAGAGATGGAATGCTCGAGGGGATGGAGATAGGTCGCCGTACTATCCGATGGCGCTTCTTCCAAGGTGTGGCAGGAGATTTGACCCCTAGGATCATGGAAAAGTTAGTTGCAAATGTAACCACCAGCTTCTACCTACGCTACAGCTACACCTATCGCATTCGCAATGTCAACGACGGACGCGTGATACTATTCTCCAAGACTGTCCCAGGCTCTCCATGGGTGAACATCCTAGAAGATGCAGAAGAGTGGGTCAATAGCAAGGAGACAGCTCGTTTGAATCCCGACAACATCAATCGACCAAATACCCAATGGGCCTTCGTTCGTTGGATCTACGTAGATGTAAAAGTTGTGATCGATCGTCAGCTTCTGTTGGGAACAGGTCCACTGCCCCAATGGCTTCGCCAGAAAAAAGGAATGTTTGCCCTTGATCGATATGGCGATAACCTCTGTCTTTGGCGCTGCCTTGCCATGCATGAAGGAGCAAGATTAGATAGGTGTTGCGTCAAAGCTCGAAAACTTGCCCAGGCCTTCTATCGCCTGACAGCGCTCACACAAGACGTTCCCAGAACTTCCTTAGACCAGCTGGAGGAAGTCGAGTTGCACTTTAGAATCGGTATTCGGGTGTATGAACCCACGGAGGACGGCGCTTGGCATCTGACGCGACATGCAGCTCACTACAAGCATACGATGACGATTGGGATATACGAAGGACATGCTTTCTACATCAAGAACATCAACAAGCTAGGGAGTGTCTACGTATGCAACGATTGTAAGCAACGGTTCACACAGGCTTGCCACCTTCAACGCCATGCAGATCGTTGCAGTCGTGGAGAAACGAAGATTGTTTGCCCCGGAAAAGTAATCACAGTACCCCAGTCGGCATACGAAAAAGCCTTCTGGCCAGAGAGCACAGCCAGCAAAGTCGCTTTATGCTGGTTGGAACGCGAAACCGAAAGGATTGGACAACACATTCATCATGCAGCTTGTGGGCATGGTGGAGAGCATTGGATCGAAGGAGCACCGGTCGACGGCTATGAACCTCTTTCGAAAACCATCTTCCAATTTCATGGATGCTATTTCCATGGCTGCCCGAAATGCTTCCCTAGGGAAAGGAGGCTCTATCTCAAGACATGTGAAAGAACGGCAAAGCTACAAGGAGCTGGTTATACAGTAGTGGAAGCTTGGGGCTGCTCCACAAAGAAGAAAAACAAACCGGTCCCCACACCAACACAAACTGTCTACCCACACTTCATAGTTTACGATTTCGAAGCCTATCTAGACACGACAAAAGGAAGACAACCAACAGACCACCTGACCATCGAAAACGTCCATGTCCCAATATCAGTATCAATTGCCGACACATACAATCGAAAGCCAACCCACATCTGTCGACGCAATCCAAAAGAACTCATAGCTGCCTTCGTCGAAGAACTCCAGCAAAGAGCAGAGACAATCCAAGTAGCTATGGCAAGATGGTACCGGCTCGATGAACCCAAATTCTCCTTCGACACCCTACCAAAGAAACAACAAGCTAAGATCGACGAATGGATCAGCCAAGTTCCAGTAGTGGGATTCAACTCTGGCAGGTACGATCTTAATCTGATCAGGGAGCACTTCGTAGGAATCATTGCCGACACCTGTTCAAAGATCCTGGTAGCAAAGAAAGCCAATTCCACTATGTTCCTATTGACCCCAGATTTCCGTTTCCTAGATGTGATCAACTACCTTGGACCTGGAACTTCTTATGAACGTTGGGTCGCTGCCTATGGCTGTGAGTTGCAAAAGAGTTTCTTCCCATATGAGTGGTTTGACTCTTCTGACAAGTTGGATCACGTTGGATTACCAGACTATCCAGAGTGGGGTTCGAAGTTGAAAAGAGAACATCTACTATCTAGGGAAGAGTTCGAAGACTGCGAGCGCACCTTTCTCGACAAGGGAATGGAGACCTTTGCAGACTGGCTACGATACTACAACAACCTAGATGTAGTTCCATTCCTAGAGGCACTCGAAAAGATGCGAGATTTCTATCATGAGAAAGGAGTAGACATGCTGAAAGACGCAGTGTCCATCCCAGGAGTCTCACTACAGTTCCTGCTTCGAGGTAGTGTAGAAAGGGGAGCTGAGATGTACGCTCCAAGTAAGGAAGCCTACCGCATGCTGAAAGACGCTGTCGTGGGAGGTCCAAGCATAGTGTTCACCAGACTCCACGAAGCGGGAAAAACTAAGATTCGTAGTCATCAGGGAGGAACTAAGATTTGTCGTAAGATTCTTGGATACGATGCCAACGCCCTATATCTTTCTACCATGGAATTCGAAATGCCTTGTGGAAAAGAAAAGGTTGTGCACTATGACGATCCAGGTCCAGCCACCGAAGGATTTGTTGAATGTCTACTTGGTGGAACGTGGTTTGGATATGCAGAAGTAGACATCGAGATACCAAAGAAATTGTGGAAGGAATTTGAGGAGATGCCCCCCTTCTTCTACAACAAGAAAATCCCCAAAGAAGCAATCCCTCCAGAAATGATAGCCTACCTTGAGAAGACAGGTAGAAAGCTCAGCGAGGAAACAAAGCTAGTTGGGAGTCTCTCTGGAAAGAAGTTGCTACTCTATGCTCCTCTTCTACTTTGGTATGTAGATCATGGTGCAGTGATCACTGCTGTCTACCGCACGATAGATTACGAACCCAAAGAAATCTTCGGATGGTTCGTGGACCAAGTCACTGAGGCGCGACGCATGGGAGATGAAGACAAAGGTGAGGCTTTGCTGGCAGATGTGTTCAAGCTACTAGGAAACAGCGCCTATGGAAAGTTGCTCGAAGACTTGGGACGCCAAACAAAGGTCACCTATACAAAAGATGAGAAGGTTGTGGACAAGGCATTGCGAAGTGTTTGGTTCGAAGACCTGGAAGAGATTGGCGAGGCATACGAACTTGAGAGTAGGAAGGACCAGATCCGAATCAAACGCCCTTTCCAAGTAGGTATCGCTGTGTACCAGCTCGCAAAGCTGCGTATGCTTGAGTTCTACTACGACTTCCTCGACAAGTACATCGATCGCAAGGACTTCGAGTACATACAGATGGACACAGACAGCGCCTACATTGCCATCTCTGGAAACAGCATAGATGAAGTTGTACAACCGGAACTACGTGAGGATTTCGAAGCCAATAGGAAGGAATGGCTAGCTTGGGACGAATGGAGTAGTCGTACGCCAGGACTCTTCGAACTCGAATTCGAAGGACAGCGCGCCATTGCCCTATGCTCGAAAGCCTACTACGTCGATACGGGTGGCAGCAAGAAGTATTCCGCTAAAGGTATGTCTAGGCGGCACAACGACATTTCGTGGGATCGATTCGAAGCAGCCCTCCAAGGTAGTATCGACATAGCGAAGAACCGAGGCTTCCGACTATTGCCAGAAGGTATGGCAACCTACGAACAACAGAAGCTTGGGCTATCGGCTTACTATGACAAAAGACGCGTTCTTCCCGATGGAATCCACACCGAGCCAATAGAGTACGCTGTCTAGCGTCTAGGTACAAACAGAATTCCTTTTGGTGGTAGTTCTGTATCCCTAGGAACGACTTGTAGCTCTTCACGAACGAATCCACGTTTGGGTGCATCCTTCTTCCCTTCTCGCTTCGCAAGGTAGTAAAGCACAGGCTGTCCCGAAGATACTACACTTCGCGAAATGGTGTATATCTGCAAACTCCACACAGGATCAGTAGCTCTACGTTTTTCACCTCCTTCCAATTCTCCTGGTGCATAGAGATATCGAACTAGAACGTCGAATGGTAGACGCTCTTCTCTCAATCCAACGGTGCGCGAATACGTAGGAGTCTTCAGATCTACTTGTTGCGTCATTACAGAATTTGAAGGCTCTTTACCAGTCAACCGAGTCACCTCACTGTTCATGGCTTTGATAACCATTGGTAAACGAACTACCCATTCTCTACTACGCTCATCTGATCCTTCCGAAGTAAGTACCATCTCTTGTGCATACTGATACCCAAACAATCTCTCAGCTAGAGTCCTATTTGCTCTTTCAACAAAACTTTGCGCTCTATGATTACCAGCCTCACCTCGTTGAACTTTCGTACCATGTAGTTCTAGCGTTTCAGACATACGTCCCATGAATTCTCTACCAGGATCTACTTGCAACGTCTTTGGCCATTCTAGTGGACTACGTTTATAGATTCGTTCGAATGCCGCAGAAACTTCACCACTATCTTTAGATGCCAAAGGTTCGGCTTCTTTGTATCTAGAAGCTACGTCGATTACCACTAATGCGTACTTGTATAGCTTCCGTCCACGCCCAGGTCGATCGTGTGGTAGAAATATCAAATCAGCTTGGTGGACTTCATTTGGTTTCGATACAGTCCAATGCGGTCGTGGAATGTGTTTTGGTGGTGGTAGATATATTTGCCACATAGATTGCTTTTCCAACCAACTCCTAGCTACGTCTTCTGATGCTTTCGCTGCTACCGATAGCTTGCCAATTGCGGAGTGACCTTTCCAATAGCCCATAGGACCATAGAAGATATTCGCAAGTTTAGAATCCATCATACATCTATACATTCTAACCTTCAACAGATGAAAAAAAAAAAAAAAAAAAAAAAGGAAGAAATGAGAACCAGGCCTCATTCCTTCCTTTTTTTTTCGTTTTTTTTTTAGTAGTAACCTAGTAGTAGCTTAGTAGTAGCTTAGTAGTAACCTAGTAGTAGCTTAGTAGTAGCTTAGTAGTAGCTAGTAGTAGCTTAGGGGTAGCTTAGTAGTAGCTAGTAGTAGCTTAGGGGTAGCTTAGTAGTAGCTTAGGGGTAGCTTAGTAGTAGCTTAGGGGTAGCTTAGGGGTAGCTTAGTAGTAGCTTAGTAGTAGCTTAGTAGTAGCTTAGTAGTAGTATCTATATCCATTTACTAATAGCGTATCCAACGCCTAGCATTCCACCACCAACGTAGAGCAACTCGCCAGTCTTCTGATTGTTTGAGGGTTTGTAGTAGTCAGATAAGCGGGGTTCTTTCATCTCTTTGAGCCGTTTTAGCTCTTTACGTAACTTATCGGATCGCACTAAGGCTTCGTTGGTATCTCTTTGATCGTTGTGTGCTTTGCGTTCAAGACCTTCCTGCTCTTGTGCATAGTCATATAAGCTTTGACGTTTGATTCTATACGCTTTCATTTCACGTTCTAGTTTTTCGGTGGCCCTATCGTGTCTCTCTCGTTCTGCATCTACATCACCATCCTTTCCAAGCATTCTAGCTAGTATGCCACCACCAGTAAATGCCGTTGCATTCAAGATAGCCCCGAAAATGGCCATTCCAATTGCTGCCGCCATTACGGTTTGGTCTTTTCTTTCTCAAGTTGTTTCTCAAGATATTGCTTTGCGTATAAGCTACCAAGTATCACGGCAGTCCACTTTGCGTAATTCACTAGGGAAGAAGAAGGATCGCTAAGCATAGATTCCTTGGTAGTCTTTTTTACGATCCACCCAATACTAGAAGCGAGTCCAACGATTATGGCTGCATCGGTTGCCGTCTTCGTCAATTCCTTCTCCATCTAGATATATACTACTATGGTCTCGAGTCTTTAAGTGTTACTCCATGTCTAGTGCCGTTGGCTTTGCCGGAGCTGCAGGTTGTGTCGTGCTAACGGTGGCAACACGCTTATTGCCATCTACGTACTTCTTGTATGCAAAGTACGTGCCAAACAATGTAGCGCCAGTACCAATGACTGCGAGGATAGTCAGGCTTTCGAACCGACCTTTCTCTACGTCAGTTTCTTTGGACGGTTCATTTTCACGTTCTATCTCCATCTTTTGAGCTTCTTTTGCACGGGCAGTGACCTTCTCCCAAGCTAATTTTCCTGCTGCAACACGCTTTGGATTTTTTCCTTTCTTAGTTGGTACAGTCGTCGGAGGATTCGCAGTTATCTGATCCGTCTGTCCTTCCATCTTGATTCGATATAGTAGGTATATGTGGAGGTTCAACAGTTGTACCAGGAATGACTACGTGACCAGATATGTGGAATAGGACGCTAGCTAGAGCTACAAGGCGACCTGCTTTGAGCGCTAGTAGACCAGTTGCAGCACTGATTTCGTTGCGGACTAGAGGGTCTTCTTGTAGGTCCTTGATCAGGGCTTCTTGAGAATCTATTGGTACTAGGTAGACAACTAGGCGGGTAGCTAGACGCGTCACACCGTCGACTAAGCCTTTCGTTACTTGCTGAGCTAGGACGGCCTGATACCTCCTATACAACTTGTCTACCTCTTTCTCAGGAAGTCTAGAGATGTCTCCTAGGGAAAAGTTTTTACCTAAGTATTCTTTCGTTACGCCTGTTGCGGCTAAGATCGAAAGTGATTCGCGATTGTCTGACGTAATGTCTAGATCGGTTGGTGGTGGGCCTGTTACGTCCTCACCGAATATCTCGAGTATTTCCTTATCAGTCATAATATGTTATAGATGCTGGGAGCTCTAACACTACCTCGAAAGGATGGCGTAGACAGAAGCACATGCGAGCGAACTTATGGGATCCAAGTATCGTTCGTAACTCTTTACATTCTTGTGAGCCTCCATAATCCTCAAATATCTTTTTACCATCTACGGCCGATGCTGTATGGAACGCTACTACGATAGCTACGTTCTCACGGAAGGGCTTACATATGCTCGTTAATTGTTGGGACAGCACCCAAACGGAAATCCCTATATGTCGTGCAGAAAAGGCTAAGTCCACTAGCTTGTCAGTTCGTTTCTTGACGTCCTTCGATGCGGCGCAATCATCGAGAATCAATAGAGTATTGGTACCTGACCAAAATGTTGCGCAAATACTCAAAGTAGCATCGATGGCATCTTGTGGTGGCGATATGACGAAGAAATGAGGATCTCGATTTGCGAATCCACGATAAGTTTTGTTGTGGGCATACGTAGGACAAATCAGTACTATGTAATCGAACTTACCACGAAATGATCCACGAAGTTGTTCTATGAGAAATGCAGTCTTCCCACAATTCGTTGGACCGACTATGAGTGCGTTGAATGGTACGTGCTCTACGAGAGAATCCATCAGTATAATATACTCTGCAGAGATCTGTTCAATATCGTGACCTGAGCATCCGCAAGGACATAGATGTGCATTTTCACATTTCCACTTCCCTTAGCAGTCCTATGTATGCGAATGTCGATGTCCTTTCCACTGCCGGTTTGTGCCAAGCCATCACCATGAACGGTGGAATCCTTTGCTGTGCGACAATCGATTAGGATAGCGAATCTATTTTCAAAGAACTTCTTTGGAGTCATGGAAGTATTGGGTGTACCAAACCAACCTCTTGCAGCCTCCCAGAAATCTAGGGGAAGCATGCCGCTTGGAAAGAGTCTGTTGGGAATCCCGTTGACATCTACTTCTACCTTCGATATATCGGGATTCGAGAATGCTTCACTATCTCGCGTGCCAATGGTAGGTGGATCTATGAATAGTAGAAGTAGTCCAGCAAAGGATCGTCGTGGAACATTGACGTTTTGAGATATCAAAGTATCAGATGTTTTAGCGATATCTACTGTTTTGAAGTGAACAGCGTAGTTGTATAGGAATGCAGTACCTATTTCATATTTGTGAAGTGCATTACTAGCCAGCGTTTCGTTCCTGATTGCTTCGTATTCTAGTTGGATGTTGGTAAGTTGGTACGTACCTATCTTCGTAGTATCCGATCCAATTACAACCTCGTTGGCAGGCGCTAGAGTCAACTCGAATGTAATGATACTTTCTAAGGCATGTGGATATAGAACTCCATGTTGTGTCAGAATGTCAACATCTAATGGAATCCTATACTTGGAACCACATGCAGTTAGGAGTGCGTTGTCTGCAGCAGATGAAGTACTTGCGTCACCAGCTTTCGATCGTAGCTTATTCAAGTTCTCTGATTGAATGCCTTGTTGTATTCTAGACTCTCTCTCCTGCGTAGATAGGTATACATCGGAGTATGTTTGTAGGAGGTCTGGCCTGACAAGGTCTTCTACTGTTTCAGCTCCCATCCTACAGATTCTACGCATGACCAAGCAGCGTCCAACGTTCGAAACGACTCTGTTATTCGCATGTCCACCAGATAGTACGATGTCGCCCAATAGCGCTAAGCTACCAGGTACTAGTACTACATCTTCTGCTAGCTTTGGGACTTCTACGTATAGAGTCTCACCTGGATTGGCAGATGATCGAGTGAAAGTTTTCCTATACAAGTCTCGTGGAGCCTTGAGTGCATGAGGCTCTCTTCGTACTTGTGTGGGATCCAATATTGATGAGATCATGTTGAATATAACTATATATATAATTATGTTTAACATGGCCTCTGAGGGTAGGTATGATGAAAGAACTGATGAAGCTGAAGGAGGTGGAGACTACGATAAAGATGATACTATCAATGTGGATAAGGAGTGGGATGCGATATTTCCAGAAGAGTCAGGAGAAATGGTCCCAATGAAAACCAGACGCGACTACAGTAAAGAAGGCGCTAGACCAAAGGATCAGGAAACCTCGTTTTCTAGAGAAGATGACGAGTACTTCGACGAACTCATCGACTCGGAAGGCTCGAACGTTTCTAGAAATGAAAAAATCCTGGAGAGGCTGGAGGAAGAGAAAGTCCCAAAGTATACCGATCGAAGTGTAGTCTTCAAACAGGGTTTATCGGAAAATGCAAGACAGGATATGTTCGAGACTGTCTGGGAAAAATACCACGATGTGGGAATTCGAGGCACGCTTGAGATTGCAACCATGTCTGATGGTAGAGTCTTTATCCGCGAGTATGGAAGTAAAGAAAAAGCGATTCCTATGACCACCACGAAAGGTGGGTTATATAAGAAGATGGGAAAAGGTCTCAAAAGAGTCTTAGGACCCTCGAGGGAAGAAATGGTAAATCAAGTTATAGTAGCTGAAAATCAATTGAGTGAGAGGATCGACCGGAATGTAGGAATACTCAAAGACCCTACGTCTACCGAAACTCAGAAAGAAAACGCTACTAATGAAATAAAGACCGATCAGGAGGAGCAAGCAGTCCTAGAACAAATAGAAGAAGCTATAGTAGAACGGATGTCACTTAGGGATCGTATAAGAATCATCTTTAAGAAGTATGGGGTCAGCATAATTAGCGTGGTAGCTGCGGTAAGTACTGTGATAGGCGTAATAGTTTCCAATCTGACGAAGGCAGTTTCCGCGATAGTACCCGACTTTGGAGATGCTGCCAAAGCAGCTGCTAAAACAACTGTCAAAGGCTTAAAAGCAATAGGCAAAAAGTTAGAGGAGATTCTACCTAAGATGATTGGACCAATTGTGAGTTTCCTATTCAGTATGGCTGCTGACGTCGTTGGAGTCTTAGCAAACAACGTTTGGTTGTTAATCGTAGCAGCAGTGGTCTTCGTAGTGGAGCAATATAAACGACGTTAACGAAACAACATCCATGCGATTCCAGCTGCAGCAATGGATATCACTGTGAGATTGATCTCATGTCGTGAGACAGCCTTTGCCTTTGCCTTTGCCTTTGCCTTTGCCTTTGGTACAGGAACTCGCTTCTCGTGTGTCTCGAGAGACTGTCCCAATTTTTTATCTGTTGGGCCTTCCATAAGAAGAGGTGGGCGTTCGTTGACTTCTGCATTGATGTCGTTAGTGCCTAGCACCATACCTTTATGAGCTTTTGGGATTGGATTCTTATAACCATCTTTCTTATCAAGGTAATACACTAGATCGCTTGGCAATAATCGCACGCCTACAGCTATTGCTAGATCGAGCCTCTTATGCGTTGACGTTATAGCGGTAAGATAGTTTTTGTAGCTCACCACTAAGTCGTTTTCGAGAATAGCATCTTCGACTAAGCTCTTAAACTTTTCTTGGACATTATGGCTATCTATGATGGATCCGTTCAAGTCGGCTTGAGCACCAAGTATGCAATGTCCAAAAGCCTCGACAGATCTATTCAACCTACCCAATCCAACATCTGTCAAACCCTTTCCGATTGGTGGCGTAAACCAATTGTATTGCTTTCCTTCATGTTCATCGTTCCTAATGAAGGCCACAAGATCGCCCTGATCCTCCTTACCTCCTTGGTCTGCAAATAAATTATATTTCTGAGGCCATGTGGTTGCACCTTTGTCATAGCTTCGGACTCCATGGACGTTTACGTATCCTGTCGGACCCGGGTACAAAAGGAATATATCTCCTAGTCCATTATTCCTACCTCCGTGCCATCGGAAATCTGGTGTTCGAGATATGCCAAATTCGATGCACAATTTCTCAAGAGCTGATTTGTTATAGGCGTTATCCATTTGCTTGAAATTAGAGTTACCAGGTAAAGGAACTCCATGAGTACCCCCAAGTTCACGTAGAATTCTTCGTATCGTGAAATAAACATGGAATCGTAGGAACCCCTGAACGACTGGTGGATACGTTTTGAAAATAGGATCAAACAATGACACTCCACATCCAGAAGTTGCACACCACGTTGCAAAATTAAGTTGTTGAGGCCAGTAGTGGAAATCCGGACCATGTAACCAATGGTAGGACTCATTTGCTGTCGTATGCTTTACAACGGTCT
The DNA here is from genome assembly GCA_030867875.1 of Actinernus sp. WN-2022. Lineage (NCBI taxonomy): Eukaryota > Metazoa > Cnidaria > Anthozoa > Actiniaria > Actinernidae > Actinernus > Actinernus sp. WN-2022. The sequence continues at coordinate 100,145,427 of JAOWCC010001589.1, forward strand.
CCTTGAATATATTTGGAACGCCTGCTTTGAACCTATCCTTTGGGGTGCCATATATCCATAGATTAGTGAGATCGATATCTTGTGCCGGTCCAGTAGAAGGAACTGCTGTAATAGGATATTTCGCACTCCTATCTAGGGTCAACGTAGATGGGAAACCTTTATGCACATCCCACAACGCATTATCGATGCGCTTTTGAATCGTAGTAGGTAACTTCGAGACGTCATTGCCGTAAACGACATAGCTAGAATCTCCATCTTGAAACCAAATACTCGTCGAATATTTGTCTGGACCATTCACTTCCGTAGAGGTATAGAACTTGTGAAGATCTGCATGTGGATATCTTTTCTTGAACTTCGCTAATAGATCTGTATTCAACGTTGCGATCTTATCGTTTTCTTCTATCCAATTGCGTTTGGAAAGACCTTCGTGTTCCCGTGCGAATATTACGCTCTCGTAAACTGACTTACCACCAAGTGCTACATCTAGAGCCTTACCAGTGAGACCGAGCCACCCCATCAATTTACCACCTCCCGTCTTAGTAGGAGGACCTTCCTCCGTGAACACGCGATGAGACATTCCCCGATCAATGAAATTAACATTATCGGAAGTAGATTCGAACCAACTAAGTACGGCATTAGGAAATAGGTACTTGAACTGTCGCCATGCGTCTGTCATGTTGAAGCTATACGTATATATAGTTATACCTTCAACATACAATGACGATCCTTAATGTCACCACAACATTGCCCGACCATACTGTCTACTTCGACGACCCTATTCTTATACGGAACATTTCACTAGTCGAGGTCACTTTCGAGAATAGCTGGTGGAACCTAGAAACGGAGGCTACGTTCGAGTGGGATACCGGAGGCTTAGGGTTCCCATACAAAATCTATCCGGGGTCTCATAATATACGTACACTCAAGCCCTTCTTCAATGAAGCTATGTCGAATAAAGTCGTAAGCTTTATAAATAGAGGTAGTAAGAGGGATTGGATCCTAAAGGTTCAGAAAACAATCAAGCTCAGTAAGAATCTCTGCGAACTATTGGGTATCGAAGGAAATGAAGATGTGGGGGGAAACGTATCGCTAAAAATTGGACACTACGATCTGGTGATCAAAGATATCAACACAATGTATGTATACTGCGATGTGGTAGATTCCAATTTCTCGCTACTAGAGGGAAAGCGATCGAATGTACTGGCTAGCTTTAAAGTACGAGGCAGCTGGTTTGACGTAAATACGTATTCTACAACACCCCCACTACCTGTCCGAGCTCCAGGGACAATGCAAAGCAGCCTTCGCCTTACGATTCGTGATGAGAAAGGCAACGTGGTAGACTTCCGTGGTCGACCTATACGATACGTGTTGAAGCTTGAGTAAGTTATATGTATAACGTACAATGGAAGGCGATTCGATTCAACCGTTTCCATCAGCACCAAGTATCTATCCACAGATTGCTAGTGACACTGGAAAGAACTTTAGACTGCAAACGATCCGAGACACGCTTTCGGACATCGAAGTTCAAGAAAGGCACTACGAAGGTGTGCGCAAGAAATATGCACGTTCTCAAGGAATAGTTCATGGCATCGCAGTGGTAACTGGAGGTCTATCTGTGATCTTATCTGGATCTGGATTGGGCGCAGCGTTGACTGGGGTTGGAATAGTGATTGGTCTACCACTTGGAGTTATTGGTGGACTATGTGGATTAATTTCAGCATCTACGACCCTTGGAGCTAAGAAGTTAGGAATGAAGGTTTCTAAGCATGAAAGGACAACTATGTTGGCAAAGGCAAAAATCAATACGATTCGCGATCTAGTATCGAAGGCACTACGTGATGAAAACATATCCGACTCTGAATACAGTCTCATCCTGAACGAAGCGAATAAGTATGAGATCATGAGATCTGAAATTCGTCGCAAGGCTTCCATAGGTGAAAAAAGTCCAGATCGGGTTCGAGCCGAACTCAAGCAAGAAGTGCAAAAGGAAATGCGAGAAAAACTTGGAATGTAAGAATCGACGTTTCCTATGAAAGAAACGAACATGGCTCTCACTTCCACTTCGCTAAGTCCTACTGCTAGCCATCCCATGCTTAGTGTAGATTGGTTCGAAGTGGGAATGGTAAGAAGACAACTCCTTGACAAAACGCTTGACTGAATTTCCAAATACGTCACATCGCCCAATGACTTCGTTAAGAGACATAGACGAGCCTAAACGACGTAGCACCTCGTAACTTGCTCCAACAACTTTCGTCTTAATTACCGATCTGCCTACATTGTTTTCTATTGCCATAGTAACAACCTCGTGGACTATTCGTTGAGCGTCTATAAGTACTCCTTGAGGATCGAGCTGTAGGAAAGTCGTTGCAATGTGAGGAACTATGCGCTCGGCATCCAAGTCTACATCGATCTCATTGTCGTCACACAGAGAACGTATAAAGACCTCTCCTCTATGGATGCCTTTGTTGCTTAGTTGCATGAAGCGAGCAACCTCACCTTTAGATCGGACGAATCCACATTGTATGCATGCATGGTAGAGTAGAGAAGCTAGAATGTGTCTCTTAGCATCGCTACGCTTGGGATGAACTTTCATTACTTGGATAAATGCGTCGGCTACGATTCCTAAAGTGTTCATAGGGAACGATAGGTCACAACTTTGTTTGTAAATAGTGTTGTACGCTCGTAGTTCTTGTAGGAGCGTTTGTCGTTGTAGTTCCGCGTTATCGCTTTGCTTCGGCTTTGCGCGGTCTAGATCACTTTGATATTGAAACCCATCCGGACCTACTATGCGCAGTCGAGTAGTAATGATGTCGATCTTAGTTTCTTCACATGGTTCAACCTCGGAAACAAGACCACAGGTGGGACACACGAATTCCGTTCCTTGTATTTCCAGGGGGCAGAGACAATCAGGACATGTTTCACTGGTGTTAATACGTTCCACTTGTGGTTTGATATTCAGGCTTCTACAAATTCCAGGACCAAACAATCTGACTAGCTCGTCCATGATACAACTATAAACGTTTATATGTTTAATAGAAAAAAAAAGAAAAAAAGAATGAAGAGGGTCACAACGACTTTCTTCATTCTTTTTTTTTTTTCGTGGCTATTCCTAATCGTCCTTCTCGCTCCTCAAGGCAGCCAACACCTTGTTGAGTGCATGGGTGAGAGACTCTCCGAGACCTTCCTCTGGTTCCGCGGGCAATTCTTCCTCTGCTTTAGCCTTTCTTGGATACGAGTCGTAGACGGGCCCCGGCTTGTTGGCAGTCCTAATCAACTCATTCCTGAGGTCTTCCTCTAGCATCTCGTCGAACTCCATAGCGTGTCTCACATCGGCAGCATTCTGCTGTTCCTCCGGTTCCACCACGTTTGGCTCTGCAAGTTCCTCCTTTCTTGGATCCTCTAGCATCTTGCTGGACTTCTTAGCGCGTTTTACATAGACACCGGGACACTTCATCTTGATGGCGAGACGGTCGCATCTTGAGCAAAGCCCGTAACTAGTACGACATCCTTTACCGCACTTCGAGCATGGTATGAATGGGTCACAGCCTTTTGAGATCTGGAAGTTGTGCTGGGCACAGAACTTCGACGTCTTCGAAATCCTCTTTGGGCATTTCGTGTCCTTCCCTCTCATCAACCAATCACAAGTTGTCTCAGGCATTGTGGCGTCTACATTTGAGTTCTTCTTCGACATGTTCGATCTGTATGGTGTTAATGAGTACTAAGATAACGACGTAAGCTAGTATTGTGGAATAAAGAATATATACTAATACCATTTAGTGGTAATATACAGTATACTAATCATTCCTTTAACATATACTCAAGTTTTGGATTTTTAGGTGCAGTTGGATTCAATCGGTCCATACCTGTCCTCATAAACATTCACATAGTAGTCTAGTAGGGCATTTTCAGCCTCTATGGTGAGATGGGAGTTCTTAATGAACCAATTAATGAACCATCCAGAGGTATCAAGATAATAACTTCTACAGGCGCATAGTAGAGCATAATGAATGTATTCACACTCTACGGTTATCTGAAAACGTTGAATGAGCCACTTGATGATATTAAGCTGACCATTCGTAATGGCCTCTATCATAGCAAACATGACGGCATTGCTCTCTTTGGTGAACTGGAAGTGCTTAGTGAGCCACTTAGCGAGATCAAGATGACCATACCTTAAGGCAGCGTCTAGAGTATTATTGGTGTACCTATCCATTTTATTGAAACGAAAGTGCTTGGTGAGCCACTTAACAATATTAAGGTTGCCATGATCACTGGCGTAGATGAGAGGAAGGCTGTCGTCGATGTGGCTTGCGGAAATGCCGAAAGTCCTAGCCAATTTGTCTCGATCGGCATCGTTACGAGTGGACTTCAAACCAAAACATAGTACTTGTATACGGAACTCTCGGTCTACGTCTTTGTAGCGCGCGAGAGATGCAGCACCGTTTAGGCGTTTTGATACCCTTGCAATGCTTGAGAATGACGTAGGACCTGCATGCTCTACGATCTTAGTCAAGATTTCTAGAGGGAGGTACGATATATTATCCATAGTGGAAGATATCGATATACAGTATAATAATCATGTCTCTAACAGATACTCAAGTTTGAAGTTGGATTTTATGTACAAGAATGTCTAGTGACACTTTGAATGACCCTTAGTTACCCCTAGTAGTATAGTCGGGATTAAAATGATACAACTTTTTGTTGTGCAAGAAAACTTAAAAAGTTGTAATGGTATGGACGCCTTATATGTCAAAATGATACCACTTTTTCTTGCACAAGGGGCGTCATGAATCTGTTCTTCTATCTTGATTCATGACGCCCATTGTGCAAGAAAAAAGTGGTATAATTTTGACATATAAGGCGTCCATAACATTACAACTTTTTGAGTTTTCTTGTACAAGAAAAAGTGGTATCATTTTAATCCCGACTATACTACTCTCTCTTTGGCCCAATCTCATAACTTGGTAAACTCACTCCGTTATTCAAATAAAGGCTTATAAAGTTACTTGTAGATGAATATCGCTTACTGTAACTTCATTCAATGATAGGCCTTTTCCGCTTGGCTCAATGTTGTCCATTTCAAATCTTTCGGGAAATATATTTCCCATGGGTGACACAATTTCGCTGGTATGTTGGGTATTGTCACCTCCAGGACATATAAACCACTCCCTAACTGGTCTCACCACTTGACGCCAACCAGTTTTCTCAATTTTTTGCTCGGGGCTCTTTTTTCCTATTTGTAATGTTGTTCTTTAAAAGTATATGAATAGGATATTTTAACCTTTTGACTCCAGAGGTAGAGGTGAATTTGCACTGGTTTGGAGAATACGTTACCGGGTTTTTCCTGGGAGGTTTTTATCCCCGTTTTTTGTATCCGGCAATTTACCATCTAAAATCTAGCTTGGCGCTGTACCGTAATTGTACTGGGCTATTGTTGTAAATATCTAACGACATTAAACTTTGTGAACTCTGTATAGAAATAATCAAGCTTTTGCTCAGCTGGGTGTGAAGGCCCCGTCTATGTATTATTAATAGCATTTTAATTGACTATATAGTCCCATTAAAGATTGCTGGTCGGCTCCCTCCAGTCGTGTTTGTGTTTTATATGGGAAATGTTTTCTATTCGGCTGAACGTAGTGAAAGAGAATAGAATAATATTCTTTGTGCGAAGTATTCCCGGATATCAATGTATCTCCTCGTGCATTAAAGTGCCACTACGACGAATATTTACCATTTCAATTTGCCACTTTTTCAGTATCGATAGGTCAATCAGCATTAGAAATATCCGAAATAGTAAAAAAAAATCCAAAATGGGCAAGTTAAACCACAAAAATTTTAGCGGTAAAATCCTGTCCGCCGTTACTGGAAGCCGTTCTCATTATTCAGCGGAAGTGATGTCATACACTTAACACGACGCGAAATATTTACACCAACTTATGTATTATGGGTACATACTTAGCCTTGCCCCTGCCTCTGCCGCTGCCTTTAAAGGATCTGAAGTACCCTCTTCTCCTGAGTCATCTCTGCTTCGTCCGTCATTTTGAATTTTCTTTTAAACCGTTGATCCCAAGGTAACGCTGGCACTGGCAACCAGAGGATGACCGTAAAACACCACAAACTCATGCAAATATTGATTTTGTTGGGGTTCCTAGTTCAAAATTGTCTTCGAAACACTGAAAAAAAAACACCTTTTAATGATAAATGGAAGCTTCTTTTACTGCCTATAAACAACAAAACATGTTTTGAAGTTGCTGCAATGAGCAAAAAGTGCTCAGAATGAAAAAAGTTGCTCGGAGTGAAAAATGTTGCTCAGAGTCAGAATAATAAAAGGTGGTCGAAATCCTAAAAGTTGCCAAAAAGTTGTCGAGCAACTTGTGGAAAGCCTTACCCATCGCTAGTGAAAACTAGGCTTTATGGATCCTAGCCGCCATTTTTCGGGGCGATCCTAAAAGCTGAACCGCGGTCTTTAACAAGAAAAATATATATAATATAATAACAGTGTGGCATAAAGAGATGTACAAGCACAAAAACAATGTGTTGGTGCAGTAGTTGTCTAGCTATTCAACAAATCTAATAGAACTGAGTGGAGTGCAATTTGGTCTGAAATTACACGAGTGATTACAAAATTGCATGACCGCGAAGTTTTATTACCACTTAATTACATTCATTTTGAAATCTTAACAAACGATAAACGTTCGTATTTTTTTACAACAACAAACTAGAAAAGTCAAGCAGAAAGAGCTTTGAAGAAGAAGGAAATTTAAAGCTAGGAGCGTATGCGAGTTATCACGCAATCTCTACCCTGACCGCTGTGAAATGGCTTCTTAAATTCTGTTTTTTGATTGGTTCAACCTCTGGCTAACGATCCTCACATTTTGATTATTTGTCACATGATCATTGATCATGTCTTTCTGTTAAGCCATTATTTCTTAGCAGAGTCCCCGAAACTCACTCATGTAACCGATTATGAAATGTCTTTTTTAATTTGATTCTGCTGTGTATTGTGTGATTTAGTTGGTTGTTTTAATACGCGCGCGCTCATAATACAGCTCGGGCTTCCAGTGGCTCAAGTTGTTATTTAACAAATAAAGAAGCCTTAACCATGTTTTATACTATCATAAAACACGATGGGCATTTGAGAACATGAGAGAAATGTTAAAGCACAAGCCGAAGGCGCGTGCTTTCAACATTTCTAGAGTGTTCTCAAATGACCAGAGTGTTTTATGATAGTATAAAACATGGATTTAAGGCTTCTTTATCTGTTTTATAATATAGATTTACGCGCGCGATGAAAGGAAACCGCCAGTTGAAAACTATATAACACGGCTAACCATGTTATATACTCTGATAAAACATGGCTTCTTAGCCAATCAGAGCGCGCGTACTATCGTAGCTATATTATAAAATAATATATTAATATTTAATCAGGGTAAACCCTTCAGCGCGGCGTTAGTTGGTATCAAGGGCTACCCTGGATATAACATAAGTATTAAATTAAAAATACAATGTATTGCTATAATAACTAATATATACAGTGTATATAACTATCCAAAAAGAAAAAAAGAAAAGAAAAAAGTAAAAAAATATCTGCTTATTTAGAATTGATGAAATTTGCTTTATATAATAGTAAATTCTTTATTTCATGAGGGTAGCACATAATAGTTAAAAACTAACAAACCTGTGGCCCTCTATAGCTAATAAATTATATAAATATACTTATTACAATAGAATATTAACAATATAAATACATGGATCATAGATTGTTTAAAATTCAAATTGAAACCCTAACGACAAAATAGTACATGATAAAAAGATGATAAAATCGAATAAAAATGGTCACACTTAAACTAAAAAATGATTTAAAAACTGCTGTTTCTTAAATAACACGTTCCAATAATGGCTTCTAAATGTAGCATAAGAGTTAATATTTCTACTTTCTAAAGATAAACTGTTCCATACTTGGCATGTTGTTACTGTAAAAGTACGACCACCTTCAGTCTTGCGAGTGAAATTTGGACAAACTAAGTTAAGTTTACTGTACCGAGTGTTACGTGCATGTGTGCCGTTCGCTGTTAAGCTTTAGTATGTCCTTAATATACATAGGCACTTGGTCTTTTAAACGTTTATATGCTAAGCAGAATTTAGCAAATTTTTGAGTTTCTTCATAAAATGGTAACCACTTAAGACTATTAAAAAGTTGGACGCTAGTCAGTGTTCATAATGACTCTCGCTGCCCTTTTCTGCAGCTTCACTGAGAATCCTACATAAACTTTCTTTATCACAGTTGGTCCATATAACGTTCACACAATTCATTATGGGCCTTATCATTGCATTATAATATAGTAACCTCTGCTTCAGTGGTAAACACGATTTTTTTCTTTTTTAGAATAGCAATACGCTGTGATAGCAATGCGATGAGGATAAAAAGATAGTTCGCTGTCAATTTCAAGACCCAGGAGTTTTACTGACGCTGGATACCAATTCAAGTCAGTTCTGTTCTCTTAAACACTGGTATATAATCAACTAAAGTCGATTGAGGTATGCTAACCGCCGTGGAAAGCGAGTAGCAGCTGACGTTTAGAGCGCTAGCCCTTCGTCAGAGCAAAAGAGGCCGGAATTGTGGGTGGGAAAACGGTTATATAGTGTTGAGTACATGATTACCGCTGAGGAAACATGTAATCGGATCAATTGGGATCGAAGAAAATTGCACCAACAATAGAAATGCTAATAGTTGTAACAGGAAGTGTTGATAAGTAAACTAAGGAAACATGCCGATCTAAGTGTGAGTGAATACGTGAATTCTGAAATTAAATGAACGAAAAGCGTTCATTAATACCGTGAGATGCCAAAGTGCCTAATTTGAAAATAAAGTTCTGTTCTTTGCGTTTACGAGTGTCGGTAGTACCTTGATGCAGAGAATGATGCGATTAATGCAATGACCAGGAAGGTTAAAGTGACGAGCTACAGGTTTGGCGAGATCCTTGCTGTTAGTTCTAACATCTAGCAAGTGTTCGCGAAATCGATCTCCTCAGTCGCCCTGTTTCTCCGATGTAGAGTTTGTTACAAAGTCTGCAGGTGATACAATAAATAACATTACTGGAAGTACAATCCAAATGATCAGTGACTTTAAGAGAGCCTTTAGGTCCTGAAATAAATGTCGTAGGTTTAGTGTAACAGGAAGTGTTGATAAGTAAACTAAGGAAACATGCCGATCTAAGTGTGAGTGAATACGTGAATTGCTTGAATCTAACAATCCAAAAGAATACTGGAATTTAGTTAATTCTCTACGGTCATCTAAGGATCAACAAAAGACCAAAACATCTACGATAGAAGCGGAAGAGTGGTTTTCCTATTTCAAAAATCTAAACAGTTCTGCAGACACTAGTAATAATCTTTTCGACAGCGAGGTAGATGCATTTGTATCTAACATGGAGTCTTTCGTACCCCAGTTTGTCGAAATTCTTGATAAGCCTTTTACTGCGGATGAACTAATTAAACTTAGTCGAAAACTGAAAAACAATAAAGCATCCGGTCTAGATTCCATTAGTAATGAAATGATAAAGTGCTGTATCGACTCTCATCCAGATTTAATTGTTAAATTGTTTAATTTGGTTTTCCAATCGAATCGTTTCCCTCGATGCTGGAATGATGGTTGTATTTCACCAATCTTTAAATCTGGAGTTGTTGATGACCCCGATAATTACCGGGGTATTACGGTTAATAGTTGTCTTGGAAAATTCCTAACTCTGGCTCTAAATTCTAGACTATCTCAATATTTAGAAGCTAATGGCATTATTAAACCAAATCAAATCGATTTTCGTAAATCTTACAGAACGGCAGATCACATTTTTGTTCTTAAAACAATTTTAGACGAATACTTTCAGCAGGGTAAGAAGGTGTATGTGTGTTTTGTCGACTTTCGTAAAGCGTATGATTCGGTTTGGAGAAATGGATTGTTCTACAAATTAATCGAAATTGGAATTAGCAAGAAATTTCTCGCCATCATTGTTGATATGTATAGACAAATTAAAGCATGTGTCAAAACTGATGATGGTTTGACTAATTTTTTTCAATCATTTATGGGGGTGAAACAAGGATGCAATTTAAGTCCCAATTTATTTAATATTTTTATAAATGATATACCTGATATTTTCTCTAAAAAATGTGAGCCAGTAGTCTTGGAAAATTTAAGGATAAACTGTCTTATGTATGCAGATGATTTACTATTGTTATCAGAGAGTGAAGAGGGTCTACAATCCTGTTTGGATAAATTACATACGTATAGTCAAAAATGGAAACTCCAAGTGAACTTAAAGAAAACGAAGACTATGCTTTTTAACAAGTCAGGACGAAAAACAGCTATTGCATGTACTTTTGGTGGAACTAATGTGTCCATGACCTCTTCGTACACCTATCTTGGTACTGTTTTGACTCCCTCCGGTTCTTTTAATGCAAATCAGTCACACTTATACAATAAAGGATTAAGGGCTCTGTTCAGTCTGCTGAAAGTTTTTCATCCACGTTTTGGAACTTCTCTGAAAGTCCTCCTGAAATTATATAACGCTTTGATCCGTTCCATTTTGACATATAATTGTGAAATATGGGGAGCATATACAAAGCGTCATAGTTCAATTATCTCATTTAAAGAGAAATTGTTTTATTGTTTTATTTATTAGTTAATTTGCGAGAAGCTTAATCTGAAAATGTATAAAATGTTATTAGGAGTCAATTGTAAGACAACTAACTCAGCTGTAAGGTCTGAACTCGGAGTATTGCCCATGCTGTCTTTATCTACGACGTAGTACTCAAATACTTTGTTCACCTACTTGAACATAACGATAACCCTTTCCTGACGAGCGCCCTAAAAGTCTCTTGTAATTTGAGCAAGAAGGGAGGTTGGTCTTGGTTTAGTCTTGTTTCATACTTACTGAAATTAGGTGATTTCAAATTAAACAACAATCTTGTCATTATACCAAATTTAGATTTCAAATCAATATGTAAGATGGTTACCCGAAAAATAAAACAAATATATAAAGATAGATGGAATGAAGAGAGAGAGGAAATAATCCATGGTCATAAAAACTCGAAATTGGAACTACATGCAGAAGTCAAAAGTGATTACTTTTTTGAGAGTTATCTGAATAAAATACATGATTTTGAAACCCGTAGAGCTGTGACTAAATTGAGATTATCGGCTCATCATTTTCCAATTGAACGTGGTCGTTATTCACGCATACCAAGAGATAAAAGGATTTGTACGGTTTGTGATTCGAATGAAGTTGGCGATGAATTCCACTATCTTCTCAAATGCGGAAATCACAATATAGCACAAGCTCGGACCTTATTCTTGAACAAATTATACGCCCAAAATCCTTCCTTCTCTTCATTCGATCTTTCTTCGCTATTTTACTATGTGATCTCAATGAAAGATCAGAATATTATAAAGCTAAGCAGCATCTATATAAAACAAGTTATAGATTTATACGATGAAATTGCAAATTAGCCTATTACATATTTACTTTTTATTATTACTTTATTTTATTTATTTTTTCCTCCGCTTATGCTTATTGGATGTACACTGATGTACTTTTGTCTCAAAGTGCCAATAAAGCTATATTGTATTGTATTGTATTGTAGTGTAAGCACAGGTATTGCATCGTGTCCTAGAACATTTAAAAATGAGAGATTCTTGTCACGTTAGGTTTGAGAGAAATGAGAGGAGGCTGCGGGAAAATAGAGGCGGTCTCTGGATCACTCTGTAAAATCTGAAAGTTCCTCTGCATAATTTTCTTGATAGACAGATTAGACGGATGGTAAGTCAATGGAAACGGAATCCTATCTTCAATCTTCGGTTTGGACTGTTAGTAGCAGAGCCGTTCTTCTGTCGATGTCATGGGCGCGGTCCAATGCAGTTGTCACAACAGCGTTAGGATAACCGCGCTCGACAAAGAACTGGTGCATCTCCTCGGACTTTGAATTGAAGTCGCATTCATCGCTGCACAAACGGCGAAGCCTAGGAATTGAGTTAGTTAGTTAGTTAGGTCGGGCGCTAACCTGAGTATCAGTCCCTCTCCCCCTTCCTTTCCATCACCCATCCCCCCTCCCCCCTAAGAAAGGAAGCCGGGGAAAGAGGGCCTGACACAATTCTTTGCATGGCCGCCTTCCGCCTCTCGCGCCATTTTAAGGCAAAAATCCAGACACGTGATTGACGGTTTCGTTTAATTTGTTTGATATTTAATTAAAATCCAGACATGTGATTGACGGTTTTGTCTAATTTGTTTGACCTTAATTAAAAGTTAGAAATATGATTGACGTTTATGTCAATCAAAAGTCATGATCCTGTTTCTTTTGTTTTTCTGACCAATGAAGGAAAAAGCCAGAATATGGCTTTTTAGCAAGCGGTTAGGAAAAGAATTGTGTCAGGCCCTCTTTCCCTTCCTTCCTTAGAGGGGAGGGGTGGTGAAAAGGAAGGGAGAGAGGGACTGATACTCAGGTTAGTCGGGCGCTAGCCCGGACCCACACCGCGGCAAAACGGTATGCTCCGCTGGCCAAAAGAACGAAGGCTCTGCTATCAAATACAAATTACCGAGGGTTTCAACTTTTTTAGTAAATAATTTTATAACTTAGTAAACTCACAATGAATTACAAATTAAGAAAACTTCAACCTGTTAAAGTCTTAGGCTTAGCTTTTAAGTAGTTTTCTTAGTTTTTGACAAAACAGTTCACAAATGAATACTTTTAAGCAGAAATGTTAAAATCACGGCATGTGCCTGTTGTTTCTTTTCAGTTTTCGCGGGAAACTGGGGGCGGCCGCGCGCGGATAAGAAATAGCAAATACGCATGCGCGTGATGTTTTGCCGCGGTGTGGCCCGGACCATATGAATCCTCTTCCTCCAGTCACTTCTGTCCATCATTGCAGTTCTTATTTCTCCAGTTGTTGCTAACCCAGTGTCATCAAGCAATGTGTCAATATAAGTCCTCTTCCGCTTTCCTCTGTTGGTTCTCCCTCCATGCGGCTGCCATAGCACAAGTTTTGATGCTTCCTCTTCTTCATGCCTTACACAGTGTCCAGCGAGCCTCATCCTCCTTTCCCTAATCTTAACTGACACCTTTGGAAGAGACCCGTATAGCTCATCATTGGTGACATGATCTCTCCAGGAGACATTTAATGCTGCTCTCAGCATCCTCGTGTAAGTGCCATCTATCATTTTCTCTGTGGTTTTGGTGATGGTCCAAGTTTCACAGCCGTACAGCAGAACACTTTCTACAGTTGCAATGAACAGTCTTATCTTCATCTCTTTCTTTAGGCCGGATTTCCAGATCTTGCTCAGTTTGTTGCATGCTGTCCAGGCTTGTGCTTTTCTAGTGTTGATGTCTTTCAGAGAGTCGTCGATCCAGGAACCTAGGTATTTGAAGTCTTGGACCACCTTGATCTTCTCCTCCTTTTTTGTGCGTATATCCTCTACTTCTTGATTGTAGATGATGACCTCTGTTTTCTTGGCATTTAGATGCAGTCCAACTTTCGCTGCTGCATTTTCAACATCTATCAACGCCTTCTGTGCTTCTTCGATCAGGTTGAGAGTTAGGGCTATGTCGTCTGCAAAGTCAAGGTCATTTACCTTCACTTCTGGATGCCTTCTGCTTCTTCTCTGCTCTATGATGAATCCAGGGTTGTTATTCTTCTCTATCGCTTGTCTCATGGCATAATCCAGTACTATCGTGAAGAGGTATGGTGCCAGTGTGTCACCTTGCAGAACTCCAGCTACAATGTTGAACTCTTCTGTTTCCCCATCTGGAGAAAGAACTTTTGCTCGAGTGTTTTCGTACATCTTTCCAATCGCCTTTACAAGTTCATCAGGTATCGCATATGCTTTGAGAATCTTGAGTATTTTTCCTCTATGTACGCTGTCAAATGCTTTTCGAAAATCCAGGAAGAGTATCACTGCAGGAAGATTGTTTGACTTTACCCCTTTAGGAATTGAGAGTGCGGTATAGAGGTTTTAAAATGTGTAGGATGAAAAGATGAAAACAATAAATAACTGTGCGAATCAGTTGGCTTGTAATGAACAGTAGTGGCTAGACTATTGTCGCTAACTAAACAGAAATATGGTTGGATTTTCCTCGATCTTAGAAGGAAGGCGCTTACCAGTGACAAGTAAAGCCTTTGTTTTGCTCTCGTTGATAGGCAACTTGTTGGCAGTTTCCCAGTCCACAACTTCTGTGAGTAAGTTATTGAGAGACTGTAACAAATTAATTGTAATTACATACATACATAATCTTTATTTATACACGGAAAGTCTCATTCACATATGTGCTCTTCCAGAGAGCCGTGTTCTAACCTAAGCTATTTAAAAAATACTTGTTAATAAATAAATAAAATTATAGTTATACTAGTTGAGTAATAATTATATATATATATATATATATACAAAGTCATGAAATTATTCCACTAACATACTAAAGTTATATTGCTCATTTAATTAATCTAAAATTAATGGCTATTATTAATGTAATTTAAAAAAGTTGTTCTTGATTGAGCTTGTTGAGCTCCGATTGGAAGGGAGTTCCAGAGGACTGCCCCTCTGTAAGTTAGGTCTTGGGACAAATAGGTTCTGGTTGGAGCAACGAAGATTGTATCTGTGAACATCATTCGTTTTAGTGAAGAGATTTCCTAGATATTCCGGTGCCATTTTGTTTATTGAAATAAACATCGTTGTGGCTAGATGATTTTGTCTTCTTTGCTCCAATGTATCCCAACTTAAATTATCTAAATTTGTTACAGACCTTACGTCATAACCGGTACTAGTAACAATTCGAGCGGCCCTGTTCTGAAATGTTTGTAGTCTATCAGAAATAACTTTCCCAAAACACCCCCAGACAGGGCTACAATAGTCTAAGTGAGGCAAGACGAGAGAATTATAGAGTGTGATTAAGGTATCATATGCGAGAAAAGGTTTAATCCTTCTGAGAACTGCTAGTGACTTTGCAACCTTTTTACTTATCTTATTGATGTGAGATCCCCAAGACAGTGTTTCGTCTAACTCGACACTGAGATATAGCTACAAAATCTGTCTATTCTCCGTCTTGGACCATTACGGATGGGCTACTCGGCAACAGTTTAACTTTATGATTTGTTGCTATAAACATACATTTGGTTTTGACAATGTCAAGGCTTAATTTATTTGCATTAAGCCATTTATGGACCTCTTGGAGGTTGTGATTCATTGTATAGAGAAGTTCATTAGTATCATTAGAGGCAAATGTAAGGCACGTGTCATCTGCATATAAACGTGGATTTGACACAACGTTACAATTTGGCAGATCATTTATGTAAATTAGAAACAATAACGGACCCAATATGGAGCCATGGGGAATTCCATATTTGATTTTACAATTATCCGATAGCGCTCCATTGATTAGTGTTTTTTTGGGTGTGGTAGTCACTAAACCAATTGTATGCTTTAGATTGAACCCCATACAACCTGAGTTTTGCTAATAGTATGTTATGATCAATGGTGTCGAACGCCTTTTTAAGGTCAAGAAAAATTACAGCATTAGTTAGACCACCATCGATATTAACATACCATTCATTTGTTGCTTCAAGTAGGGCAGTAAGAGTTGAATGAAGTGGCCTGAATCCTGATTGTAATTTTGTGAGGAGATTATGATCAACCAAATAGTTGTAGAATTGACGAAACACAGCCCTCTCTAAAAATTTAGATATGACTGGCAAGACATATCATGCATATCATGCATAACATGCATAACATGCTTTACAGCAGTACGGTAAGCTATTAAAATCTATAGTGCCCTGATAATACAAACTTCTTCTGGCGGCTTCTGTGAATATTTTGGGAATTACTAAATCTACTCATTTCTTCTTGTGTGATGGGTGTGGCATGTTTTGATAAACTATTTCTTAAAAAGCTCTGAGACATTACAATTCAAACAAAAACAATGCAATGCATAGTACTGTGTGAGCGTAACGATTTCCAACCTAACTGGTTTAACAATTCATTATGTGAAAGATTTGAGTCCTTAAAAATGATACTTGCGACTCGTTTGCAAGCGCTCCAATTGGTTATATCTTGTATCAGATAAATTGTTCGATACAAAGTCACAGTAGTCTAACTTCGGAACAATCATAGATGTATCGGCTCTACTTATGATTTAGTGTCTTTTGTTTACGCACTTTGTTAATGCACTTTGTTAATATATTTGTTTATATTTGTCATTATAATCACTGTTAATTTAGTGAAATATTAATATTACTATAATGCACTCTCCACTACTTATGTAAATAATACAGACATAATCTCCCTTGATGAGCTTTGCTCTTGGAGAAAATGTCGAGAAAAAATAAGTTTAAATTAAAAAAAGAGACTCGGCTGCCTCAACAGTCAGATTGTTTCTAATCCTGCCTAACACCCCTAACTGGCTAGATATCTTGCATATTACTGAATTCTGAAAAGCATGTTCCTTAAAAGTAAGCGACTCATCTAGATAAACATCTAGGTATTTTTATTTATTTATTTATGACATTCGGACACAAGGTCACGGGAGAAGAAACAATAGGACTCGAAGTCCCTTACAAGGTTTGCCTCCACGCGAGCACCGGTCAATGATGGTGGAAAACGTAGCAATATATATATTTGAAAAGTAAAGAAGCTAGAATACAATCTATTAAATCTATTAGAGCGTAAAACCTAGAACAGCTATATATAACTTCCAGTGATAAAAGAAAAAACGTAAGCACTTATCAAAGCATAAGAGCACTGAGCAGCTTAACATTTACAGACGGATGATTGCGTTCGACGAAGGAGAACGTATACTAATCTGCTTGCATTGGGCTCCCTGTGCGTTTCCAGGCGAAACACATCGACAAATTTTGGACCGTGTATGTGGTCAACTTCGTTCCCAGGGGTCTTTACGCGCCTAACCCAAGATGGCGTCGGAGTCGTCATGAGAGCTTTGCCGAGACGTTCAGTCAACGTTCTTCGACGTTTGCTCTCCAGCTGGGCCCGGTTCCTGAAAGCCCGATTAGCGCTAATCCAGAGTTAATTACCATGACAACTAATATGTTTTGTTGAGAGTTAATACAGGATTAGCGCTAATCGGGCTTTCAGGAACCGGGCCCAGGCCTGCTAGTTTTGTTTGTACGATTTATCAAAGGAGTGGAAGCCTGAGGGAAATGTGCACTAGTCTACACTCTGGAGCATTGACAAAGTCCGGTGATGTCCAAACTGTATCAAACCAAACTTGTTGGTGCAGCGTATTCAACCCCAACAGGCAACAGTCAAATCAACTTGTCAGTATTTACTGAATTACCCAGTAAAAAGCGAGTGAACCTGCGATCGTAAATTCTGTTGGCTTTCTCGCTGTATTGGATTGTGCTTTCATTATTTCTACGAATTTTATAGCCATGATTCATTATTCCGCTTCTACCTAAATATTGATCAGTAATAATTCTACAATATAAACTGACAATGGTACTTGATATTCTGCAGCCAGCCTTGATGTCACTTGAAGAATAATTTGAATTATCTGTAGTTTATACACATGCATAATTATATAGTTTATATTGTATCACCGACTGAGAAGAGTCCGGATGGTACGGTGGCCCACAACTCTCACCGCTTTAACAAATTGCTCACGGCAATAAAAAAAGTCTACTGCGAATACAAATGCACCAATGCAAAAGCAAATGTCTACATTAAAAACGAATAAGGTTACGGCAGTATGCCAAAAAGCCACGGCAAAACGATGTTACTCCCGGCATTAGCAAATTGTTCACAGCAACAGCAATAAGAACGCCAGCAGTCCTTGTGGTCAGCAGGCACCCATTCACGACCGAATTGCATTGTGGGAACGAAAACGAGCACATGGCCTTCATCGAAGAGAAAAACGATAGATTATACCGAAAACCATGTTTTGTTCGATCTGTGGAACGGCTGCAGACCCAAACGCGAAATTCTGCATACAGTGTGGTGCAGGTAAGTTTCTCTAGAAAATAAAGTCGGGATCTTACGTTACTGATAGCCATAAAACACTTAGAAGTTGGCATAATATAAACGGACAGAACGAGCAAACATGAAGGATAAATATCGGAGCAACTACAGAATGCAGGGCCACTTTTGAAGCTCCATCTATTTTGTTCGGTGGCTCGGTGGCTCGGTAGTCTAACCCTATATAAATTACAAGTCCTGGACACAAAATAACAGTACAGTTTGAACGTTAATACTTTACCCCAAAGCTGGTCTCGTGTCATACTCAACTGACGACCGTAGTTTATAAAGTAACAATGAAGATATTTATCCTTCATGTTTGCTCGTTCTGTCCGTTTATATAATTTTATGCCAACTTCTAAGTGTTTTATGGCTATCAGTAACGTAAGATCCCGACTTTATTTTCTAGAGAAACTTACCTGCACCACACTGTATGCAGAATTTCGCGTTTGGGTCTGCAGCCGTTCCACAGATCGAACAAAACATGGTTTTCGGTATAATCTATCGTTTTTCTCTTCGATGAAGGCCATAGACTATATCACAACCCCGCCGTTGGAGTGCACTCTGGGATGGATATCTCAGTTCCCATTGTTAAATCCAAGATGGCCACCCAACAACAACAATGGAAAACTGAGATATCCATCCCAGAGTGCACTAGGACGGCGGGGTTGCGATATGGTCTATGTGCTCGTTCTCGTTCCCACAATGCAATTCGGTCGTGAATGGGTGCCTGCTGACCACAAGGACTGCTGGCGTTCTTATTGCTGTTGCTGTGAACAATTTGCTAATGCCGGGAGTAACATCGTTTTGCCGTGGCTTTTTGCATACTGCCGTAACCTTGTTCGTTTTTAAAGTAGACATTTGCTTTTGCATTGTTGCATTTGTATTCGCTGTAGACCTATTTTTATTGCCGTGAGCAATTTGTTAAAGCGGTGAGAGTTGTGGGCCACCGTAGTATGGGGTTAACTGATAAACTGCCTAAAATTCAACTGTCAAGTGACAAATAAGGCTATTTTTAACTGTTAACTGATAATAAAAAAATTACTGTTAGCTGATATATTTAAGATCCAGCTTTGAAATTCAACAAAATAATATTAATTCTCATTACCCTTAAAATGCTATTTTTAAGAAATCAACTGTCAACTGACACAAATGGTCTAAGTTTTAACTGTTATTTGTCAGTTAAATAAACACCCATCCCTACCATCCAGTCCCTCCATTAATCAGACACTAATTACAGGGCTTACAGAATATTTTTGAGTCGGAGGTCAACACAAGGACAAGAAAGTAGGCATCTGTTACAAAACTCGGGGTGAAGGCAAAATTTTAATTGTCTGTTGATAAAGACAAAATAACTGCCAATGGATATTTTATTTGTTGAATTCGTTAAAACTACATTTTCCTCTAAATAAACTTACCTACTGGTGTTACATTATTTTCTTAACGAAATACAAAAATATATGCGTGGCTTGCTTAATATTCTTTGTTTAGCAATTGGAGCTGATAACTTACATACTCAATGTTGCAATCCAAAATGTTTTCTTAATTTATCTCTGTCATTTGATAACTTAATTACAGTGTATTTAACCGAACATATCCATCCCCTTGTATAAATTATAAGTCGAGACATTCAAACTTTTCACATTTACTATTTAAAGACATATATATTTTGGATCAGGATATTTTACACCCACAGTAGACTCGGTCTGTTATTGACTATGTCTAGATTGTTGCAGTGATGTCTCAGAAGGGTGTGTATTTGTGACTACCACAACTGTTCATTTATTTTGTTGTAACTCGGGAACAGGGAGGGATGATAATTCTGGTCTTAAAAACCATTTCGAACGCACTTTCTAATCTATGATTATCACTAGTATTAAGTTAGGACGACGACAAAGTGGACAGATAATGCGCCAGGTTCGAATGTTGTCGACGTCAAAAGTGGATAGAAGTCTGTTGGAGAGTAAAGTTTTAAGACGAGTCTTAAGGCAGCAGTACATTCTGAAGCACGGACAGTTAGAGGTAGGGAATTCCAAAGAGGACAGATACGCACAAAAAAAGAGTATCGGAACGTAGAAGTATGGGCTGGATGGAGAGATAGATCCAAGCCAGATGAGCCTCTACGAGTTGGACACACGCGTCAACAGTTTGACATCTCCTAAGCGAACTTCCTTATAAACCTCTTCTGTCCTTGTTTGATTAAGTTTTTGGGGAGTTCCAAATAGTACGTACTCTGTTTTCTTGGGATGAAGGATGCATACATGTCGGGCTTCCCGTGACTCATCTCACTAAGTACATAAAAGTACACAGGGCCACAGGCAGCCCAAACTCTATTTTGTGTTATTGAAAAGCCGACTCATTGAGAGATTTTATAGAAGTTAATGTACGAAATCAATACAGTACTCAAATAATGATTATATACCTCATCAGAGTTGTGTTTTTGATTGTCCTGTGCACTCCTGGGGTGATTTTAACCACTTTCACAATCAGTTTCCAATTCACCGTCCCCGGTATAAATAGAAATGACAAATGCCTAAAGGATATTTTGAGCGAATACTGTGGTATTTGTGGTGTATTTTGTCACTGCAAAGTTGACTCAGTTTATTCTCGGGCAGCCCAAGCTCTAATCTAATCACTTAAAATATAAGCCGTTTGAATGGGAATTCAACGACCTTATTCTAGGAGCTAGAAAAACGAAAGATTAAACCAAGTTAAAACAAGAGACACTGTGTTTTTACTCGTTTTAACCTAGTATTTACAATATATAATTTAGGATCCGATGTTAACTGGCTTAGTCTTTGTCGGGTGCCTATGACTCACTCTTGACTACATTAGGACTAAGGCGATTTGCTTGAAGCCAGTCCTGTTTAACTAATTCAGATCATTCTGTATTATACTTTTAGTTTCAATTATTAATCAGTATAGTAACATCAGTGCCGCTTGATGTTATGCTTGTATCATCGGCATATGGGGAGTGACTTGGAGTTGAATAGGATAGACAGCTTGGTAAGTCGTTGATATCAGATCGGAGAAGAAAAAGGAGAGGTCCAAGGATAGATCTTTCAGTTACCCCGCATTTCATAATCTCACTTTCGGATAAGATCTATTTACATAGCAATGTTGTTTTCTATTTGTTAAATACGATTTGAACCAGTTTAATTCATTTCCTTCAATTCCATAGTATTGTAATGTTTTTAACAGGATTGTATGGTCCACCGTATCAAAAGCCTTTTTTAAGTTTAAAAACACGGCTATACTGTATTAATTTTTCCTTTATCCATATTGTTTAAGCGGGGAATTGTATCATCGTGTAAGGCTGTCATAGTGGATTGTAGTGGTCTAAAACTAGATTGATATTCTGCATATTCTGAGAGACTATCATTTTCTTTCAGATAAATATAAAGTTGTAAAAAAACAATTTTCTCTCAGTATCTTGAGTTGTGAAACCACAGGTAGAATAAAATTAGGTCTATAATTGTTTGAGCAGCTCTATTATTAGATTTTAGTAATGGCTCCTGTAAATAGGTGATACCTTTGCAATTTTCCAGTCATCGGGAAAAATCAGATGCTATTTTAAGAATTTCGGTCGGGAGCTTATCATCTCCTGAAGCCTTGTTTACAGCGTGATTAGCATTTATCTGCTGAAAAGTTTTTTCTTTTGATAAACTATGGCCAGCGACCAGGTTTCTCTAAGTACTTAGAATGAAAATTGGGCAAAAATGCATTTATATTGTAGTATTTATGGGGACGAATATAAATGCGCCAATAGTTAATGGGCGATAGTTTAATGTATATAATGGTTGACAGTTAATGTAATTAATAGTTAACATAGTTTATATTATTGTTTTTTTATGTCCATATAGTTGATGTAAATAGTGTAGCAACTTACTTAATTTCTATTATTACCATTAGTTTTTCCTTTCACGGATGTATAGCTACTCTGTAGATAGGCTGTGAATAAACCATTATTATTATTATTATTATTATGCACAGGCCAAGTGACGTCACGCATGTGATTAGCATACTTTAACGGCATAAAAATTGTCGCCTGATTTTGGCAACTTTGCCTGACTTCGATACGAAAAATAAATATGTTCGCGCTCTTCAAATTGATTTTTAATTGCACAGCGTGACTAAGATAATCATAGAAATTAATAAAATAAAATAAAAACGGGATCGATTTTTTCATGTCATTGGCACTTTAACTACTGTTTCTGATACAAAAAAAAAACACTTTTCTGTCACAGCATCCCTGTCCCCACACTGACATTTTAACTTTTTTTTTATAGTACCATTTAAATTTAATGTCATGGCGTGTAGCCACGTGGTAGCTTTATACACGTGTATAAATACCTAAAAAGTACCTGACTCACTCAGACAACAATACCACCGCTCCTGACCGTGGTCAAATTAGATGGTGAAATAACACTTTACAGCTAACGTAATTTAAATATGCCATGCAAAATAAGATGTGAAACTATTTTAATTTTCTAATTTTAATAGCGAATAACTCCGCGAATTAGTCCGGCCGGCAGGGACGCCTGGGGATATTTTTCATTCTCTACATCCGGGACAGCAGAAGTTTGTAGTTTAGTGAATGGCATAACAATGGCTGCCGGGATGAGGTCTGAGACTGCAAATTTAGATTGGATTTTCTTGACCAGTTCCACCCCATAATACTTCAGCAATATGGTGGGGACACGCAGAACTTCTGAAATTGCCAGTTTCCCGTCTGATGTTGGTGGAAGAAGGGAAACGAAAGGAAAAAAGAGTGCTGAAATTCGTGAGGTTTGAGCTCAAATCGACAAATGTTTATGAATTGACTTGAAGTAAAAAATGCAACAGGCAGTGTAAGTTTTAGAAGTACCTTGCTAGCTAAACATAAACTGACAGGATGTTTCTTATATCTCTAGGAGAATACTAGTGATGAAAGCGGGCTAAATACCAAGCTGATCTCTTCCAAACGTCGTAGACTTCACAGCAAAGAAGCCATTGTCATTGACATCAATGCCAAAGCCAAAGGCAAAGCAAAGAGAGATGACCAAACACCAGAGCCAGAACGGAGTTATTTTTCTCCACCGAAAACGAGGCTTAGGTATGTTTCCCACATCAATTCTCCACCGAAATGTATCTGCATGCCCTACATGCCCAACACACTGACTTCATTACCCTGCATGCCCAACACAAAAAAGTTTTTTTTATGTTCAGGTCCGGAAGACTAAGAGTTGAGAGAATTGAAGCTTCTTCATCAACACCGCAAAAACGCGGCCGAACAGTGGGTAGGTTAGCCAGTCCATCAGAACATTTTGAAATAAGATAATTTCTAAGTAGTTGTTTCGATTTCTTGCCCATTCTTTAGGCAAAGCCGGCCGACGATCGCGAAGATATCGAGAGTCCGTAGAACAAGTTATAAATAGAAGTGAAACCGATACAGTGCCTTCAATCCGCCGCAGTTGTCGGAGGCGACGAGGGGTTTACGACACTCTGAATGTTCAGATGCTGACGGACCATCGTTTTGTACACGCGTTTGAAGCGTTTTCTGGTAAAAAGAGCAAGAAACGCCGCAATAGACGAGTCCTAGAGGACCAAACAGACAGTGGAAGCGATGAGGTAGTTGTTTCGGAGTTGATTTTGAATTTGCCGCCATTTTGAAGAATTGGCGCCAATAGTAATAATAATGACCAGGATACTCGGTGGTCATTTTGAAAATGACTCCAAAAAAAAATATGCAAAAGGTAAACGTGGTTTAAAAACCATAATGATTCTGACCCCTCATAGGTATGCAGATTAAAAATTATAAAGTGATTTCTTTTATTTAAAAACGAAGTAAAAGACTTATTAAACGACATCAAACACTTTTTTCACAAAGAGTAAAAGAAACTTAAACTAAATAATTTTAACTCCCTAAGTGGTACAACTCGGGTTGCGTAACTAACTCATGTGAACAGGACCCTGTAAAAGGTACGGTGACAAGGATTTGTACCCCTAAAAGGAGCGCCAAGCACCCCCATCATTTCAGTATAGGGAGTCGTCCCCCCCCGGAACAGTGACCATAATAATTAACATTAAAACATTAACCTCAGTAAACCCAAGTGCTCACTAATTTAGGTCCTGTAATCCCAACCCTAACCCAAAATTTAAATAAACCTAACCTTAGTAAACATAAGTTCCTGTGGGAGTGATTTTGAACGTTTCAACCAGCTAAGTTTTAATTATTAAACCAGTTTAATTTTTTTGAAAAAATTAAGCCAGTTTAAAAAAATGAACTGGTTTAAATTTATATAAACCAATGTATATATTTGAACTACACCGTAATTTTATATACCTTTTAAAATGAAACTTTTGCTGAATGTCTTCGAAATCCCGGTCTAGAGTGGCAAGTAGCTCCTCTAGGAACAATAGAGCGAGGTGAAGCAAAGCAACTTGAGAAATAACCTTCAGCAGTCCACATTTTACTTTCCCTAGGTCTACAAGAGAACACTTGTAGTTCAAAAGGACTACTACGTGAGTTTTGTGGGGATTTGCTACACTAAGGACCAGCAGGCTTTGTTGGAAAGACAAAGCAATGAAGGCAGAACTAGGTTTACATGTAACACTTCTGGCATCAAGAGCATTCAGAATTATATAGTTTCGCAAGTCTCATCTCCAGAGGTGTATGCACTTATGTGTGAAACTTCAGATTTGCATTTTTATTAGCAGAGAATGCAATGCCCTTAACCATTTTTATGTCCAGAAAGTCCTGCTGGCAAAGATCAAAGTCTAATCTGCCGAGTTGAACTGTTTCTTCACTGTGAGTGTGATTCAAGTGTGAGTACAACATTTGCACTCAAAATATTTCATTCACAAGGAAAGTAGAGAACTTCAATTTCTGCTAAACCAAGAGTATTTGTTTGCTTGTGGATTGTGAAAAGTCGCACCCATACCCCAATTCGAATCTAAAGTCATATCTGGCTACCTGCAGAGTACAGTTAAAATTATATTTGTAGTGTCCAGGGAAAATTCATGGGTTTAATCTGCCAGAAATTTAGAAATTTGCTTCCCAACTAATGAACAATCAAGAGCATTTTAGGTAGACTAAAAGCTAGCCTTGTATTTACATGGCCGTTCATAAACAAATTAATCAAAACATTGGCACAATGATTCATAGGCTCGGACACAGGTTCTTTAAATAATTCTAAGTGAAACCAAAAAAATACCTAGGTTGCAAAGAAGTAACCTAGGTTGTGAAAAATAACCAACATGTAGGTTGAAAAAATAACCTAATTTAAAAAAAATACCTAGGTTAAAATGAATTTGACCTGAAAATAACATTAACCTGTAACATATTCATCTGAAACTTTGCACAGTAATGTAGAATAACATGGTCTTCAAAAGTGTGGGAGAATCTTGATATTTTACTTTAAGTATTGATTCGCCTAAGAAGTAAAGTAAAATACAATAGGCTGCAAGCAATGAGCACATCCTCACATACTAGAGTATGCCTTAAGTGCTGTCTAAGATGTCCACAGTCAAAGTTACAAGCGAACATTGTAGCAAACTGTATGCTGTTGACCATTTTTACTGTGAAAATGGAAAGAAAACACCATCCAGCAAATGGGAAATGGAGAAAACAAAAGATCTTTGAATCACAAATTTGACAGCATTGATCCTCATATACAAATTTCTCCAAAGTCAGACCATAGTTAGTTTGATCAAATAATAAAATAATGAAAGTGCATTACTTCAATGGTTTTCTATTGAATTTATGAGTATCAACCTGGCATTGAAGTTACGAGAAAGAAGAGGATAAATTGACAGCTTTTTACATTCTTTGCTGTTCAGCCCTTTCCTTCTTATCAAGGCATTACAAATTTTATGGAATTTCTTGTTCACTTTTTAATGCCTTCCACTGATTTTCACCTTCAAAATATTAATAGCCTTGTGGTATATAGGTTGCCCAATTGAACATTTCACTGATGGGATATGTCAGTAAAAATGTAAAGCACCACAAGACTGTGGTATATATGGTGCTATATAAGCTCTACCCTGCCTGAGCGTAAATCAACTGGAGGAGAAGCCTGAATATTCTGCAGTGCATGAACCTACTTGATTCTGGCGAGCTGTAGAAGGCTACATAATTTCTCCTCTCTAGATTCTCGACCTGGTCGTCGCCTACAGATGCAGCTGTGATGGCCAAGGTCCTTCCGGGAAACAAAGGGTAATTTTGACTTTCTCTGTTCGGGAAATAATTCGGAAATGCAGGAAGTTTCGCACGCTTTCTCCAAAGCCAAATCGAGTCTGTTTGTATCGTACGCCATTTGCCTTCACCTTCAGGTCCAATAGACATTCCATGCATACCTCAGTTCTCTAAAAATAAAACCTTCACTCTGATTGGTCGAAATGAAATGACGTCAGGAACACAGTTTCTGCCAATGTCCATCAGACTGGGAGGGGGAGGAAGTGAGAGTGGAGGACCTCGTACCGTCTGAAAATCAGGCTACTGGAGGAGAAGTGTACTCTACCCAGCATGACAACTAACAGAGGTTGGTCCAACGTTTCAGCAGATTGGGAGAAATGGCAGCCACATCCTCAGAAGATAACTGTACATATGGTTTGTAGGCATCGCTTGACCAGTGCCCAAGGACCTTGATCATGCATTCAGACAGACTGGCCAAGGAAGCTGCAGAAGCAAGCACCAATGCGTAAGCTGTGTGAAGTGTAATTTCTGGAAATTTTGCCAGCTTGGAGAGCTTCTGGAGCAGTGCGTTAAATTTGTCCGTAGTGAGTGGGTAGCCATCTTCACACAGAAACAGACCCATGACCAGAGGAGTCACTGAACCCGCAGGGGGTAATGGCTTTTGAGCCTGTGAGGCAGAGAAGGAAGCAAGAATATCACTTCCAGGGTTTGATCCAGAGTGCGAAATTGCAACATTATCACGCTTGCATGACAATTTGTCCC
Source organism: Actinernus sp. WN-2022 (assembly GCA_030867875.1). Taxonomy (NCBI): domain Eukaryota; kingdom Metazoa; phylum Cnidaria; class Anthozoa; order Actiniaria; family Actinernidae; genus Actinernus; species Actinernus sp. WN-2022. The sequence goes on from JAOWCC010001589.1 coordinate 100,172,370, forward strand.
TTAAAATTCGACAGCCAGGCCATTAATGTCCCCCAAGTTCAAAACTTCCCTGTTGTGTTTAAAACATGTTGAGACTGTTACTGGTTGAATGGTTATTTCTTGTTACTGAGCTTGGAAAAGTAAAGAAATTTATACAAATTATTATACATCACTTTTTCCATTTTGCCAATCACACACTTTTTCCATCGTGCAAATTGCGCCCTTCATGCCCGGTTTAGTAGAAATTTTGTATCAAAAGGATTCTCATTTGTGTTGTTGCATGATACTTACGATGAAAAAAAAAACAATTACTGTGTTTAGCCTGAAAAATAATAAAGAAACAAAGCTCAATTTACATAAAAAACTTTGTGCCCGATCGACCCCCGTGGGAATTCTTCAAAGTTTGAAGTTGTAAACAACTTAATTAAGTCTTGTGACATCACAGACAATTTAGATGGCTGTGCAGAAGATCAACTCACTGAATACATTTCTCAGCCTCAGGGCAGCACCTAGCCTGAATTTCAGCCGTCTCCTCTGGTTCGTTCCTCCCGAGAGAGACGTCTGAATCCAATAGCCGATAATGCTGTCAAGTGACGTCACTACCAGAAAACCTGGTAGTGATTTTTGATTGGTTCATATTCTATAATTTCGCAAAATTATCAGCCGAGAAGACGGCAGGATTCACTTTGGACTCGCGATTGTTGATCGTTGAGTTTCAGTGGAGTGATTGTCTTTGGCAAAGACCTTGAATTCGAAAGGAAAACATCTGGAAATGGATTGAAAGTGTCCTGCACAATAACTGGCCGACTAACCTGTAAACATGTACATTTTGTCGCGTCGCGTCCGCAGGGTTGTTGACAATCGATTATTTGTTCAAACTCGCAGTGGTAAAGAATGTCGCTACTCTCTTCAAGGAACTGTTCTTTCCCGTAAAAGAGTCATGGTATTTCTTCGAAAATTCTCCATTATCCTTTCATGTCTTTCTACTTTTCTGTTGCATCATTTACATAGGTAATATCTCGTAGCTGTGTCGATTCGAACGGTAGATCGCGAGACATGTACAAAGATCAACGGAAAGACAAAGATCAACTGTACTTTGCCTCCAAATATAATATAACGATTTGTTGCTTCGGAAAGACTTTCACAACATAAGAGGCACTTGAGAAGCAAATGGGATGGAGATATATAATATAGGTAAGGCTTTTATTTTGGTCGGCATAATCTCAAATAAATATTTCTCACGAACTCTTACTACCGCTGTGACAGTTTTATTTGCATAAATTCAATTGTTAATCCGCCTTGACGTCACTGGACGGCATTATCGGCTAAAGAATTCAGACGTCTCTCTCGGGAGGAACAAACCAGAGGAGACGGCTGAAATTCAGGCTAGGCAGCACCAAGACATGATATTTAGGTAATTAAAGGCACAGTATAATAAAATACTTTCCATCCCCTAATATTGCTTGTTTGTCCCTTTGCAAATGCCACAGAGGGACAGAGGCCAGAAAGCTGGCTCACACCCTGATTTCCTCCTCTCCTTTCAAAATGATGGACTTCGAGTATGCACTTGGAAGAAGTAGACAACACGAAGTTTGGATGGACAGTTGCAGGCTCTATAATCCCCATAACAGCCTGCAAGATTACAAGAGTGGAATTTGCAGGGAGAAAAGCAAGCAATACAATGGCCTGAGTTCCAGGACTTGCAAAAGAGAGGTGATGATGGAGTTCCAGAAACTTCAGCTGAGTTGGAATGATTTCTAGCTGACCGGATGGGAGAAGTGCAAGGGCAAAGTTCTGAGGAATGGTCCACTGCATGACAGTTCTGGCAGATTCTAGAAACTCTATTGGTGTTGGTAAAGTTTAAACTCAAAAGGGTAGGATGAGGTACACCCCAAGGAAGCGAAGGTTTGGAAGCAGCAAGGGAGCGAAAGTCACGGTCATATGCGAACCAGTGGGGAGCTTGGTAGTCGCAGGCAGCACAGCATATCAGGAGGAGGTATGCTAGCAGATCAGATGAACGATGAGGCTGAATTGAGAGGATGATTGTCGAATGCATGCAGAATTCCTCTACCCAATCGTAGAAGTTTCGCACAGCCTTGTGTTTAGGTGTTTTATGAGCAACTTCAAGTGCAGGGGAAGTAGACTACTGCCCGAGGAGACACAAAGGGAAGCCAGATGCAAGGGATCAGGACTGGCAGAGAGATTGGCAGGCAGAAACTCTGTGAGGTTTACAAACTGGCCATACATAGTACGATTGACCAGTTTGACAGGAATGGGAGGGAGCGAGTCCAAAACCAGAAATGGGTGAGAAGTAGTGGAAGCTGCTGATGGAACTGACAGTAAAGACCACAAAGGTAGAGCTGATGGGACAACGGAATGCAGGAGCCATTAATGGAACAGGAAATGGAGCAGAATCAACAGAACAAATGAAAGAAGAAGCAGACAAGAAGGGGTGAAATGCACCTGAAGAAATGATAGGAGGTTGCCCAGCCAGCAAAGAGACCAAAACAGGAGCAGGAACTGAAGATGTGAAAACCATGGAGCTTTCAGATGAGGCAGCAGGGAATACCAATGGAGAAACTGACACAGGAACCAAACAGAGGAAGAGTTTGGCAGACAAGAAGGCTGAAACCCAGCTTGATGGAGGGCAGAGAAGAGAGCAGCAAAATCAATGGTAGAAGTTGATGGCTGGCCAACATCAGAATCCGTGGTGGGACTCACAACTGGATGATCACGATCAGCCATTCGAGACAAAATATTAATACTGACGACCAAATCAGCGAGAATGGCTAACAATGTGATGATATATAAACTTGACAGACTAACAGCTCACAGAAAAATAAAACAAACTTGTATGAATCATAGTAGACTTCTGAACAAGCCAGCACAAAGTAGGAGAGCCTATTGTCAAGATAACTGTACGTAAATAAACCTGACCGAACAAGTGAAACACAAGTGACAAGAAGCGGGAAAAACATAACAAATAAATAGGGACAAAATGACCTGGATGAGATGCCAACCTAAGGCCCCCAAGTTGCCAAATGAAACTGAAACCAACAAAGCTGGAAGATTTAACCCTAACTAAATTCCATTTAGTCCTGAGTACAAATGTATATGGTAACCTTAAGGTTACTGGATACCTTCGCGGGTCTCGTTAATAATTTTGTACGTGCATTGTTTTAAAGAAAACTATAGAAACCGATACACCTCTGTAAAGCTTATGAAGTGCAGAATACACTGAATAGATTTGTTTAAAAAATATTAAATTGTAAAGCAATGCTAAGCCAACAAACACAAAACTGACAAGGTTTATAAAAGTGAATTAGAAGCTGTCAGGTTAATGCATAAGAACAATTCAACTGCACAATGTCAATCAGCATATGACAGCCTAAAAAAGGTGTGAGCATTTGTAAACATTTTACTTCATTCAAATGCAATTCATTCCTAAAGTTTTAGTCACATTACGCGGGATACTCTACGAAGAAAAATACTTTGAATATTGCTTAACGCTCACACCCTTTTCTTTGTCAGTAACTTATCTGTCTTTTGGCCAAGTTTTATCAAAATCTGCCAAGTCTGCATACCCTATTAATTCATTCAAAGAGAGGGGATATGAAGAAAAACATAGTTGGAGATTTGGCATGTAAAGTTTTGTGAACATTTCACACCTCATCAAAGCAAATGTCAACACTTCGAACCAACTAGCCAATGACTATGCCAATGACTATTCGTGGGAAATTGGTAAATAGGTCATATTTCATAAGAAACCTTTCACTCTCACAACAATTCAACAGTTTCGCTGAGTTTGAGAGCCGATAAGTTTAATTCCCAAAGTTCCACAACAACTGCAAGTTGATGTCCTCTCAAACTCACGATTGAGAAATTGAGGATTGACAACAGCCCAGGTGTGAAACTCGGAGTTGGTCTCACCATCTGAATCAGACTCCAATGTGAACTCATCGCTGCTCATGTCCTCAGTCTCTTCAAACAATTGATAAAACACTCTAAATGCACATTTGTTATTTCGAAGAAGGGAAGCTACAACAACAGTATGCAAATTACTTGGATAACAGCTCCCACTAAAAGTCCACGGGGTGCCCGTGGCACGTAAAGGGATTATAACGCCTCAGTGATTTATTTAGTTTCCTTCTAAATACATTTTTTCTAAATATCTCGCAAGCTTTTATATCTTTTGAAATAATGTTTTTTTCTAAATTGTAGAACAATCCATAAACGTTCCAAATAATCGATAATATTTTTTTACAAAAAAAAACATGCCTTGAAGGTATCCGGTAACCTTTAATAGGCGAATCATTACTTAATATTGAGAGTAGGACATAGTGAAGCTCCCTGTACTCTAGTGTCATTAAATTTTAACAAACTTGCAATTACTTTAAACAAGGGCCCACACTATAAAGGGCCTTCCAGTCATGCTCACACCATCAGTTGTCACTCAGCCTTTGTCAAGTGAACATCTCTCACACCTTCAGTTGTCACTCAGCCTTTGTCAAGTGAACATCTCTCACACCATCAGTTGTCACTCAGCCTTTGTCAAGTGAACATCTCTCACACCATCAGTTGTCACTCAGCCTTTGTCAAGTGAACATCTCTCACACCATCAGTTGTCACTCAGCCTTTGTCAAGTGAACATCTCTCACACCTTCAGTTGTCACTCAGCCTTTGTCAAGTGAACATCTCTCACACCATCAGTTGTCACTCAGCCTTTGTCAAGTGAACATCTCTCACACCTTCAGTAGTCACTCAGCCTTTGTCAAGTGAACATCTCTCACACCATCAGTTGTCACTCAGCCTTTGTCAAGTGAACATCTCTCACACCATCAGTTGTCACTCAGCCTTTGTCAAGTGAACATCTCTCACACCATCAGTTGTCACTCAGCCTTTGTCAAGTGAACATCTCTCACACCATCAGTTGTCACTCAGCCTTTGTCAAGTGAACATCTCTCACACCATCAGTTGTCACTCAGCCTTTGTCAAGTGAACATCTCTCACACCATCAGTTGTCACTCAGCCTTTGTCAAGTGAACATCTCTCACACCTTCAGTAGTCACTCAGCCTTTGTCAAGTGAACATCTCTCACACCTTCAGTTGTCACTCAGCCTTTGTCAAGTGAACATCTCTCACACCATCAGTTGTCACTCAGCCTTTGTCAAGTGAACATCTCTCACACCTTCAGTAGTCACTCAGCCTTTGTCAAGTGAACATCTCTCACACCTTCAGTTGTCACTCAGCCTTTGTCAAGTGAACATCTCTCACACCATCAGTTGTCACTCAGCCTTTGTCAAGTGAACATCTCTCACACCTTCAGTTGTCACTCAGCCTTTGTCAAGTGAACATCTCTCACACTTTCAGTTGTCACTCAGCCTTTGTCAAGTGAACATCTCTCACACCATCAGTTGTCACTCAGCCTTTGTCAAGTGAACATCTCTCACACCTTCAGTTGTCACTCAGCCTTTGTCAAGTGAACATCTCTCACACCTTCAGTAGTCACTCAGCCTTTGTCAAGTGAACATCTCTCACACCATCAGTTGTCACTCAGCCTTTGTCAAGTGAACATCTCTCACACCTTCAGTTGTCACTCAGCCTTTGTCAAGTGAACATCTCTCACACTTTCAGTTGTCACTCAGCCTTTGTCAAGTGAACATCTCTCACACCATCAGTTGTCACTCAGCCTTTGTCAAGTGAACATCTCTCACACCATCAGTTGTCACTCAGCCTTTGTCAAGTGAACATCTCTCACACTTTCAGTTGTCACTCAGCCTTTGTCAAGTGAACATCTCTCACACCTTCAGTTGTCACTCAGCCTTTGTCAAGTGAACATCTCTCACACCATCAGTTGTCACTCAGCCTTTGTCAAGTGAACATCTCTCACACCATCAGTTGTCACTCAGCCTTTGTCAAGTGAACATCTCTCACACTTTCAGTTGTCACTCAGCCTTTGTCAAGTGAACATCTCTCACACCATCAGTTGTCACTCAGCCTTTGTCAAGTGAACATCTCTCACACTTTCAGTTGTCACTCAGCCTTTGTCAAGTGAACATCTCTCACACTTTCAGTTGTCACTCGGCCTTTGTCAAGTGAACATCTCTCACACCATCAGTTGTCACTCGGCCTTTGTCAAGTGAACATCTCTCACACCATCAGTTGTCACTCAGCCTTTGTCAAGTGAACATCTCTCACACTTTCAGTTGTCACTCAGCCTTTGTCAAGTGAACATCTCTCACACTTTCAGTTGTCACTCAGCCTTTGTCAAGTGAACATCTCTCACACCTTCAGTTGTCACTCAGCCTTTGTCAAGTGAACATCTCTCACACCTTCAGTTGTCACTCAGCCTTTGTCAAGTGAACATCTCTCACACCATCAGTTGTCACTCAGCCTTTGTCAAGTGAACATCTCTCACACCTTCAGTTGTCACTCAGCCTTTGTCAAGTGAACATCTCTCACACTTTCAGTTGTCACTCAGCCTTTGTCAAGTGAACATCTCTCACAGCCTTTGTCAAGTGAACATCTCAATTCAAAGCTCTCTAACATGTGATGCTCCACATGAGTGATCTCTGACATTTGTTATCGCACGAAATTCAAATGAAACACTTGAATGTTTAATGTCTAAAATTATACGAAAAAGTTTGTTAAACGGTTCTAAAATACTATTGACAGGCATAACTGAGCAACTAGCTTCCTGGTCTTTACTTTTTTGGCTTATTTTAATGTTAGCATCAGACATTTAGTATTGTAATAGGAGAGGACTGATAACTTGCTTACTTGCATTGCTGTTCTGAATTTTAATTTGAAATTTCCATCACAAAGGTATGCAGGTCCTTGATTAAGGTTGCTAATGATTTGAATATGTTAGACTTCTCAAAGTGATGATGAACATGGAAGACATCAGGCCATTTCAATATGTTACATAGAATTTGTTTTATTATCCTAATAAAAATATTATCTTTACTATAAATAAGGATTTGGAAGCTGTCAACATGTACGATATTGTCAAACGTAAGCATGAAAGCCCCTCTCCTGAGAAGGGTTCTGGTGGGCACAGGGGACGGCATGGTGACGATGACGACGGTGATGATGACGACGATGATGATGATGATGACGAGGAAGGTGATGATGAAAGTGATGATGAGAATGATGAGGATGGTGAAGACGAAGAGGAACACAGGAAGAAGTACTTACTCAGGAAGAAGAAGCCAGTTATCAATAGATACACTGCTCCACCAATCAAAAATCCCAGAGGTAACAATGCATTAGTAAGAGTATTTCAGAAGAGTAACTTGTTCCCCATGTTAAACAGAGATTCCATTGCTTCTATCAGCTGGTACTCTGTACCAGTACAAAATGTTTTGTGGTACATAGATTCAACTAAATATATTGCTTCTATTACAGGGTAGAAATATATTTTTTTTGCCACAAGCAGAAATTTGGAAGTTCTTTTTTTAAGCTAGCAAACTATTAAGAAAACAACTAACAAAAATGTAAAATGTCTAAATAAGGTTTTATGTATTTTACTAAGTGCAAGCGCATGGTTAGTGCTAACTAAACAAATAGAAATGTTTTTTGACAGTTTGTTTACACTGTTTGTATGTTTGGAAAGGTTGTGTGACTTGGATTGACTGTTTCTGGCTTGATATATTATATTCTGCACAGCAAAAAAATTATACTGTAAATAAATTCTTCTACCAAAATATTTTTTTAACTAGCATTCTGCTAGATGGCTGCTGCTAATTTCTACCCCTGCATCAGCCAGCACTCTGTACCAGCATGTCACAGGATTTTTAGTGATAACTTGAGTAGTAACTTGTTTGTTTGTTTGTTTATAACAGAGAAAAAGGCATTTCGGCTAGCTTTAAGAAGAGAAAGACTTTGCCACGATCCACCACCTCACGCATCACCAATCAGAAGATTCCGTCAGCACAAACGAAAAGCCATCAACATGAGTTCTTCTACTTCCTCATCTGGTAAGACTGCATGCATTCAATATCACCATTTGTTTCAAACACTGCCACTGAACGAAACGACATTCCAGCTGTGGTTCACATACATGTAATAATAATAAAACCACTGGAGATAACCTCTGGCACTCAGGGTACCAATTCCATGAAACTCTGCCATTACTGCCTTGTTTTGTTCTTTGTATTCCCATTGTGAGAGAAACTAATTTTAATGGTGCCTTTGCAGATAATTCTTGTGATGAAAAGGATGAAAGAAGATTTGAGCGCAGGAAAAGTAAAAGCATGGCAAAAGCAAGAAATCGTGCACTGCCCATAAACCTCACAATAGAGGACATCTCAAAGGGAATCCTACAAGACAGGGAGAGAATTGGTTCTAGTCTAGCTGATGTTGATCCAATGTCAGTAGACAGACAGGTCAGTATCATGGTTGTCATGTTTGTAATCAGCTCAAATGACACTGGAATTGTGTTTATAATCCTGGATGGACATTTGATTTAGGACTGAATTGATGTCAGAAATCAAATAATGCCTGTTTCTAAGAATACACTAATTGATGAGTGCTGTACATGCATGCACCCTTTCTGTATGACACAGCAGTGATTATCTGTTACAGGTGCTGTTTGACAGCATTGGTGGTCTTGGGAAGCAAATCAGAGCCCTGAAGGAGATGATCCTATTCCCTTTGATGTATCCAGAAGTGTTTGAGAAATTCAAGATCACTCCACCAAGAGGAGTGCTGTTCTTTGGCCCACCAGGTCTGTTTATTTCATCCAAAATGCACTCTAGCATGTGTCAGCTTACAAGGGAAATGTACTGTCATGTACATATATAGGACTTGCATGTATATTTATTTGGGATTTAATTTTGAACCACTGATTTTGATGAATAGGCCTTTGCAGGAAACAGCCACGTGCCGATTTAATACTTCATTAACAAATGAATTGAGTTTGTGATCCCCATGAGAAAGGCATTGCTATGGATGCTGGATGGCAAGCTATCTTCAAAAATGTAGTTTTAGAAAGATCTACAATCGATTGGAGGTGAAAATAGCATTCACAATTAACAGGTTCTGCAATTCACGTAATAAACGTTCAATCAACTTGCCCTAAACGTTCGAACGACTTGCCCTTATGTTCAAACAATTCAACATCACAAAGTGATGAAGTCAAAACTGCAAAACTTCGATGTGGTTCGTGTGATCTCATGCTAATTAACAGACAACAAATTAAAACTGAATGGACTCAAACCATTTTTTGTACCAGGTGGAAACTGTTCAGATACGTAAATGAAGTAAAAACTTTCAAAACGTTTGATTCTGTAAGCATCTCTATTTCTAAAAGAAAATTTTATCTGTAGAGAATATTTGGTGCAATCTCAAAGCAAAACAAACACAGAGTCATCAGTTCGCGGAAAATGTCACACTTCTGTGTTGAGGAATTCAATATTCAAACCTCATTACCTTTGAAAAGGGTCATTTCACAGTATTTTGGACTAAAAAATTAAAAAAGTTACAGGACATTAAAAACTACTTTTTCTAGTAGCTGAATAATCAAACCTTATGATATTAAGATTTTTTTTCGTTCCAGTGTCACCCAAAAGAAGTTTAAACAATACCACTGATTTGGAAAAAAAAGGATAAATTGTGTTACGGAGGGGAAAATGTTTTATTATTATTTTACAAACACATAGATTACATAAAGGCATTCTATGCTGGTGGACATAACATACCAGTCACCCTTAAAAGTAATGTAATAGAAATCTATTGGAAAAATGTTCTATCAGGATTAGAGATTTCAACCAATATGCTATTTTCCCCTCCGTAACAATATGAGGTACATAAATTAGTATTACAGTTACATGTTAAGTCCAAATACTTTGCCACTTTTATTCCTTCCAATTTAATTTGTGAGTCTACAGATGAGATACATTAGCATCTGTTTGATTTTAGTTTTCCTGAGATACAGCAAAATAAAAAAGTGTTACGGAAGGGAAAAATTGTTACGGAGGGGAATTTTGTTATTGAGAAGGAAATTATTTTGATTGGAATTAAAGAATTAATAAAAAATATAATTAAGGTTTTGCACATTAATGTTTCAGTCAGCATGTTTTGCAAGTACCAAGCATGATTTCAGGATTTGTATGCTATAAATGTGAAGTCCAGACAGGCCTTTGGCGATTATGCTTTTTTTGCTTTTGGGTACCCTGTGTCGTTTGGGTACCCTGTGTACATTGACATGGTCCACAAGTCATGTGTCTTCTATGGGCCTGTAACCCTCTCTGGAATAGGTCCTGTCACTGTAGCTGAACAAACTGACATAGAATAGGTTTACCAGTGGCTTAAAAATAATGTCTAAGAAGTTTGTTTAGTTTTTGAGCTACTCAGACTGTAGGCTTTAAGAGTCGGTTTCACCAAAAGAGTGAACATTTTTATCTGTAAATATGCTGAACCTTCTGTTAAGTAGCTACAATGTTGCTACAATGTTAGCCAATGAGTAAATGAAGTATTATTGTGCATTTTGAAAATATTATGTACATTTTGATCTTAACCCTTTCACTCCCGTGGGGTTTTGACTGATTTTTGGCTCTTTCTAGACTGCAAAGAACCCTCCCCCCCTAAGTAAACTGTAGTCATTGTTACCATGGAATTTTCATCTGACCAACAATACTGGGGGCTCAAAGTTTTTTGTCGGCCATTTTGGATACGTTGACGTCGCATTGCTACGGAGCTGGAGGGAAGTTTGTTTGGGGGAAAACAGAATTTCAGGCTTTTTAAAGCCTTTTTCACCATTTATAGAGTGCTGGAGGACATCATTAAGTCTGATGAGAGCTTCAATCAGCACTTTCTCAAAGAACCGAGTTTGTGCCAGTTTATTGTGACAGAGAAAGAGCCTTATTTCCCACTCGTGAATGGGCCAGGACGTCTTCCGTCACTTTAGCGTGGGCTTTATAAATGGGAGTCTGGAGCCACCTATCATAGCTTTTTTGGAATATTGGACAATATTTACTTGCCATTGATTCCAATATGAAGGTATTAGGTCGAAATGGCTTTAGACTTCTTCTATATTTTGAAGAATGAAGATGGGGGAAGGGCCATGCCGCTGTTTGGTAGGATTTCCCAGCATGCTTTGCGGTCGTTATGGATGAATTTAGCTTGCGGTGAAGTGCTTGTGGACAGAATGGCTTGGTTCTGGGCAAGTTTAGGTGTTGGGCAAGTTTAGGTGTTGGGAGACAGAAAGTGAGGTTAGTGCAAACATGAAACTCTAAATGTTATGTGAAATATGCATTTTTGAGAGAAAATGTAGAATCTGAGGAGAAATAATTATTTTTGAAAGTGCTATTTTAGTCTTTTTTTCTGAAATGAAATAATGTCAACTATAGTTAACTTATGCAAAGAAAGGAGGATTTAGATGAAATTATTCATTTTTAATATGCCTAATGCAGTTCAATAGGATCATTGGTCTATACATTAAGGTGTGTGGGAATCTCAGGGCATTGCTCTTTGAACTTAGTCAGATTTAAACCCTCAAAGCAAGTAACCAGTAATAGTGCCATATGGCACTCTTGGGAGTGAAAGGGTTAAAGAGCCTGTATTTTTTTCTCAGTTGATGTAATGGCTGCTAAAGAAAACTACTGTTGTGATTTCAATTGATAGAGTACTTATTAACGCTGCAGTGAGATAAATCAGATCTTGTGTGTGTACAATAAGATTTGAGACAGCTAATTTGTCAATTAATATTATTGAAAAGTCTAATTTTCAAGAGTTTGTTATTGCTATGTTTGGTATTTAGGTCATGGACAAAACTTTCCCCTCCGTAACTTCCCCTCCGTAACACCACCAGTGCTCTTATTTAATTATCTCACACAATAACAAAGACAGATAAACTCTTGTCTCATGATTTTAGAAAGTCAGGTAAATGTGAAACATTATTAAACTAAAGAAGGTGCTTAGATATCATAACTTCACAGAGTTCTTAAGGTGGCCCGCGGCTATTTATTTTGGCAACGGGGGTCTTTTTAAATCGCGTTTTTGAACAGCTAAAGATTATCCGATTTCTGATATTTTTTGGAATTTTAATAAAGAATCCTCGAATTTTATAAAAAGTACAATTAGAAAGTGATTAACAAAGAATTGCTGAAGATATAAGCGATTTTCCAAAATGTTGTTTTCTAGGAAAGAGCGTATATTTCAAAACCCAAAAGATGGATTTGTTCCATTTTACTTTCAACGAGTGCCCAACCTCCAAGGTCTGTGACAGGCAAGTTTCAGGTTAATCGGCACCATACAAGTTTCTCAGCAAACGGCTGATCAATTTTAACCTTAAAATGTTATGCTCATGCATCTGGTTCAACTGCCGGAGAAATATTACAGTAATAATTAAATCGTACATACCATATGGAAGTTCAATACCACTTGAAACTTCTGTGCCAAAGGCAAGAAGATCGGAAAACTGCAACTAACGTTATGCGGCGAACGAAGTAAGATAGGTTATTGCTGAATATTTGTTAAAATCGAGAAATTTGTATTCTTTCGGCGTCAAAAAAATTCACTTGTTTGTTTTTCTTAAGTTCCTAATATGACTGACATTAGCATATTTTAAAGTACCTTACCGAGTTTCAGCGCGCTTTGACCATACGCTTTTGAGAAATAAATGCTGTAAACGTCAGCTTGTGCGAGACTTCTAAAATCTAAATGCTTGGAAAACCCCTCATGATCGCTAAATTATTCAATGTGTTTGTTTTGAATTTCCGCACGGGTTCTGCCACTTGGGAATCGCGAGGCAAGGAATAATTAAAATTAATGTTGAAATTAAAATGAGGATTAATTTTGCAAGTGTAGTAAGGTATTTGTAATAATAGTTCCAGGCTGAGTAATGTTTTGGTGCCAAGGAGTATCCTACTGTGGAAACGTTCTTCAAATGTTCTCCCCTCGTCGCTACTTACTACCATGTGGACATAACACATAACACCTGTTTCATGGGTTACTGCACACAGTCCCATGAATTACAATATAATCTTCATTTTAATTTCAACAATAATTTTAATTATTCCTTGCCTCGTGATTCCCAAGTGGCAGAACCCGTGCGGAAATTCAAAACAAACCCATTGAATAAATTAGTGAACATGAGGGGTTTTCCAAGCATTTAGATTTTAGAAGTCTCCCACAAGCTGAAGTTTACAGCCTTTATTTCTCAAAAGCGTATGGTCAAAGCGCGCTGAAACTCGGTAAGGTACTTTAAAATATGCTACTGTAAGTCATATTAGGAACTTAAGAAAAACAAAGGAGTGATTTTTTTTGACGCCAAAAGAATACAAATTTCTCGATTTTCGCAAATATTCAGCAATAACCTATCTTGCTGAGAAACTTGTATGGTGCTGATTAACCTGAGACTTGCCTGTCACAGACCTTGGAGGTTGGGCACTCGTTGAAAGTAAAATGGAACAAATCCATCTTTTGGGTTTTGAAATATTCGCTCTTTCCTAAAAAAAAAAACGTTTTGGAAAATCGCTTATATCTTCAGCAATTCTTTGTTAATCACTTTCTTATTGTACTTTTTATAAAATTCGAGGATTCGTTATTAAAAGTTAAAAAAATCTCATAAATCGGATAATGCTTAGCTATTCAAAAACGCGATTTAAAAAGACCCCCGTTTCCAAAATAAATAGCCGCGGGCCACCTTAAGCCAAACTTAAAAATAAAAAAAAGGCAATTTTTCTGTTCCCCTCTGTAACGCTGAATATTTTTTCTTATGATCAAAACACGGATGTTTGAATTTTTGTTTGCTCTCCCTGCAGCTTTAGTATAGATGGATACCAATGTTACTGTCAACAAAAAATAGTAAATTATTCCATACTTAAATAGCTACAAGTTGTTAAAAAGTTTTGACTTCCCCTCCGTAACATTCCAAATACTGTGAAATGACCCAAAACTGATCCACATTTAATAAATAGAAAGAACTCCAAAATGTTCTGTTTTAGTAGACGTTATCATTTGCCAGCAAAGTTGAGAAGCTTTGTGGTGATTTGAACTACAATGCAATAAAATCACACTTCCTGCGAAGTTCGCGGCACTCTTGTGTGAAAAACCAGACAATCAGTCTTCACGGCTGAAAGCACATGTCAACAGAGAATCTTCTTTATATCTCCAAAAAGCTGGCTTCTTCAATTGAAAACATACACAATTACTTCAACGAAAATTTTGAACGATTGACAGATCTGAGTTGAAACTACAGAAGCTAAAGTTTATCAGATGAACTGAAAACACCAAACCAGCGTTGGGACGGTGTTTCGTACAAATGTCAGGAATATCCGTTTATAGAACGTTTTTAGTTTTTACTAGAGTCCTTCATGAAAGCTCCAGAGGCTTCGATTGAGTAACGGATTGAGTGCATCGTTCAAACAGTTGCTTGTAGCATTCAAACGGCTAAGTGATTGTTCGAATGGATTGAGTGGATCGTTTATATGATTTTCACAAAACGTCTAAACGGGCTAGGAAAAAAATCAAACGGTTTTGTAAAGCGTTCGAACAATTTATAAAATCGTTTAAACGGTTTCTCAAAACGTTCAAACGGACACCGAACGGTCTCTGGACGACTTTTTAGGCCATTTGTTTTTCACACAAAGGTACGTTTTCCTGTGTGTGGTCGCAATTAGCGTTTATGATATGACTAAAACACAGACTTAGCATTTACAATGTTTTGCACTTCGGTTCCTTGCTACGAACTGATTTTTGAAAAACATGTAGCCTGAAGAATTGTCGTAAATCTTTGCCAAAGTTTTTAGCTGAGGATTCTACACTTTAGTCCAATGCTATTCTTCAGCAGTTATTCTCTGGAGTTGAATGAGTTAATGAGGCATTGAGGTTTTGAGCCTGTTTCCTAGCTATTGTTTTGGGCTGTTACTATTGAAGAAAGATAATTTTCTCATATAAATGGAATGGAACGAAGACTTTCTACTACTTTTACTTCAGAATATTATACCTATCACCCACCCATGCGAGGGAGGCTCGTTACTTACAGGTCAAGCTTTCCTCTGTACAACATTCTTTGATTAAACTTGCATTGTATTTAACATGTGCAAAAGGCTCCTTCCCAGCCGTTCTTAGTGTTGTCATGCAAATGCTAGCCCCAAGGACAGCTGCAAAGGAGAATAATTTGAATTTGTGTTCATTTTGAAGTTCAGCAGTGGAAATTTGAAACGAAGAATGAAATTAAATTTTGAATAATGAGGACCTTCATTTCTGGCTCAAGGGAGGAATGCTTGACCTGTTTCAACTGTAATTATTGTTAGAAAATCATGTGTTTTTATATCATTCAGGTACTGGTAAGACCCTCGTTGCCAGAGCGTTAGCTAATGAGTGCAGCCAAGGAGACAAGAAGGTTTCTTTCTTCATGAGAAAAGGTGCAGACTGTCTGAGCAAGTGGGTTGGAGAGTCTGAGAGACAGTTAAGATTACTATTTGATCAAGTAAGTTGGACATAAAGGCAAACTTGGTAGTACAATGTATTGATTCAGAAGTAAGTTTCTCACCCAAAATAATATACTGACTGTATTTTCAGTAACCTCCGTCTACAGTATATTTGGAATGATAATGAATAATCCTATAAGCATAGCACTGTTAAGTTTCACCTCTTACTATAGAGTGCTAATTTGCTGGTTAAATCTTCCTTTTACCAGGCCTATGCCATGAGACCCTCCATCATTTTCTTTGATGAGATAGATGGCTTGGCTCCTGTACGATCAAGTCGACAAGACCAAATCCACAGCTCCATTGTATCAACTCTGCTTGCACTGATGGATGGCCTGGACAGCAGGGGGGAGGTGGTGGTTATTGGTGCGACTAATCGCATTGATGCTATCGATCCAGCCCTGAGACGTCCAGGGAGGTTTGACAGGGAATTCCAGTTTCCCTTGCCAGATAGAAATGTGAGTCTCTACATGTATGTTTAACCTAATAGACACAGTGTTTTTACTTTTGCTGATGAAAACTAGAGGCTAGCAAGTCACAGAAAAAGCACCCCATGTGGAACATGTAGAAAATAAATGTTCTATTAGATATCCAGGTGCAAAAATATTAAATATCAATAAAGTGATTGGTGATCAAGTTTCAAATTATCACTTAGAAAAAAACATGAAGGAGAATTTAGAATATGATCAATAACCATGCTGTTCTTGCATGAACCCTCTTACTTATTTTCTTGAAAAAGTGTCATAATTTTTTTATGAAACTCGAATTTTCAAATATCAAATAAAGTAGGTGCTGCATAATGTTTTGTGTTCTTTTATCCTGTAGGCAAGAAGAAGCATCCTATCGATCCACACAAGGGAGTGGGAGCCTAAGCTGTCACAAACCTTCGTAAATGAGCTTGCTGACTATTGTGTAGGCTACTGTGGTGCAGACATCAAAGCTCTGTGCACGGAGGCAGCCATTTTTGCTTTGCGCCGACAGTACCCACAGGTTTATAGCAGTAGTAAGAAGCTACTGTTGGATGTTGACAGCATTGAGGTGACTTATAAAGACTTCTTCAGGGCAACCAAGAGTATCGTGCCTGCATTCCAGCGATCTGTGACATCTCCTGCCCGGGTCCTGTCAGTACTTATCAAACACCTGCTAGAGAACACATTTTCACAAGCAGTGGAGTTAGTGACAAAACTCTTTCCTCAAGCTCAAAGCAAGTTAGGTATGTAAGTTGTCTTCTGCCTGGGTTAATTTGGTTTTGGCTTTATGCAACAGAATAGATGTAAGTGTAAGTATTTTCAGTTATCTTTTTTACCTGAGGAAAGAATGTTTTTGTATTATTTTGGGGGATCACTTTGGGGGCATATTACTGAGTTTTGATCTGCTAACCCTCTAATCTCCCACCCCTCCCCTCTCGTGCTTTTTGTCACCCTCACCACCCTTACATGTATTTCCATTTTATACCTCAAACTGGTTTTCTGCAGCAGTTGAACACACACCCTGTAGCCTCATGGGTAACACTGGCAACCAGCGTATGAGGACTTCAGAAATACCCAGTGATGATGACCTCAGCTCCGATGGTGAAGATGCCCCCAATATCTATGATAATACTAATCTGTCAAGCTCAAGCAGGAGTGAACGTTACATGCGACGCATGAAGCGTCATGAAATGCCAGATGAACTTCATGTACAAACCAAGTCCTTTAGCTTCTCCGAGGAGCTGTTCAAAGGCCCAGTCACATACAGGCCTCGTCTGCTGCTGGCAGGAAGAGAGGGGATGGGCCATTCAACTCATCTGGCACCTGCCTTGCTACATAGTATGGAGCATTTGAGTGTGCATTGTTTGGACTTACCAGCACTGTATGGAGTCACGTCCAGGACACCAGAAGAAGCCTGTTCTCAGGTACTCAGACCTGATTCATTTAACGGAAAATAGATTTACTATATATACATGTAAATGTTTTCAACAGGAACAACAGTTTAAACAAAATCTAATTACACCATAATACTAATATCCACTTCCTTGAATTCCTTAAGTGGATGATTGTTGTATCAATGATGTAATCGACAATGTCATAATTAATAGAGAAAATAATTGAAGTGAAATGCAGTTGCGATGATAATATGTGAATAGAAAGTAACCATGCTGAAATATTCCTCTTCCAGCAGTGTTTTAGACAATGCTTAGAAAAGATGACTATGTCATGTAAATATTATTAAGGGGACAACGAGTCATGTTACCTATTTTGCATATTTCGCCTCTTTAATGAAACATTGTAGTCATCTTTTCTAAGCTGAAATGGTAAGAGGCTTTAACCACACCCACTCATTATCCTCACTGTTTCTGTTAAACTCGGAGCCACGTTTTGATTTACTAATTTCATGGTCTAAGTCACATGACAGAACACATGATGGTTGATCAAAGGTTCTACAGTTGTGTCTATTGCCTTCTGTGCAAAACACGCAAGCATTGATTTGATGACATAGTTATTTTCACAATTGACAATTTTTTTTGTCCCCATTCTAGTTGTTCCGAGAAGCAAGGCGTTCATCCCCCTGTGTGATTTACATGCCACATATCAACTCCCTGTGGTTTGCCACAGGAGACAGCTTGCATGCCACATTAATGTCACTGTTCCAGGACCTGCCCCCTCTAGCTCCAGTGTTACTACTGGCCACAGCTGATAGAGAGTTTGATCAACTGCCATCAGAGATCAAGCAACTGTTCTCCAAAGAAACAGGACAGGTAATTAGGGAGATAAAATGCGTAGAACTCACAATGTGTTTGAGGTTTTCCTTTGGATGACTAGCTTGAGGAAATCAGATGCCTTTATCCACCCCCAGAGGGAGATACATCTCTGGGGGTGGAGGGATGCATCTGATTTCCTCAGGCCATTGGATGACCAGTCTCAGTAAAATCTAGTGTAGATCTGCATTGGCAGGAAAGTTTAACATGGTTTTATCAACCAAGCCTTTATTAATAACAGCTAACCACAGTGGGAACCGGCTATCATTTCAATATCTAGCCCTTCGTCAGAGGTTTTCCTATGTCATTAATCAATAAAACATAATATTTATTTTGCTGTTGTAGGTTCTTCAAGTCTGCTGCCCAAATGCTGAAGAAAGGAGAGCGTTTTTCCACAGAGTTTTTATGGAATATGCAATTCAACCTCCAAAGCCTAAGAAGACAAGTAAGTCTGTAGTGTAATACAGAAACCTTGTTGACAAGTTCGGGGAGTTACATCAAACCCCCCTTTCTCTCACTCGCTTATGTACAAAAGACAACAAAGAAATGATCAAATGATTTGGCGCTTGTGTATATCGAACAATTCCTTCTGAATCCTGGATCAGCCCCAGACCCTCCAAAAACATTATGTTGGTTTTTGGCTTTACTACCCGAGGGCTGTTTTGCCACAGTTCATATGGTTCATATCATGGGATTTTTTCTCCTATTTCTCTAGAGCTTGATATCCTCGACTGATGCTTTGAAACCTTACAAGGTTCCACATATTTCGACTATGTCAGACCTGATATTCCTTTGAACTTTTAAAGATTTTAATGTGTTTCTAGGGAGAGACAAAATCCAAGAACTGCTGCCGTTTGCCTCCTCTCCTCCCAGACAGTTATCAGAAATTGAGCTAAAGAAGATTCATCTGAATGAAGAGAATACAATGAGGGAACTGCGCATTTTTCTGAGAGATGTTAACCAGAAACTGATCACAGATCGCCGGTTCAAGGAATTCTCCAAGCCAGTTGACCTGGAAGAGGTGAGAAAGCCTTATATCTTTTATGTCCTTCATTAAGAAAACTCATGGAACAAACACAAATCACTTAATGGCTAATATAGCAATACAGTTAGGTTACGAGATTGTCTGGGCTCTGGTTTTTAAAAAGAACATTTGGATTTTGTGTTACCTGTGGTGGGGTTACAGCTCAGTACTAATAGGGCAAGGGGTGTGATAGAAGTCAAGGAATTGAGCAAAATAGGGGTGCTACAATAATATTATGTACAGCAAATGGCCTACATTGTAGTTAGTGTTGTTCAACCGATTGAAGGGCTGTGTGCAAAATGGGCTGAAGTGACACTCAGTGCTCTTATTTACGTTTGCGTTTCATTTTACGAAGTTAAATTTTACGTAGATTGTGATGACTTGTGTATGTGAATACCTGTATGCTGATAATAGAAAAACCTAGCCTGCGTAGCAAGCCCAGGGGGAATTGGGAAGAGGAGGGAAGAGGGGAGAGGGGAGAGGGAGGGAATTGGAAGAGGGGGGTAGGGGGAATGGGGAGAGGAAAGGGAAAGGAAAGGAGGGCTTGCAACGAACCCCCCGTTTTTTCTCTTATGCCCCCAAATTATAAAGTAATTTTCAGTGTCGTCTGACATGACATCTGTCAAAATCAACCAATCAACTTCCTTGTTTCTGTCTGTTACAAATGTTTGACCTTCGGTGCGAAGGAAGTTCAAAATGACCCCTAGGAAAAACGAAGAACAGAGGTCAAACATTTGGGCTAGAAAATTGATTTCTGCATGGATTTTCACCAAATAAACACTCTACAACCCCTGGGGTACCATACTAAATTTACAGCGGGAAATTGTGGTTTAAACATACGTTTTTCGACACGAAAAAACACAATTACACTCACGTTACTAAGTATTTATAAAACTCTCTAGAGTCTAATGCCTCAAAATAAAATACAACTTCGCAGCTTCTGGTCCTAAAACGTAGCTATCCTGAATCGCTTGACATCCTAATCGTAAATAATCTACTTCTTATGGCAACCTAAGGTAAATTAAGGCTACTAAATTGGCCTAGCCAAGACCATTTTGGTTTCTCTCTCAATCTGGCGATCGTTTTGTACGCAAAAACACATTTCTGCACCAAATTGAGTGTAATAAAAGCTATTGATGTCTCCTGGGTACATATTATCCAAGTGTAGTACAATATTTGGCCATACAAGTCAGTGTTTCTACATCAAAAGTTTGAAAATGTTATTCGTCCATTCTGCATTCACGACTTTCACTTTCCAAACACTGGCGTAACAAAACACAACCCTTCAGACATTTGCATCAAAATAAAATACAACTTCGCAGTTTCTGGTCCCAAGACGTAGCTATCCTGAATCACTTGACATCCTAGTCGTAAAGAATCTGCTTCTTAGGCAACTCAAGGCTGCTAAAGTTGGCCTAGACTAAGTCTATAACTGTATACAGCACTGGTTGAACAAGACGGGCCGCCATGTTGAACTGCTTTCTCCACGAAGCCGAAGATCAAACATTTGGGCTAGAAAATGGAGTTCTGTATGGATTTTCACCAAATAAAAACTCTCTGAAACCTCTAGGGTATCCATACTAAATTTCCAGCAAGACATTTTGGCTTAAACATACGATTTTCGACAAGGAAAAATTCACAACAGACTTCAGTTCTTCTCCGGTCTTCGGTTTTTCGGGGTTCGTTTTTCCGCCTGGGTCTTCGCTATTCGTTTTTCCGACAACCCTGAAGCTATCGCTGTACATCTACTAATAGCTCTATAAACTACAAGAAGTTGAAGATACTTTTTCCAAATCTGGTGGGTCAAAACTCAAATGGCCAACAAGTCCTTTGACTTCGTGAACACTTCTTCATTGCATCGCACATAACTGCTATTTTTATTACAAGTGTCAATCAAATGTCATTGAACACCACTTTAGCCAATCGGAATTTTGCGTCTAAAAAATTAACGTTAAAAGGGAAAAAACGGGGGGTTCGTTGCAAGCCCTCCTTTACCTTTTCCTCTCCCCATTCCTCCTCCCCTCCTCTTCCCCTCTCCTCATTCCCTCTCCCCTCTTTCCCAATCTTCCCCATTCCCCCTGGGCTTGCTACGCAGGCTAAGAAAAACCTCAAGATTAGAAGAAATTTAGTTTCATCTTTTCTCTCAGGGTTATCATGGCGGGCAAGCTGTTGACCCAGGTTCAATTCTCAGCTGTTGCCAATAAAAAAATTCATTTCTCCACTTAAAATATCCTTAATATCATTCAATTTGTCTATTTAATGCCAATATCTTATTGTAAAGAAACACATGGTTACCGGTATGTATAGATATAATATTATTGTGGGAAAATTTAAAAAAATGTTTTTCTTTGAAAACAACAACAAAAATAATGATCATAAAATTAATGACCTAAATAGCAAATATCTACCTGTTGCCCAGTTCCCAATTGCATGAAACGTCTCCCTCACTCTGTTTTCGAAATACAAGCTTGTTTAGCGGAGATCCGAGTCAAACACAAGTGAACAATGTTCGTGGTCATTCTGTTTTGGATTATTTTGGTTAAGGTCCGTTCATGATATTTTCCTTTATTGTTGCCTGATATGCTCATCCGACTTTACTCTTTTGTTGCAGCTGTAATTGTTTTTGAATTTGAATACATTAGCCCTTTCTAATTAAAAAATTGCTTCACGCTAGTGCTCTTCACAAAGGTGTAAGAACATAAGCTCTTACACCTTCACTTATTAGCTTGATTGCAAAACAGAGTTATTACATGGATGACCAAATTTCAGTTGCTCACTATCTCTCTGAAATCCTTGCATGTCTCAAGCTCTTCCAGTAGCTAATACGGATACAACACAATTTGCCTTGGATTCCTTCTGTCTCAACACAGCCTGAAAAGAATTATGGGTACAGAACAGACTTTTTGACAGCAAGCATCCATGAAGTCCCCTCTCAAGAATTTTTTATAAGTCTTCAGGCAAATCAGAAATATTAAGCCTGACATGACTATCTTTGGAAAGCTCAGACCATCAAAATTACTGAAATCAACTTATTAGCTCGACAAAATTAACAGTTTGGTTTGCCTGAAGACGCGACTGTGTAAATCACCAGATATAACAAATCACCTTTTAGCGAAACAGTTCTTTGTTCAACTACGAGGTAAGTCAGGAACTTAATGATGTCCAATCTTATGGTACTTTACACAAAGTCACTCTTTAGAAATGTTATTCTGTTATTCCGACAAGAATCTCCACTCTTGAACACTTCAGTGTAATCTCTCCTGCTTGGTTTCCAAGGTGAAAGAGAAGAATCCTTCTTCAAGCCTTATTTTATCTACAGAAAGCATTTTCCCGCCGAAGCTTAAAATATATTAGCACATGCTTGTGCTTCGAAATAGCATTCTTACCCACCCCACCCCCCTCGAAATAACAAACAATAACAAATGTTTTCTATAGAAACGGCTTGATTACTTGCTTGTTTTGAGCTGTCATAAATTCCTCTTTCATCTGAAAGACTCTAGCTGGATCTCTTAACTAGCGAGAAGAGAAAATGCATGTTTTCCTATTCTTAAGGCAAAGTTAATTTTTTGAGTTTTTGAAATAAGTGTCACTGATGCCTGTTTCACACACATCCCTTCAATTGTTGGAGGACCTTCATGAAAAGTACCCTCTGGTGATTGGGCATCTTCATCATATTTGTGATGATGTTGATGATGATGCATATGAGGAGGAGGAGGACTTTGATGGGCCGTGTCATGTTGTTGTTTTGTGGTGATAATGCTTGTTCTTTAGGTGAATGACTACCTTGAGGTGATTGAGGAGCCAATGGATCTGGCGGCGATGATGCAGAAGATAGACAGACACCAGTACAATACCTGTGCACACTACCTATTGGATGTGGACCTGATAACTAGTAATGCCCTCAAGTACAATCCAGATCGTGACCCGCTGGACAAGATAATAAGGCACAGGGCCTGTGAACTCAGGGACGTGGCTCATTCACTCATCAAATCACAACTGGAACCAGAATTTGAAAAGGTATGGCTGAGAATATGTCTTCTCATCAAGTTTGTTAATCCCATCTTATTCCTGTGGTTTTTTTTTGTGTGAAAATATCCTTTTTAATACATTCTTCAGCCTCAAGGTGAATTCAGCATTTCATTCAACAACACAGTGACTTGATAATGTTGAATTGCTTGAGCTTCCTCTGTTGAATAATGTTGGATGTTGTTGAAGAAAGTGTGATTCCTTCAATTATTTGTTACATATCCTGCATTTCATTCATCTGTAGTTGTGAGTTGCATTTTGTGTGTTGGGTTTACATGTATGCTTGATACTAAAACCGTTTTTCTTTCAGGCTTGTGAAGAAATCATCACTTCTAGGGAAAGAAGAGGTTGGTATTATAAAAAAATATGTGTGTGCCTCATGAGAGATCAAAAAGTTACAACAGTTCTCTAAGTACTAGATAAAGAATGAGAGGATGATCTTTATCCCATAAAGATCGGACGTGAATTCTTTATCTTACTTATCAAACGTCTAGATGTTGAGAGTCTTGTTTCCAGTTATTTTGGTGATACAACTTATTTTGGCCAAGAAAATCAAAGCAAAAGTTTATGTAAATCAGGATGAAATCTCTAGTAGAATTAAAGACACTGATGTTTCATTAATTTCCTTTGTTTTGGCTTCATGAATTATTAATGGTTTATGCAAATCATTCAATGTACACTTAATAATCCATATACTTGATTCAGTTGTGACCATCACTGGAGTAATAAATAGAGTGATCCAACTCATTATGCATACAAAGTTTAATAATAAACTCAACATTGCAAACATATTTAATACCTACTTCACAAATGTTGGTCCATCTTTATCCTAAAAGCTCCCAGCATGCTCCAAAAAATTAAAATACTGGATGAAAGAATCCTTTCAAGTCATTAAATTATATTTCACCATTTAATGTACAGTAAGTGATAATATACCTATTAAATATATAAAACAGTCTGTTGAAATCGTTTTCAGACCCTTTGTTTTATTACAAATACATCTCTTGATTGTGGTACATTCCCTGATCTTATGCAAATTGCTAAAGTAATCCCTGTGTTTGAGGCTGGTGATCATTCAAATTTGACAAATTATCGACCAATTTCACTACTACCTACTTTTGCAAAGATATTTGAGAAGATAATCTGTGAAAAATTAACTCAGTATTTAGAAGATAACGATTTACTTACACAAAAAATAACTTGGGTAAAAAAAACTAGGAAAAAAAAAACAGGTTGGAAATTTTATACATACATGTAGGTTGACAAAAATGATCTGAAAATAAACTTGACCTGTAATACATGCTTCAAAGTAAATTATATATTTAAAAGTTGTGGCGAACATATAGAATATTATGAGTATGTACCATATGTAATTGGTTGCCAGTACAGATTGTTGCTAGCACACTTGCTAATGGATTTATAAGTTACGTTTGAACCCTACAATTTCCCAATTTTATGTCTAATAAATCGTTTGCATAGCTGAAACTATAATGAAGCTTAACAACTCTTGTAAATATTGTACCTTGAACCATTGTCTACTGGGCCAATTTGACTTAAATAATTAGTGAAATCCAGAGTACTAACTCAACTCTTCCCCCTTAGTGCAACTTTGGCTAGCCCTGGTTAGTTTAAGTTCAAGCTTTCCCCAGAATGACATTCGGGTGGATTCTACTGTGATTTGCAAATGTATTACATTTATTTATTTATTTATTATGTATTTTTTATTTATGCATTTATTTATATGTAGTACTTTATGTAATGTAATATATATGTAACTACTGCATTGATTTGCAATAAACTGTTTGCTTGTTTGTGTCAGGTGAGACATCATCTGCGGGAGCACCTGCATATGTGTTCACGGTACCAAGAAAAAGACCTTCCACCCAACCAACACCTGAAGAGCAACACACTGTAGACCAGTCGAACACAGAGGGACAGGTGCCTGAAGCATCAGTAACCTGTGTTAGTACTGCTAGTAGCTCAGCCCAGGGGGGTCGTGATGTCCCTTCCAAGAGTTATCGCAAGAAAGGGCGACCATGTGGTAGAAGGCGTCATGTGAGACGTAGACATATCAAAAGTGAATTGAAGGAGAGTGGAAAACAAGATGATGAAGCTGAGAATAACGAAGAGTGTATAAAACATGATGACTTGGTTGAGAATGACATTGCCAGTGCACATGACACAAGTATGGAAAGCTGTGATGCTCAAAATGATGACAAGGATGCTACAAAAAATGAACATCTAGGTAACATAGGTGACATAGAAATAACTGAGAGCGAGGAAGAAGACAAAGATGAACACCAACAAGATCAGAACAGAATGTTAAACCCTGACAGGAGTCTGTGCAGTAGCACAAAGGCGAAGGACTGTGAATCTAGAAACTCTGAATTGAGAACTATTTCTCAACATGATATGGTGGTATCATCTGGAATCATCCAAAACGGTGATGCAAATGTGTCATCAGATTATGAAACTGAAGAAGAAAAGGTGTCCAGTGGAGGTGCTTGGCAGAAGAGCGAGCAGGAGAACGCAAACACCTGCAAGAAGTATGTACATTTTGGGAGCGGAGCGAGTCTTCCTAATGGTCTCTCGGTAAGAAAAGAGTCTTGTGAACGGCACAGCAATGATGAAGAAGAATCAGATGGAAAAGGTAACTTTTGACATGTGTGTGTCATAAGATACAAGACTAGTATGGAACCGCTTGAAATTTAATAGATTAATAAATGCAGTTTCAGAGAAAATTAAGCAAAATTATACTGTTTACCATGCCGCTTATTATAGCGGAACATAAATTGTAGGCCACTCATCATAATTATAGCCTCAAGTTTGTCAGTCTCTCAAGACTGCCTTGCGAATTAGGTTGCTTTGAGTTTACTGTCTATCATCGTTTGCAAACATTAATCTGTAGAGTTTCTGCCACATAAAATACTATTCTTGTTTTATTGGGAACTTTACTATGTGTTTTAAGAGAGAAACTAACCATTTCCACTTAGAGGCAATTGCCGTGCTTTGTGCCATGGACAGCAAAATGGCTTTAGTTAATTAATTCTCAGTTTTATATCAATAAATAAAATGTGAATGAAGTGACAACAAAATTGCTGAATTTTTGGATGAAAACTAACTAATTACAGAGAAATATGACGTTAATTGGTTGCTATTAAAATAATTAGCCCGATACTACTTGCAAGCCCTTGGCTCCTTCCATGACAACTATTTAATAACGATTAGACTAGGAGCTTGAAGTTTCTATTGGCTGATAGTCAATGAACTGGAGCATAGCTTCGAGTCAACTATCAGCCATAGAAACTGAGAACGAGTAGTCGAGTCATTTTAGTAGAAACCAGCTTGTTGTTCGATCTTAAACTGAAAAAAGAACACTTGTAATCTGACAACTTGGTGGCCATTGTTTTGCTACTCACAAAGATCTATCACAGAATAGATAGTGATCAGTAGCTTAGCCAATCAGATTGCAGGATTTGCGATAGAACACTAGTTGGTTTCTACTAATAGCCTGTAGGAACTTTGAGCTTGAAGATTTACTTAAAGGTTAGTATTACAGTATTTTGTTGGCTAAATAATTTTTACATGTATTAAGAATTTTTTTATAAAAATGATAGTGTTTGTACTGCCCTATTATTGTACATTCAAAGTCATGTTATGTTGTCTTTATTTTAAATTATTCAGGTCGCAAAATTGAAGGAAAAGAAGAAGAGGACATAGAAGAAATAGAATGCCAGAGTAGTAAACGAACAACTGGGGGGTACAAGGACGAGTCTAACTGGAAGGGTAAACTAGAGCAGCTGTTGAAATGGCTTGTGGACATCACAGAGGGTAGTACGGTAGAAGTATTAGAGAGATACCACAGTGCATTACAGCTGTGTATACACCAGCATCGCTACAACTCTGACAAGGCTCAACTCCTGGAGGTAAACAAATATTTTAAGTTTTACTTGACAACGAAAAAATACAGTGATGCCAAAGGTGTTGTAGCTAAGGCCCAACCATTTAGGGAGGTGGGGGTGGCCAAGAGACTTAGGCTGAGCATGTAATTTTTTCTCTTGTTTACAGCTTTGTGAAATTTTTATTTTGGGACAAAACTGCTTCTAAGTTATTTTTTCTCAAAGATCATCTTCCATACCCCCTAAAATGGTACTGGTATAATATGTTTGGCTTGCCAGGGCTCAAAATTGCGCCCGATACGGGCGTAAATACGCCTAGATTTTTTTGTTTTATGCCTAACGTTTTCCACTTAGGCGTAAAATTACGCCTAGATCCTCTTACAAAGGTAAAAATTATCGGAAGACAAGTCTTATTTCCAAATCTCTAAAACTATCTGGTTTTTTTGAAAAAAATACCATTTGCAAGCAAGCGTTTAGTGTAAACTTTTTTGTCTGTTGTTTCAAGTTTGAAACGCATAGTTTACTAATTACGCGGCGACCCCCGAGCTACCCTGGGCGAGCCAACTTTTCATACATTTCTTTATAAAACGAAATGAGAAACCGCAAACTTGGCTCGGGGGGGCGAGTGACCCTCCTCCCCGAGGCACTCGGTTCACAAGGTAGGGTGACCCTGGGGGGCGAGCCAACTTTTTCTCATATAAACACTTTGGCTCGCCTAACCGGGCCAACTCGGGACACACAGAGCATGCGTAATCAAATATTACGTGCCCAGACTCGCTCAAGACAAAGTTGTCTCAGGCACCTGGGACAACTTTTCTTCCATATAAATGCTCGGTAAAGTTGGCTCGGGAGGGAGGGTGACCCTCCCCCCCCGAGCCAACTTTCCTTCATATAAACAGGGCCTTAGTATACTAGTATACCTAACAGGTAGTGAATGCTGCTCCGCTCAGTTAAGGAAGTGTATTAGAAGAGAACCTACAGTAGCACTTTGGCAGGAATAATAGATTACTGGGTGATAAAAATACCAAGGTGTTAGATGAATATATTTTGTAGTTTTGGGGCTATCGTGCGACTGAATCCTGTTTGAGCTGTGGTGTGTATCTCAAAAGCTGTCGCGATTTATTTTCATTTTGTCCCGACATATCAACGATCTCCCGGTAATGTACCAATCAAATCGAAACATCACCATTCCCCCCCCCCCCCCCCCCCCCGGGCAACCTCCGGGCATTTGACAAATTTTCGTGCCCGGGGAGTAGGGAATTTGACATCGATAGCTGTCCTTGGGGTGGGGAATTTGACACCGAATGGGAGGGGTGTCGATTTCGAATTCATGTTCCGTTCTCGTCCTCGATCGAATCATGGAGGACACTTTTATATTAGATACATTTAAAGGACAAAACTCCGCTTTTGTGAGTGAGTTGCTGAAGAAGAAGGGACTCCAAAAGCTGTGTGCTGTGTTTGAAGGTATTAAAATGTTAATGCAAATTGCTTTTGAATATTTATAAAAGGCTCGACATGTTAAACAAATACCTAGGACACAAGGTCAAGGGCCGGCTGACTGATATTGAATGCTTTTACGTTATTATGGAAGCTGATGTTTTATAGAGGTTGCCCCTCCCGTGACAACCACAGCTCGAACGTTGCTTTATTTAATACTGTGTTGTAGTCCATTTTAATTTTAATATATTTTATTCTCAGTCACGAGTCTCACAAGAACTATAAGTTTTTCTACCCCTTTTTATATACGTACTACTTCGAATTTCGTCGCTTGTTAAAAAAGTACATGCATGCAACGATGGGAAAACTTCAAGAACATATAAAGCATTGAAATCAACTCCATCCGAAATTGTTCACGAAGACATTTTAGTCAGCTCATTCACTCTCCCGTCAGTACTGCTATTTTCGAATGACCTTCGGAACTGTCAAAAAGTAATAACGTACTGACAACGTATCGTCGTATTAACCGAAACAACGTAGTGTAGACAATGGAACGCCTCCTTTGGACATTAAGTTTATTAAACGCAATATTGAAGAGCAGTTTGCTCCAGGAACGTGTTTTTATATTTTTATATTTTAGATTAACAGGGCACAGCCTGGTTATTTTAGTAAGATACCTGGTTGTCATCAAGTAGCGCTGTTGTGCCTGATGGAGTGTTTTTTAACGATGCTGGCTATGAGGACCCAGGGGATACAAACAATGGGTAACTAACGAGGTGAACCAGCCCAGAACGAGATAAAAACTTACATCACGTGTTGTGAAACTAAAAATAGATTTTAAATAATTATCATGGGACATGAGGATTCGTTCTCTTACCTCCTTTATTTGTTACTCCACGGAGAACTTCTCGCGAACTCCCCCAGATTCTACTGCATTATAGCTAAGTAGTCAGTAAGTTCGTACATGCGTGTACCGCAAGTGGGCAAGCCATGCTAGGAAACGGGTTAAAAAAACATGTTGTACCGTACTTATAAACTAACGCCCAAAGCACTTTGAAAAAGATTTCGAGATACTACTAAAGTACAAATTGTATAAAGTTCTGCAACGTTCGATTTACGCATCAGTCAATTGAACCCCGGGATTGAACCCCGGGATTGAACCCCGGGATTGAACCCCAACCACCGACCCCCTCGACTTCAGTAGTGGGGTTAACCGGGCCTAAGGCCGTGGCAAACCTCTTTAGCACCTCGCTTTCTTTGGATTGGCCAGGGGAATTAACGCCTGGAAACATTCTACCGCTGATTTAACATTGTATAGCTACAGAGGGAGAAGTAAATGTACGTGCTCTAACAGGGCACAGTTTTGAGCATAGAACTGATTCGTTTAAATAGGATGGAGTTTTACATTTTCAAAGCTCTGAATTAGTATATAGGTACATCTCGGCGAATGTAGCGATCATGCATTTAAATGTAAACCACTCTTCAGTGATCGTAGCGTTCAACTTATCCCTGTATGGTTGCGAACTGCTCAAAACATGTCTCAGATATTCATTGATAACGGTATGCAATTTTAATGTTTTTTTTAAACAGGAACCTAGTGTTTTTTGGCCGGGGATATGATTGCTATGTTGTTGCTATTTAACAAACAAACTATCAACAGGAGAGATCTTGCTCTTTGGAAACTGATAACACACGTACAGAGTTCGCCTACACCTCTACACGTCAACAAATTCATGATTACACAAGGATCGCATACACAGAAATGCATTAAAGAACGGTTGAACGTAGTTTGCTTCCACCTCGTGTAATGTCACGTGATGATCAGTTCCGGTGTGGTAAAAAAAGACAATAGAAGTGATGCATTGTGTTAAAAAACGGAAATCGAGATTTGGACCCGCTTACAGATTAGAACTGCTGCCTTGCTCGCTCGATTCAGGCTCGCTCGCTGCGGCAGCAACTATGCGTTTCAAACTTGAAACAACAGACAAAAAAGTTTACACTAAACGCTTGCTTGCAAATGGTAGTAAAATGCAAACAACATTTTGTAGAAAGATGAGAGAAATCGGCCCTGCTTGCCGCTCTATTTGTCTCAAAGCCGGCGCGATAGATCTGTTTTAACAGCCTAGCTCAGCCTAGACATTACACTTAAACACACTACACTTAAACACAATTATTTACGCCTAAATTTTGGAGAATGACGCCTAAAATTTTTAAACTGGGCGTAAAATTACGCCTCCTTTTTTATCTTAATTTCGAGCCCTGCTTGCTTAAAGTTGTTTTGCTCTTCAATCTCTGCACTTGCTATTTTAATCTCCTGAATGTCATTAATTTCTAGGTCCTGGAGAATACTATAACAGGTTGGACTCTACCCTCGTCAGCGACTGTGAGATGACAGCAAGCTTGACAGCAACTCTTTGTTAGCGCAGTTGTGACATGTCTATTTGTTAGCTGGGTTGTTTCGCAAGCATTCCTCTATGCTTGTGAATGGCAGGAAGCTTTTAAAGATAAAAAAAAAAGGATTATTGGTCTGGGGTAGTTACAACATTAATATAATTTAGAGAGTTGCTATAGACTAGTATTGTGAACTTTACCAGGATAGTCTCTGAATTGCTAACGAGACCTGAAACAACCATGGGGGCTAATCAAAGCCAGGTCCTGGCTAATCCACAGATCGAATTGGAATTTAGCACTGTGGGACAGACAACTACACCAGACAAAAACATGATGTTAATTGTCTGCATTTGATGAAACTAAACAAATGACGATGATATGAATGGCACCTGATAGCCAGGACCAGACTAAGCCATAGACCAATTCAGAAGGACTGTTAGTTTTTGTGGTAGAAGGAAAACCAGAGAACACAGAGAAAAGCCAAGGGCAGTGCACGTTTTACTGCATTTGAGAATCGAAATTGAGTCAATTTACCATCTCAATTGGCTCCCCAGAGAGATGTAGAAAATAGTTTAAGTTTTTCCTGGTAGAACTCTTAAAAGTACACATGTTACTTTTCAAAAGTCTCAAATCAATTATGATTACCAACATGAGGTCAATAGTTTATCAAAAGCTTAAAAGTTTGCCTTAGAGTCAAGAGAAAGTGATATTAAATTCTTGCTTGGTGTGCAATGTATCCAATGTGAGTAGTAGCCCCAATCCTTAAATTAGTTACATCGTAGTTTCCAGTAGTTTGCTTTTTCCATATTTCTACTCGTGTTGGCTTTTTTTTTCTCCTGGGGACAGCACAATTTCAACAAATGTTGCAGTGATACAGGAAAGGCTTGGATACAATGTAGGCTGTGTTTAGACTAACATTGGTTAATTTGTTTTCAAATTAACTTACTAGAAATAATACCATGATCGCCTCAGTTTTCTTTGTTCTCCGAGGGAATTTAACTCATTAGAGATGCAACAACATGATCAACATGAGGGAAATTTAGTAGACAGAGAAATCTATTGTCTTTCACTAAATTTCCCTCATGTTCCATTCATAAGGGAAGCTTAGAAAGACAATAGCCTTGTCTTCTATGCGCAGAGTCGGAACAAGTTCTGGTGTGCACTTTCTGGACCAACCACGCACCCCTTCTACGTTGCGAAGTTAGAATTTCGTGACCTCTAGTCACTCCAAGTTCACCCAACATCCATGTGGAATGCTTTTTCCTATATCTGCGCATGCTCAGGGTCGCCTTTTCTTCCATTGAGCATAGAAGTTCTGGCTCCATTTAGTGTGTTTTCGGGACTGTCCTGCCGTCTCTTACACTGGTGACATATCGATCGGAAACGAAAGTAAATTGCTCTGCTAGCTGAAATGATTTTAAAGGTGGCTGGTTGTTTGATTTAACCATTGTTTAAGTGTGAAATCCAAGCGTCTCTCAAGAGACCTAAAATTCACTCATTGTACTGTACTGATCATTCAATAGACCGTGGCTCTTGCAGTCCAACTAAACTCCACTCGTAATACGCATTTATTTCCTTGGCGATCATGGTATTACAAACTTATGCCATGACAGCTCGGGAAATTAGTGATTAAATTTCCCCGCAAGCCTCGGGATGATTTGTAAAAGTCCCTCTGCCTGCGGCGTCGGGACTTCCACAAATCATCCCTCTGCTTGCAGGGAAATTTAATCACTAATTTCCCTTGTGTCATGGTATTACTTATAAATATACATTAGACCAAGTTAAGTTGCATATCTTACACTATAATTCTAGCATAAATACAACTAGTGTGAACAGAACGTAAAAAGTTTGATAACCTGAATTGCAAAATAGGAAAAGATGGATTCTACTAAACATCATGCATGGAGGACATTAATCTGGTCTTCCGTTAGCTTGAAACTTTGAGAAAGCTGAAATTTCAAAAATGTTTTTGTTTGAATTCGGACTCACTTTATGATGTGACAGGTTGTCTTTATTACACCTTTATTTTCATTTTTGACACATTTTCTATTGTTATTCGATAACCTTTATTTCACTAAGATCCCAGTGAATTTCAATATATTGCTCATTAGATATTCAAGGACTTGTATTTGGAGGTTAGTGTCTTGGTGTACGACTCTTGAATGCTCACTCAGTACAGGCAGTAACTTTCTGCTAGTGTTATTTATTTATTTATTTTCGTCCCATTTCTATGCCCAGCAAAACTGATGCTTTCGATAAGTTTTAAAGGCCACCTGGAAGGGTGGACTTCATATGATTTTGATGCCCTGGCAACACCACAATGTTGAGCTGTAACTCTGATGACTATCAAACAGGCAAAAATTAACAATGGGCAAGCTATTTCAGTGTCACAGCATGTCAAGTCCATTGCAGTCCAGTCTTTTACACACATACAAAACCTCTTTTAGAGATCAATGAAGTACATGCCATCCAGTTGCGGAGTATTGGTTCACCATTACTATACAATCCTTTTTGGTCTTTTTCTCATTTTTGACGT
This sequence comes from Actinernus sp. WN-2022, assembly GCA_030867875.1. Taxonomy (NCBI): domain Eukaryota; kingdom Metazoa; phylum Cnidaria; class Anthozoa; order Actiniaria; family Actinernidae; genus Actinernus; species Actinernus sp. WN-2022. The sequence goes on from JAOWCC010001589.1 coordinate 100,205,836, forward strand.
ACAGTTAAAGTGCCCCACAAAAAAATCGATGCTTTTGCGTATTTGTAAAGTAAAGTTGCTGTACTGTTTTCCTGTCCAAAACTTTTTTTCATTATGACGACAGAAAGTCTTACTTTGGGGGTCCGAATCTTGAGTTTTTATGTCTGTCATTACACAAACAGAGCTAATTTTCAGAAGACAAGTGACATCATTTTACTCAACTCAACATATGAGGCTACTTTTCACACATCTTTTGCACGAACTTATAAGTAAAGTACACTTTTTTACATTTTTTTTCACAAAGGAAAGAAAAGAATGAAGTTTTGAATAGAAATATGCCTTTTGAGAAAATTACATCACAACAGCAAACTGCTGGATGAAAATTGTGTAACTACATCTATTTGGAACACACCTCAGTAAATTGTAGTGGATGTGATGTTGACGGTAAACTCGACGAAGTTCAGTTTTATTTGGTCCTTTGGCAATGTTTTTCACTGATTTGGATATTTCCGCCACTGTTTGTCCTTTTGGAACGACAAAAAGTGAAAAGAAAATGGTCAAATTTCATCATAGGGCACTTTAAAGTGTATATCAGGTCAACTGTTGTTATCATAACATTGATATTGATTCTGTATCAAGTGAATAGTATGATAGTTCTTGATTTGAGTGTTGCATCTACAAGTTGCTAACGATGTGACGTACATTTGAGTTCATTTCTTTTTCCTTGTAAATGAAACCGTTTTCCGATATTGACAAAAATGTGGTAAAATCACAAAAATAACAAAGAAAAGGTCATTTTTATCTACCAGTATGTTTTGTATAACAAATGAAGACTGGTTTTACATCACCTGCTTGAATATATTAAAAGTATAAACCTCCATACCTCATGGATGCAACACTCAAATCGAGAACTATTGTACTATTCACTTGATGTAGATTCGATATTAGTGATACAAATGTTTGACCTGATATACACTCTAAGGGATTCACATTGTTGTCAGGCAGTGGACTATGATCATTTCGCATCAATGTCCAATACATTTTAAACATTGCAGGATACTCCAATATTGTTTTCCATTACCTGCTGTTCAGTGATCTTGTGAAAAGCACTAAATTATTGTCTAGTAAGTTTGGTGAGTCCAACTAAATCTCTGCAGTCGAGCTTCTCAAGTCATTTGATGATCAGACTGTCAAAAATACATCGTAAATATTGAGCTGCAATTTTCAGCAGAACCTTCTTATGCTGTTCTGAGATTATCTACACTTCACAATGCCTGTATTCCTTATCCCTCTTTTTGTACTTATGCAGCAAGGGTTGCAATCTTAATTTACATCTTCTATTTGAAGTATATTAAGGTCTCGTTGTAGAGGCACATCATATTGTGTTATGTAGGTTGATGTGAGTTGTTTATGATTTATTTGATCAATTATTTTTAATATCTACATTTGTAGGCCCTATCTTGAAAATCATTGGGAAAGGGGTGCATTCTGTCCAAGATAGCCTTGACACATTGGATTATTTATAAACATCGTATATGCTTGAGCAAAATCATCACTACAGTTGAACCTCTCATATGCAATCATACAGTCTCTACAGCTATGTGACGCGTGACCAGTATCACAGACAATAAAGTTACATACTGTTTCACAAGCAGCGTTTTATCAGATCTGATAAAACACTGCTGCGAATTTTTGAAACGGCTTTAAAAATGTCGATGTATGGAGTCATGCAATTTTTGGCAATACGACTTACGTTATTTCGGCCAAGAAAACTGAAGCAAACTGTTATATAAATGAAGACCGTATCTATATCAGATTTAGAAACACTCATTAAACATTATTTTCTTTTTAACTCATGAATTATTAATGTTTTTGAAAGACTTCAAAGCCTTCACATGGATTTGTAGATTCAATTGACGGTTTGCAATCTAGGCGTGTCGGGAAATTACAAATGCAACTATTGGCATCAAAATAAACTAACACCATATTAAATCCGACAGAATGAAATTAAATGATATACTGATTGACAACATTCGTTTTCTCTCAATTTGCTAATTTAGTGCTGAAAATGGTAAAGCTGTCGAGTCTGCTGTGGGTAACAAGCAAACTTTGAGACCGGCTACCATCTGGTTTTCGGGTATTCATTCACTTATTTGTAATTACTGGTCATGCGTGACATCACAGATGTAATGTCAAACGAACGTGGTCTCTTAATGAGAGGCAGTCGCTTGACAAGAGGTTTGAAGTGAAGTTTTCACACGTGATGATTTCTTTTAGATCTGTTATCTCAAAGAGCACCTATAAATCAATTTTTGGAACGTTTTAATAGTATAGGATGAAACTATTGATAGATATGGGATTTTGCAGCCATGCTTACAATGCCTCATTTTGATGTTGCTGTGTTTTTTTTTTCAGATTCAGAAACATCTAACTAATGCAGAAAAATATTTCATTTCCAAACTGTATAGTACTACAGTTTACTTACTTTTAGAGGAAAGTTATTTCTTCTTACAACTTTAAACTTGTGTAAGTTAGGTGACTGTATACAAGACTGCAAAATTCCATACAAAAGTCTATAAATCCCTGATTAACACTATTAAAACTTTCCAAACATGTTGTTTCATAGGTGCTCTTTGAGATGACAGTGGTTATTTCCATGTTTGAGATCCCACTTAGCTGATCTCAAAAATCAGCATGTATGAATAAGGTTTATAGTAAACATGGTTGTGTAAAGCTAGGCTGGCCTGATGGACTCTGTAATTACTTTGGTTTTACAACACTCGATTGAAAACTGCTCTAGCCCTTCATCGTGATATTCTAATGTAAATTATCCAGTAATCCATATCTGCTGAAGAACACATCACAAGTCAACTACTGCTAATGTTCATAATCGAATCTTATCACTGATTGTTACCAGACTATGTAAGGAAACAAATAGTGTACCTCTGTGGTGGCAGGAAGTTAAACACTGGATTAAATAAAAATTGACAAGGATATATTGTATTAGTATATACCACACCAGTGAATATCACTTTTCGCATGCTCTGATTGGCTACTCAAGGACGAAAAAGGACGAAAAAGCAACATCGACTGCACCTTGCTTTCCATGGTAATTAACATTCCATTGTCAACCATAGTGCCGAAAAGGAATTTGTGGTGTTATTAATTTTGATTCAACATAAAATGAATGTGAATAGTAAAATATTTCTTGATTATAGTGTTTCAACTGAGTTATAAAATTTGTATTTACAAATTATATGCGTGATGTGACGTCAAAAAAGGTAACTTAAAAATACATGCTTTTATATACATCTGAAGCTTATATTGGTGATTTTACTAAATATTTTAACTAAATCAGAAAATGCTTCCTTCACAAGGAGACAAGACCATGAATACCTCCTTTGACATCACACATTACCATATTGGAAATATTGAACAGATTTGAGTGCTGTCTCGGTCATAAAGGTTTATAAGCATTTTACTATTCACCTTGTGTAGAATCAATATTAACGATATAAAATTTAACCTTGTATAGGCACTATAAGAATCCAGTTTGCAAAATTAGTGTCTCGACAACATTTATTGTCAAACCTTTTTTTAATCAGTCAAGTTGATCCTTTGACATTTTGCAACAATTATGTAATTCGTGAAGAATTGTAAAACCAAATGGTTAATAAACCTTGATACTAAATTAAGTGTGTTAACATTCTTTATGTAAGAGTTAGACTCCCAAGCATTAGATAGGGTCCCTAAAGCAAGAGTATTCATTGTCTGACCGGCTAAGAAAATAGTAACATTCATGAAGGAATTCTTACAGTGCGACAATGTATGACAATGCACGTACAAGATTATCCAAGCACATCAAATAAACAAATAAAACCACAAATGCCGAGCCGCTTGTATGTGATTGGATAATCTCGCACGTGGCGTGTTCACGAAAGTATGCAGACATCGAAAGTAGTCTAACATTTGCGTGCCACAGTATATATCGTTTCCAAAAATAAAACTGCATGTACTCTCTTGGACCTCAATGATCATTATTTTTTTGTATTTTTTTTGTATTGGTCATGGGAGCACGTACAACATTTGGGTGTTACAAAGGACTAGCAGTACATAATTATAGGTGAAATCAGTTTTGGATGCACTTCAACCACCTATAGCCAGAGTTCAAGAAAGACAACGAAGCTAGAGAAAAAAATGTGCCAGTAGTTGGGTACAGCTAGTAGAATACAGGTTTTTCTTTTCATTTCTGTGGGACTGAAATGTTTGTTAAGCAAATGAAAATGTTTGCAATAATTTTTGCATCTATTTACAATAAATTTAAAATTTTCTCAGTATGTTGAAAAATGTTTGACTTGATATGCCTGTTATTCTAATTTTAAGTACTGTTTAATAAACTCGCAGCAGTGTTTTATTAAACGGCTTAAAAAATGTCTAGACGTATAGAGTCGTGTAATTTAGTTATTTTGGCGATACAACCTATTTCGGCGGAGAAAGTCCAAGTTAAAGTTTATGTAAATTAGGATGAAATCTTTCACATTTAAAGTCGCTTCTCGCTCGGTGATTTCCTTTGTTTTTGCTTCATGAATTATTGAATTATTCATGAGTTTTTTTAGTACTGTTAAAACACTCGCAGCAGTGTTTTCAAAAACACAATGAAAGAAGGACGCACATCTCAAGAAAATGGTTACTTAATGAACCATTGAACCTTTGTATTCACAACGCCATGCAAAATATTCGAGGAATCACCGCCTGCAATTACGAACATCTCAAGGGAATGACATGAAGAAATTACCATACTATGTTGTTTGAAGCGGCGTTTCGCAATGCAAGAAGAACCTGCACTTGAAGGATTTGGTGTCGTGGTTTACCTCGATAAAGTTAGGACTTGGAAAACGATGTGACTGACATGACGGCAGACTAAATTTTTGATTCCGGCACAAAATATGTAAGTTTGATGCACGTTTTTATTATTTTACGGCTTTGAGTTTGGTTTAATAATTGGAACTAAACAGTGGCTCGGTAAACAAGTAATGGTAGTTGGATAACTTCATTTTAAAAATATTATCTGTGTATCTCGGTAGTCTGCTGCTATGATATTAGTAAATTTAGTGCAAAATTTATTATAGAGGTACCTATGTTCCGTGTACTTTTTGCCATCTTTGGGTCTTTATCAGTGAATTCTTAATTAGGATGAAACTTTATATAAGATTTCATGGTCATTAGTATTCTTTATTTAAAACGTTCATCCTAATTAGCAATTCAATGAGAAAGCTGAAACATCAATAGAAATTCCATTGTCTCAATCATTAACCCCGTTTCTCCCTGGGACAGAATTCAAATCCCTCCGCGGGCCTTTTAGGATGAGATAAGGAGCATGCACGTGACTGATTTGCTTCATCTGATTGGACAAAATGTCATTAATTATTCATGAGTTTTTGAAATAATGTATAGTCAGTCACTCATTAAAATTCTCCAAGTTATTCACTGACAGTATTTCATATATAGGAAATACTAACAAGGCTTTTATGCACTTATCAATAGCTTTAGCCTGTACACAGACCTCCGTAATCCCTTCAAAGGAAGGAAAAAGGAGGTCTGTACTACGGATGAGTTAATCATGTTCTAGGCCACGTGGATAGCTACAGGAATGTTGTAACCAGTCGCTGATTGGCTGGTGCCTCATAGCGGGTGCTGATTGGCTTAGCGGTTATGTTGACCTTAGGAAGTTTGAAAAAACTTGCAGGGAACAAACTAAATTCTTCTTCAGATATCGTCTAGTTCTTCAGATATCGTCTAGTTCTTCAAAACGTAAAGAAAGTCCATGTTCAAGAGCTCTTTTTGCAAAGCGAATGGCTGTGGGAGACGATCAACCAGAAGCAATATCAATAGCCTTGGCGGTCAGGCGAGTTGCTACGAGCGCGACTTCTCAAACCTCACCTCGAGTTCACGTCCCCCGAGGAAAGAAATATCTCCCCCTTCCTTTGAAGGGATTACGGAGGTCTGTGTATAGGCTAGCGAAGAAGGGAATTTATTTTATTTCCCCCGCTTCCCAGCGCGTCCTCCCTCTGTCTCTTGCATTGCCGTTAACAATAGGAAATGAACAATCTGAAATCTACAATGTGTACTGTCTCGTGTTTCTCGGCCAATGGAAATCGAGATGTAGTTTATGCAAAACGATTAACGACATTGTAGCACAGACGTCCCTTCCCGAGTTTTGAGGGGAGACCGACGGCTGTACAGGCTACAATAGCTTAAGCCCAGTTCAAACGTACTTTTCATGCGCCGTTCTTAAAGTGCCCATGAACCTATTTTTTTAATATATCAATTCTAAATCAAGTGAAAGTAGAATGGTAACATTTTTGTTGCTTTGAATGCTGTGCCGCTGAGTTAATAGTCCAGTCAATCTGTGGATTAAGTTCAAACTAATTACAACAAAAGCTTTTTCAGCGAAATATGAAGCATCTAAATGACCTTTTTAACATATCAAAAGTTCCACAAGATTCCATGGTCGGAACACCTTGATATTCGGAATTATTTATTTTTGCTATTTTACCACAGGGTTCCCGCGTATCGCACTATAGAAAAAACGCATAAATTGAACAATTTAAAGTTTTTTCTTCGTGTAACTAAACCTAGAGGCGCTGAATTCGCTTGGATTTCATTCGGGATACGATTAATGGCTACTATTTAGATTTTTAGTAGATAATTTTACTATTGTAGACTAACCACAGGGAGCCCAACCCAAGAAATAATAAAATACTGCAAAATTCTTACTGTTGTTTCATATTTACTGCTACTTTATACTTAAAAGCCTTTTTATCATACAAGTATGGTTAACTTTATTCTCTTTAAATGTTGGATGTCCTGGATTCATTAAAGCTTCGCGCTATTCAGCTAAATATTCATCAAAACGGGTCAAAGATTATACTTCAATAGTTTCTAAAAAATCCTCTTCCTCGGTCAGATCAGACTCTGGTGCGTTTGTGCAGTTAGCTCCTTTGCACCCGCTACATGCTGCAGAGCACTTCAAGTTGTTCTTCCGACAAGAGCATCTGTTGTTCCTGCAGTCACCCTTGCAGCCACAACGAATCATCTCCAGTAAAGAGGCGTGTGCTGGAGGCAAACTGGTGCGCTCTGGGGTGAATTTTCCATTTTTCAGCTGCCAGCCCCATTCGAGAGGTGGCAAATCTATGCCTTTCCATTGTTGGACTTGGAGGAACACTCGCTGGCTGTGGTAACTGGCAGCAGCTGATGTTGGTGGAAGGTTCTCTGGCTGCAAAACAGCATTGCCCGTTGAAACTTTCTGGCAAAATCGCGAATAACGTAGCGTATTTAAGCTCTCATCTTTTTCGCCGCTGTACAGACACACCAGTGCCCTTTCTCCTGCTGCAATCACGTCCTCTTTGCTAACAGCATTTGCATCCCCGGAGAACAATATTGCCTGGTCTTTGAAATACGCACTTGCCTTGAACTTCTTCAGTCCGGTCGCCTTCCCAAGACCATGAATGCGCGATGTTGTGTCGCATCCTAGCAGGGCATGTATGAAGAGAATGTTGCTGCAGATATCAGGACCTAATGCTGACTTTGTTTCCCTCACATTCCACACCCTGCTGGTCTTGCTGCGTTGTCTGGGCTCCGGTCTGAAGAAGAGGTCTTTACCATCGATGTCACCATGGTAAATCATAAGGTGACTAGAAGGTCAGTGTCATCCCCAACTAAGACTGTGCTGTTCGACTTTGCTGATTCGACCGCGGTTTTAACAATCAGGAGGTCAGCATCATCAGGAGCCTGGATTACATTGCAGCCAGCGTTCAGGAGCTTCTCTGACAAGAGATTGATGAACTTTTGTTTGTTTTCCTCATTTGCTAGGAAATCTTTCTTCTTCAATGGTACTATCATGTCACTCTGGAATAACACAGGTGGCGAGCACGAACTTCCCCGTCTCTGGTGCGTGCAGTCCTTCGTGCTGGGACCATTTCCATACCCATCAAAAACAACCGTGGGCGATCCGTACCTCCTCTGGATGTACTGGATATAGAGTGAGCACACGTCGTCGTAGATTGTACCACGTGGCCAAGTTACTCGGTGGATAAGAGCGCCGCCATCAAGAACATAGTGGGCTTCCCTGAGGCATGGAGTTTGCACGCTTTCAGTCATCTTCCAGAGAGCGTCGGCTAATGCTGGCTTGTCAGCTTTTCTCAGTAGCAAAGAAGTGTCAAACAACGCTGCAGGGTAGCTAGACATTTCATGTTCAAAAAATGAACCAGGGTTGTCATACTGGCCGCTTGTCGCCAACACACTGAGCATTTGGAAAAGCAGCTGTGGGTCAATTTGAATGCTGCCATCTTTGAGGTGAACGGATGTTTTGCATGCAAGGGTTTTCACCTGATATTTCTTCTGAAATGAGTGTTCATGTACATCTTTACCCGCCATTTTCTTGATTATCGAGTCGCCCACTTCTTTTGCCTTCTCGCAATTCACTCCGTCTTCGGCTACGACACCAGTTGCAATGTTTCGCAATGATGGGTCTGCGCAGAACGGGTCTCTTTGGGTGAAGAACCAACTATCTTCTGAAGGTCGCTGTGGTCGCGTTCCATTCTTGCGCGGGTAGCTTCCTTATGAGGTCCACTACTGGTATGTTGGTCGCTTGTATGGAAAGAACTTCCGGTAAGATTTTGCATTGACTGATTTATATCTGCGCAGGCTGGCATTGACATGACCCAAGTCAAACGTTGAGTTTCACTCCAGACGACCCCGCACCGCTATCGCCCAATCGTCGTTCCGTTCCTTGCACAGTCTACCAATGGATTCTTGGAACTCTATTGTTCTCACGCTTATCATGACGTCGAGCCCTTTTTTCTTGCCATCGTACTTTGCAGGCTGACCGCAAAATAAACAATGCTCTGAAGAGCTGAAGGATAGGTGGGTTGAGCGCCGCCTGACTGAGCTTGCATTTTCCTCGCATTTCGTATCAGATGATTTCCCACGTGGTCTCAGCAGATCGAGCCGGCATTTCTTGTGAACTTTTAGGCCAGGCTTTGCATTAACTCATAGTTAATAGAGTGGAATGGTTATGAAACCCGGCAAACTTCAAAGGGGCTAACAAAGGCGCTGCGATTTATGTTGGAAGGGGGCAAGACAAAAGATTGTGCAGGGTCATAGTTCATTAGCGTCCCCTGAACGACTGAACTCACACGTTTCTATTGGCTGATTGATTAACACATTGGAATTTCTATTGTGTTTTGTGCAGGGTAGTGGTTGAAAAAAGCTAACAAAGACATATAACAAAGAAGGTCGCTGGGTTTCATAACCATTCCACTCTATTAACTATGATTAACTGCAGGATTGATTTGATTAATTTTTAGGCATCCCTTCTCAGTTAGCTTGGAAAATAAGCTCTCATCCTTCCCCACGTCTTCACCACAGATGCAGCAGCTGGATTCTATTCCCAAACGGGACAACTTCCAAACTTCAACTAAAAGTGACCGAACAAAGATGTGATTTTGCCGCTTTAAATACATTATCACTCAAAATTGTGCATGGAAAAATACAGAAAAAGCTTAAATGAACTTACCTTCAGCAATTACATGCCCAATTAACAAAGAAAGAAGGAAAAAACGCCATAAAAAGTAATAATATGCTGTTGGAATTTCCATTCATAGCTATCAAGCCAGTACCTCGTTCGATTGTGTAAGGCGTTCCTCGCAGAAACGAACAGTCCTGGATATCAATTTTAGATAGTTTTAGCACCTTATTCACTAGATTTTGTGCTGCTTTAGAACATATTTTGACTGTGATAGCTTTGTTTCACAATTTCAATCGTGAATACTAAAAAATCCTTTTTTAAAATAGTGATAAACAAATTAACTTAATTTCCGACGGATGGGATACCTGTGGATAAATCGTTTTTTGCTTTAAAAAGCTCAAATTGTGCAAAACGCGCGAGGAAAAGAGTAACAAGTTTACAGGACAGTACAAACAATGTTTTCAACATGATAAAAACTATTTCTATTTCCACGTAATAATAGAAACCCGTTATTTGTTATTTTTACAATGCGCGGGTACCCTGTGGTACACGGGAAAAAATTAAACGCCATTTTAACCTTGTTCCGACACGAGAATTTTGTGGAACTTTTAGTATGATGTTTATGAAGGTAAAAGTAAGCCAAAACCGCCTTAAAAGCTTTTGTTGCAATTAGTTTGAACTTGGGCTACAAAAATTCATAGATTGACTGGACTATAAGGAGGTTTTAATATCCAAAATGCTAATTACATGACGTCAGGGGAGGTATTTGCAATCATTTCTTAGTGGTTGTGAATGGGCGTGACTGTTTGCGAACTCTCTAGCCCTTACTCTGATGTTAAACATTTTTTTTGTTTCATTTGAATTTCGCGCGACAAGCAATCAGTAGGGAGCACTCAAGCGGAGCATCACGCCGATGTAAAATCAATAAAGGTACGCCTGTTGATTCAGACGTCGTTCTTAATCAGCCGTTCCTAATTTATTCACTGACCACTCAGGCTTAAAGTACAGCGATGAACAACAGAATGTTTCCTACATTGCAAAGATGGCGGATAGCGAGGTCAGAGCGCAAATGTTCGCACTTCGTAGATTGCTGTTTCTCCGCTTCCCTCGAGCATGGCCGACAAAATCCAATATATTGGTATCTTCGACCCAGCCGGGATGCTTCTGTCGCCGTACTTGTATATAGCACACTCCCGGGATAAGGGCATGTCGCATCCGATGAAAAAGTATTTCGTGGTTCTTAAACATGAACTACAAATTATATCTGAACATTACTGATGCTCGCGCACCACTCCGCCATCTCGGTTTGCAAAACGAGTCTGGAAATGACATGCACGCGCTTTACTTTAATTTGAATTTATTTAAATAACAATTGCATTCGTGGTTACGGCACATGGAAAGTATGGCGTATGAATCAAAAGCCGTTCTGTCAGCCGTACTTCACGGCTGAACAACTCACAGATGACATTTGAATACATTACCATAACTTATGCATCGGACTCGACCCACTGCCGTAATTTTCGGCCGACCCTGAGGCGTGCCGAACGCCTGAGCCGCTCCAAATCAAATAGGCCGTTCCAATTCGATTCAGAGGCCGTTCTTTTCATGTACCTAATTGCAACAATTAAGAACAGCTCATGAACTGGCCTTATATTACAGTGGCACTATGAATAGCAGTTCCTTAACCCTCACTTTGATGTAATGAAGCACTATTCAACTGTATCTAAATTAGTTGTGCTTGTTTAAGAGGGTGTTGGTGTCGTGCAAGAATGGTGGTTTCAATGGCGCTTCATTACATCGAAATGAGGTGTTCGGGCCAATACTAATATCAGCTGTAATATCAGCTATTGAAACCCCAACTCCCCCTCCCCCGGCAGTAGGTGGGGATTTGATTTTAAAAGTCCCCAATGTAAGAACCCCGGGCAATTTTTTTTTGGGCCCCAGTTCAGATCAATGAACAACTTTACCATGAGGCCTTGCGCGCCCAATCCAAGATGGCGGACAAAGATGGCGGACTTGGGGAAAGGAAATTGTTTTCGGGGTGGTGCAAGTACAATTTTGACAACTGGGTTGACGTAATTCAAGAAACCACGTGATGTTGCCATAATAAAGGGAGGAGTGGGTCAGTAAGAAATAATACGCAGTGGGTGGCTGGCGGCAACTTGTAGTTCATGTTTCATTTTCGCGGAACTTACGAATTCGGCACCGGCTTTTGCGCGGGATCGTGGGATTTTCAGTATTCTTTAATACTATTGAACCTGGATTTTTCTAACCGCTGGAGCCGAATAAGGGTTTGAAAAATCTCGACAACTCTTGTTTCCTGAACAGTGCAATTCAGTACTTGTTCAGACATTTTTGCGTAGTTTCCGGACATGTCATCAATCGAAAAGTTGAGAATAAACTTTAACTACTTATGATTCTTTTCCCGATACAAAAACATTAGGCTTTGTTTTTATAATTTTGTTGGTTGTGCGAAGCGATTATATATATCTCGGTATTTACAGAGAGATGACAAGGGGATCTTCTCAAATATGAAAGGTAATAAATACCCCTATAATAAAGTGCTAATGTAAAATAAACAAATTTCCTTATGCAAGGCACAACGATCAACGCATTACTCTTTCGTGTTCGCCTTTCACGACTTTATGATTTACGCGAACTTGGCGAGACGTTTTCGTGCGCTAATAAATATTTTCTGGACCGCAAGTAGCTCAATTTATAAAGGGAAGACACACTTCAGGGGCAGATTCCGACTTCGGAAGAATGGTATAATCCCCAAAAGGAACAAAGAATATTTTATAAAAAAATTGTCGTGATATCATAATAAAATATATTATTTTTAATTTGTAAATTATATTAGCACTCGCAGAACCCCCCCCCCCCCCCCCCCCCTCCAATTAGTTTCGCCCATCCGTATTTACTTTGCCAATACATTGTGCAGAGTTATAAAACAACATTCATATATATGTATGTATTTGTTACATTTGTACCAGGTCAGAGAAAGGTACTAATTTATAATTTAAATTTCTTCAGGGAAATTATGGGTTATCCAACAATCTTTATTTTTTTTGGTGGTCATTTTCAATCAAAATATTGGAGGTGGGGTACTTGTGAATTTGTGTTTGGTTTTGGTATTCTTTATGAGGGTGGGGGAAGGAAAGTAGGGTTATGCAGGTTATATGTTTATAAAGACTATACTCTTTCCTAGGTTATACTGATTTGTTTCATTTCCACCCCTAATTCCTTAGAGTTGAAGTCTACTTTACAGTAACAATATTTGCAATAAATACAACAAAATATACTTCTTTATTATCCAATACATGCAGGCTTGAACCCATTATTTGTGCCTGGCCAACAAGAGAATGTACATGATTTCATGCCTTCCTTTATAAATATTAGCTATCCCATGGTCAGCTTTTGAACTTTTCAGTTGTGATATTGGAAGTAAATTAAAGACTGCATTGATTATGACTATACCACAGGGGGGCAGGTTATTTATTCAGATTACGTCATATTTTTATGACTCCCCCCAGAATAAACTGCTTATTTAAATAATTTTAGCAACCCCCCTCCATCCTTTCAAAAATTTAATACACCGCCGTCCCTAGCACTCCCCCCAGGCCATTTCCATATGCAAACTAGCATTATTTAACAAGCATAATTTTACAGAACTGTCATTTTGGGCTGTGAAACTCTGTTTAATACTACAATATGTAGAAAAGCTAAGAATAAACCATAAAATTAACTGTTATTAACTACCACTAATTTGGTGTCTGTAAAACGTATTTGTTGCTGCATGGTATTCCAAAACTACACAAGAATATATTGTCATTTAATAGATATAAAACATTATCATTAATTCCTTACATCAGGCATTCCTAGTTGCATATATGCAACCTTAAGAAAAAGTGTTCTGGGGAGGACCGGGAAGGTTTTTAGATTTTAGATTATTGCAAGTGCATTCTCCTGCATTTCTTAAGCTAGCTCTATTTAGTGCATTAATTAGCCATTCTGTGCACGTACCATTTTAAGTGTAAATACGTAGGTCTTTGTTTGACAAACATTAAAAAAATTACATTAATCCACCCAACCTTTCATAAATAATTTTTAAGATTCCCCCTTCTAAAGCCTGTTAAAACAAATTGGGATCCCCTTAAAAATCACCTGCCCCCCTCCCCCTGTCAGGTATACATATTATGAATACAGCCTAAAGGAATAAAAAGAACCCTGTAATTCTTGGGTTCCAATTTTGTTTGTTTTATCAGAAAACCTAACAGTATTTTTCAAGTGTTTAGAAGCAGTTTGAATTAAGGCTATACCAATTATTTGTAATTGTTGCCATTTACATAAAATTATATATATATACTAGCACACTAATTGTTATATAAAAGCTAGCTCAGAATGCATTTTTATTCGCTTTTGAAACACTCACATTTACAATAATTTTTGGCTGTGATTAAAGGTTTTTTCTACAATAAACAGCTAGTGCACAACCTTCTGATTAATTAGTCAATTAAGCTTTAATAAATAATAGTGTTATCAGAGTATATAATCTATAAATAATAATGCACATGCATGCATGTCAAGACCTCAGGTATACCTGATTTACTTAATGATATTAATTAAGGGAGCAAATACATACTATATACAATTATATATATATAATTAACTAAGGGCAACAAATTAAATTGCTAAATGTATGTAAAATACCACAGGCAGTAATAGGAAATAAAACAACAATTTGATTAATTACCAATGAATTGATCGTTATTATTTAACACAACTTTTAAATTTAAAATGCATGTAAGTGTGTGCTCAGTATATTATAATATTATATATAAATGGGCAACATACATGCATGACTGGCCTACTACTAACACTTGAAAAATACTGTGTTTTAATAGTTAATATGTTTTCTGACAATTACAATTTTACAGTATTACAGCTAGGGTTTTTTATTTCTTTAATCCACCTAATTTACCTTTTACATGTACTTCAAATTCCAATATCACAACTAGAAACGTTCAAAAGCTCCAAGGGGTAGCTTATTTATGAAGGAAGTCATGAGGTCATGACTACATCCTCTTGTTGGCTGGCACAAAATAATGGGTTCAAGCCTGTGTTGGTTAATAATTAAAGTAAGTACATTTTATTATATTTATTGTAATTATATTGTTACTCAGTAAAGCAATATGAGACTTCAACTAAGGAAAGGGGTTGAACTGAAACAAATCAGCATACCTAGGAAGGGATAGGGTAGGGTTATGATTAAGTGCAATTGTTAAAGTCACCCAAAATTACAATCAAAATACCCTTACTCTTTCTCTACCAGGTACAAATGTAACAATATGTATACATAGTAGATATATATGATTTTTTTTATATAACTCTGCATAAAGTATTGGAAAAGTATTTTTTTTATAAGAACTAAGAGGGGGGGGGGGGGGGTGCTATACTTTTTAAAATTATATTAATTATATTTAATATACAAATTAAAAATAATATTTTCTTATGAAATTACGACAAATGTTTATAAAATATACTGTGTTCCTTTTTCCTTACGTAGGGAAATTCGTTTTTTTAACATTCACTTTGATCCCTCTGCAGAGAATAATCGCTTTGCACAATCGGGAAAAGAATCATAAGTAATTAAAGATTACAATTAAAGGTCTTACAATTTTTAATAAGGAAACTTAAAATTCTCACCTTTCATCAACTTGCAGCTTTTCGAATATATGTCTCAAAGGTATAAACGCTTACGAGCAAGTACTGAATTGCACTTACTTTCATGATCACCGTTCAGGAAACAAGAGTTGTCGAGATTTTTAAACCCTTATTCGGCTCCGGCGGTTAGAAAAATCCAGGTTTAATAGTATTAAAGAATACTGAAAATCCCACAGCCGGTGCCAAATTCGTAATCTTCCGTGAAAATGAAACGCCGCCAGCCACCCACTGCGTATTATTTCTTACTGACCCACTCCTCCCTTTATTATGGCAACATCACGTGGTTTCTTGAATTACGTCAACCCAGTTGTCAAAATTGTACTTGCACCACCCCGAAAACAATTTCCTTTCCCCAAGTCCGCCATCTTGTCCGCCATCTTGGATTGGGCGCGCAAGGCCTCATGGTAAAGTTGCTCACTGATCTGAACTGGGGCCCAAAAAAAAAAATTGCCCTCCCCGGGGCACTGGGTGGGGCTGCCCTGGCCAGGTCGGTGGTGGTTTCTGGCCCTCACCTTTGTGAGACCTGGCAGTAAGTAGATGAACTTGTCTTGGTTTATTACTCGGGCTGCCTGTGGCAGCACCGAGTCTTAAAATGCAAGTCGTTATTATTATATTTTTTTTATTCCGTGTAGCAAGATTTCTGCGCATGCGTTAAAGGTCAAATTCACACCAATCAGATTGCACTGTGCTGGTCACGCAACAATTGCCAGGTTAATTTATTTACATAATTTAATACAGTAAAGCAAGATGGCGGAGGACCCGCGAGCAACTTTCTCTCTAACTTGGAGTCTCATCTCTCAAAGTTAAGCCAGTTTAATGTTTTATTTAACTTCACTCGTGCGAAAGCCTTCGCTATAGACTATATCGCAACCCCGCCGTCGCAGTGCACTCTGGGATGGATATCTGTTCCCATTGTTAAATCCAAGATGGCCGCCCAACAACAACAATGAAAAACCGAGATATCCATCCCAGAGTGCACTGCGACGGCGGAGTTGCGATATAGTCTAGGACCGCGTTTTTTACCCAGATGGCCAGTGATTTTATATACGACACGTACGACGACCTGAAGCCAGTGAACGGGCCAGGAACCGGAAAGCTAAAATTCGAAGAAATAGATATTGGAATTTATAAGCCATCGGCAAACATCCGAGGAGAACATCTTATTCTGGGTGAAGGCACTTCAAGACCAATATTATGAGTCTCTTAAAAACTGTTAGAGATTTAAATTTACCGTAAGTTGGATCAGAGAGTATTGAGATCAAGTTATTTCGTTCCAGCGAGGATATTGACCTAGCGGAAACGGTACAAGCCGTCGAAGGATGTTACTTATAATCATCCACGTCTACTTAACAACAGGAATAGTTATGTGCCAAGGCATGGGCAAAGATTGAGTTTCCCAGATTACAGATGAAAGTAGAGAACTTAATGAATGAAGAAACAGAGGTCACGCGCGACATGCTTGAGAACATGTTCAAACGGCTTACTGTATTTTGCGAAACGAAACGGCTTTGCGAAATTGCGAAATCATAAATAAAATATAAAAGAGATAAAGAGAGTCTATTCAGTTAGAGCCAGGAGAATCGAACAGCCGTAAACTCGAGGAGTGCGCACATTCTATTGACTCATGTACTGGAAACTATTGTGTACACCTTGAAACATATGGATTGATAAAAGTTTGCTCTTCGCGCTCATATGAGTTTGCTCTACGCGCTCTACGTGCTCTTTTGCATTTGATAATTACTTCTAGAGCTTCATATGAATGGCACTTGGTCACAAGACTATCCTCTTTCGGATCCCCCGGTTATTTTCGACATTAGGGATTTATTCTTGGAGCCGTTCGTACAGTTTAGCGAAGATGTGTCGAAAGTAGAAACGTTCACAACGTCTTGTCACCAAAGTGCGTCATAGTAGTTCGATGTATTGACTCTTATGTAGTCGATAATAACTTCTATAGCTTCATATGTATGTCATTTGGTCACAAGGCTATCGTGTTGGAGTTCGTGAGATTATTTTGCCAGAAAATAAAGGTTTTATCTAACTTTTCGTACAGTCTTTGCACTCGGTTCACAGAATTTTAGCCTCGTTTCCATGCCGTAGATATGTATTTCTTAGTTATGCCCTTTGGACATGAAATAATTTTCCAAATGGCACCATGTTTTTATTTCTACATGTTTAATAACACAGTTCTCTGCTGTAAAAAAATTTTAGAACATTCTGTGAAATGTTTCCTGTCTTAAAGTCTTAAGTTTGGGAACGTAACACAAGCACACACATGCACACACATGCACACACATGCACACACATGCACACGCATGCACACGCATGCACACTTTTCCGGTCTGAATCTGTATATAATTATCCTGTACCTCACAGATTTGAAAAGCCAATATCTTCCCTGTTGTTTTGATGGATGGTTTCGATGCACAGAAACGACGAGTTCACTTTCTGTGCAATATCAAGACAAACAAGAGGCCTTGAGTGGCCTTAACTCGGGCCACCTAGAAATAGGTTAATTTATAATACATGGAGTTCTAGCATATTTTTGTGCCATAACATGGTTTGTGCCAGGGGAACTGGATAATTGATTAACTACTCATGCTCGTGATAATTTACATATAATGGCATGGACCTTTTACAGGACTGCAATCACATGGTTGTACTAGATGGCAAACAAATCTTAATTCACATATTTAAAGGCACTTGTGTGAGATTGGTAGTGTTATTAACAAAACCTGTTTGTAAATGCTATTTTTCACCTTCTTCCAATTCTCAACCCCCAAAGGTGGTCATGGTCCCTTACGGGAGCTTCTAATTACAAAGTTTTACTGATAATAGGCCCTTTGCATGACAGTTGTTTTCCGTATCGTTTAAACAATTTCATCTATATTGCTTAATACAAACTCTCATCTCTCCAAATCCTTTATATAGTCTTTAATATATTATTTTCCAAGTTTTAGGTTCATATCTTTAAAACTGAAGGAATGGCAAGACCCCCCCCCCCCCCCCCCCCCCCCTGCATCTCCCCTGCTAGTTTTTGACTAGTCCCTAATGTTTAATAAAATATTGTGTGTTGATTTCATGCATGTAAACCACTTGGAAAATAACTATTTTTAAAAAGAGGGTAACACTAGGCTGTTTTCTATTGTTGGGTAGGCCTAATACTATCGCTCGTTTCGAGAAGTTCAACCCGACTCCTTTCCTGCCGCCGAAAAACGAATACAGCGCCACGGTATCTCGATTTCCATTGGCCGAGAAAAACGAGACGGTATAAAACATTTGAGGTTCATTGTAGATTTCAGATTGTCCATTTCCTATTGTTAACGGAAAGAGAAGGCGAAGTGAAGAAAGTAAAATAAATTCCTTCTTCGAGGTACCCTGGATCAGAGGTTGCCGGAAACCGCCTCTCCTAGATCACATTAGCTTCTCCTTTCTCACATCAACGATTCGGCTGCAACCTCTGGCCGCCCGTTGTAGGCGATTGTTTTTCTAATTCCATTAAGTGTTTGAATAAGCCAATTAGAGAACGCGTTATATCATCAGAGTCAGATCTTGACCCTGGCACGCTGATTGGCTGAACTTCTAAAAAGGCTTGTGATTAGTTGACCCTCTCACACATGATCATGTGACTTGAAAACCGGTTTGTAAAGCTCAGTAACGTGAGACGGTGTCGTTTATTTTGGTCAAAAGTCTGTTTTAAGGTTACCGTCTACCTTCGCGGCATGTTTTCTTTAAAAAATGTTTTTTGTAATTCTTTTGAAATTGATGGATTGATCTTCATCTTTCCGAAAAAATTTTTTTAAACATGCAAAAGTTTGCGAGATATTGAAAAAAACGTAATTTGAAGGAAAGTAAATAAATCGCTTAGGCGTGATAAATCCCTCTGATCCCATTACGTGCCACAGTCACCCCGCTGAATTTTTGCGGGAAACTACATCCGGAGCTTCAGACTCACAGTGAGCCGTGACTGGTGAGTTCAGTGATTGTATAGCGTTTCATTTACCGGTATATCGATCGTGGATATGTCCAGAAGAGAAAATAATAATCCTTGGATAAAAGGTAAAAAAAGAAGACAGGCCCCAAGAAGATTCAAGAGAATGAGCTCGAGAAGGAGCAAAGTTTCAATACGGAGAAAAAGTGATGCTCGCGGAAAGCGACATAGGCTCGTGGTTCGAATAGCCTTCATGTTCGACGACTCCCACTTCGAGTTCTATTAGTACTGCTACAACTCCGACGGAAAGCTGCTCAGCTAGTAGGCTTAAACTTTTGCGAGGTACAAGAAAAGAGACGGAAGATTCAGAGAGCCTCACGCAGCGAGTCCGCATCCGACTCCGATTCTAACTGATGTCTTGGGTGACTCGCAGTTTCTAACCTGGGCCGTGGTCAATCCAGGAGTTCTAAATCGTGAACTTGAGCGAAGTTCAGCCGGTCGATTTTGCGGAACTGAAGGAATCATCGTAGCTAACATAGCAGGTTTAGGATCAACATCAACGTTCGGAGCACGAGGTTGCCTGCCACTCGCTTTTCCCTTCGCTCTTGTTTGCGGCGTTGCCTTTCAACGCGATTTAGTTTTCGATATCCGGCCCTCTCCCTTCTTGGTACAACCCGTTGATTTACCTTTCTTTTCCCCTTTTGCGCATTATCTCTACATGTAGTTTTGGCCATAACGCAACGCTCTTTTGAATACTTGTGACACGACACTAGTATGTATATTTCTTATGCAATTTGAGCCGCGTACTAATTTCCCGCGAATTCATAAGCTCCGGGGATCCTTACATATAATTGGCTGGTTGGTTTAAGTGTTGACGTTTGCTTTGATGAGGTGTGATGTGTTTCCTAACCTTCAGAAGCCAAAAACGCCGATAGATTTTTATGCGTATTCACTGTCTTTGGGTGAATTTATAGGGTATGAAGACTTGTCAGATCTTGATGAAACTTGGCTTAGCGTTGGAGGAGCTACATATGAACCAAAGTGTGTGAGCGTTTAGCGATATTTTAATTATTTTTCTTATAAGAGTACTTGCCGTGATGAAACACAGAAACTATTTCGATTGAAACTTTGAAGATGAATTGCATTTGAACAAAGTAAAATATTAAAAAACGCTCACACGCTTTGACAGGCCATCATGTGCTGATTGACATTATGCAGCTGAATCGTCCGTAGGCGCGAACGCGGAGGGACATAAATTCACTTCTGTGAGACTCGTCTTTTTTGCGTTTGTTGCCTTAGCATTTACTGAAAATGTAATATTTGTGCAAAAAAAAACATTTCAGCGCATTCTACATTATATAACCTTTCCAGTGATATATAGGTTTCTATACTTTCCTTTAAAATGATGCGCGTGCGATTTTATTTGCGAGAGACACCCGCGAAGGTATACGGTAACCTTAATAGAAATGGATTCCGATGCGTTGCTTCTTGAAATCGCTTTCGCTTTGGCGGAAACTTTGGTTTGCACTCGTTGCGGTTAGCCTGTACACAGACCTCCGTAATCCCTTCAAAGGAAGGAAAAGGTGGTCTGTACTACGGATGAGTTAATCGTGTTCCGACATAATTTTGCATAAATTACATATCGATTTCCATTGGCCGAGAAACACTAGACAGTACACATTGTAGATTTCAGATTGTTCATTTCCTATTGTTAACGGCAATGCAAGGACGCGCTGGGAAGCGTGGGAAATAAAATAAATTCCCTTCTTCGATAGCCTATATACACAGAACTTTTACACAGACCTTCGTAATCCATTCAAAGGAAGGGATTTGGAGATCTTTCTCAGTATCCTCGAGGAAGTGGAAGATTGGATGGATTCGTGAGTTTGAGAACCACGTGAACTCGAGGTTTGAGAAGTCGCGCTCGTAAGCAACTCGCCTGACCGCCGAGGCTATTGATATTGCTTATGGTTGATCGTCTCCCACAGCCATTCGCTTTGCAAAAAGAGCTCTTGAACATGGACTTTCTTTTCGTTTTGAATAACTAGACGGTATCTGAAGAAGAATTTCGTTTGTTCCCTGCAAATTCTTTCAAACTTCCTAGCTAGGCACTTTCTGCATATATGTTGAGGCCGACTTTTTACTTGAAATTCGAGAGAAATAATTTATTCCCAGACTTCAAATGCAGCAGTTCCATGAACGATATTCTTATCATTTTTTTCTCGATATTAACCGAGTACTGGACACAAAATGACATAGCAATTCGTCTTAATACAATTCCAAACTAGAGTGAATCGAGCTCGGATTTTCCCACGGAGCCAGAACTAAGGTCAACATAACCGCTAAGCCAATCAGCACCCGCTATGAGGCACCAGCCAATCAGCGACTGGTTACAGCATTCCTGTAACTATCCACGTGACCTAGAACACGATTAACTCATCCGTAGTACAGACCACCTTTTCCTTCCTTTGAAGGGATTACGGAGGTCTGTGTACAGGCTACGAACGATGTGACGTATTTGTAAGTGCGGTCAAGCGTTTTGTCAAGGAGTTGTTTTCTTACCATTCCCACTTCGAACCAATCTACACTAGGCATGGGCTAACTAGCGATAGGACTTAGCGAAGTGAAAGTGAGAGCCATGTTCGTTTCTTTCATAGGAAATATCGATTCTTACCCTACTAAGCTGCCAAGTTTTTCTCGCATTTCCTTTTGCACTTCTTGCTTGAGTTCGGCTCGAACCTGATCCGGACTTTTTTCACCTATGGAAGTCTCGCGACGAATTTCAGACCTCATAATCTCATACTTATTCGCTTCGTTCAGGATGAGACTGTATTCAGAGTCGGATACGTTTTCATCGCGTAGGGCCTTCGATACTAGATCGCGAATCGTATTGATTTTCGCCTTTGCCAACATATAGTTGTCCTTTCGTGTTTAGAAACCTTCATTCCTAACTTCTTAGCTCCAAGGGTCGTAGATGCTGAAATTAATCCACATAGCCCACCAACAACTCCAAGTGGTAGACCAATCACTATTCCAACCCCAGTCAACGCTACGCCCAATCCAGATCCAGATAAGATCACAGATAGACCTCCCGTTGCCACTGCGATACCATGAACTATTCCTTGAGAACGTGCATACTTCTTGCGCACACCTTCGTAGTGTCTTTCTTGGCCTTCGATGTCCGAAAGCGTGTCTCGGATCGTTTGCAGTCTAAAGTTCTTTCCAGTGTCACTAGCAATCTGTGGATAGATATTTGGTGCTGAGGGAAACGGTTGAATCGAATCGCCTTCCATTGTACGTTATACATATAACTTACTCAAGCTTCAACACGTACAGTATAGGTCGACCATGGAAGTCTACGATGTTGCCTTTCTCATCGCGAACTGTCAGACTAAGACTGCTTCGCATTGTCCCTAGAGCTCGGAGAGGTAGGGGGGGCAGTGAGGCATATGTTGATTTTGCGAATCCTTCGCCTCGGATCTCTACTCTAGCTAGGACTTTCGAGGGCTTTCCCTCGAGAAGTGAGAAGCTGGAATCCACCACATCGCAGTGGACATACACTGTGTGGATATCTTGTATCGTCAGTTCATGATCACCCACTTCGATCTTCATCTTTCCCGACCCATATTCTTTTCCTTTAACACCCAACAGTGTGCCAAGCTCATTACTGCACGTGATTTCTTTCTTGACCTTTAGGATCCAAGACCTACTATATGGAGGCTTCTCGAATTCCACAGCGCCAGCAGCGATCGCGGGTTTAAAGAATGGTTGAAGACTTGCCATATCATGGTGCCCTGCAGCAGCAATATTGTATGGGAACATGACGCCCCCAGCATCCCACCAGAACGAAACCTCCTCCGCTAGGTTCCACCAACTATTCTCAATAGTTACCTCGACTAGCGAAACATTCTGTATAAGAATAGGGTTGTCGAAGTAGACAGTATGGTCAGCCGATGTGGCGGTGACATTAAGGATCGTCATTATGTGTTGAAGGTATAACTATACATGTGTATATCTTCAATACGACAGAGGTCATGAAGAAGCATAAAGTTCATTTCGAAGGTGATTGGGGTGACTATATCGCACCTCGCAATGCAAAGGCCTTTGCAGTCTTTAAGAAGAAACATCCCCATGCGGACTTTGAGAAGTTCTTAGCTAGGACTACGGCGTCAGACATACACGACGATTCAACGTATGAGACTAGGATCGTGTTTTTCGACGGTGGACAACATTGGTACATTATCGGTCTCGTACCAGTGGATATTCGAAAACGCATCGATGACGCATTGCAGGGAATGGTTGATGGTTTCCCATCTACGTTGACCCTAGATAAGAGTGCGAAGTATCCTATTACAGCGGTTCCTTCTACTGAACCGGCACGAGATGTTGATCTCACTAATCTATGGATATACGTCACCCCAACGAAGAAGTTCAAAGCTGGCGTTCCTAACATATTCAAGGAGACCGTTGTAAAGCATACGACAGCAAAGGAGTCCCATGCGTGGTTATCAGGTCCGGATTTCAAATATTGGCCTCAACAATTGAATTTCGCAACGTGGTGTGCAACTTCCGGATGTGGAGTATCGTTGTTCGACCCTACTTTCAAAACGTATCCACCAGTCGTTCAGGGGTTCCTACGATTCCATGTTTATTTCACGATACGAAGAATTCTACATGAACTTGGTTGCCCTCTACCTGGTGACAGTGCTTTCAAACAACTCGATAACCTCTACAACGAATCAGCTCTTGAGAGATTGTGCATCGAATTTGGCATATCTCGAACACCAGACTTTCGATGGCACGGAGGTAGGAATCACGGATTAGGAGACGTATTCCTTTTGTATGGTGATGGCTACAAAAACGTCCACGTAATCCGAGGCTACGACAAAGAAGCAGATACGTGGCCCAACCACAATAACTTATTTGCAGACGAGGGAGGCAGGGTGGACAAGGGCGATCTAGTATCCTTTATTCGGAACGACGAACACGAAGGAAAGCAATACAATTGGTTTACGCCACCAATCGGTAGAGGTTTGACGAACGCTGGGTTAGGTAGATTGAATCGATCTGTTGAGGCTTTTGGATACTGTATTCTAGGTGCTCAAAACGACCTTAACGAATCCATCGTAGATAGCTTCAATGTCAAAGAAAAGTTCAAGAGCTTAGTAGAAGGCGCTATTCTCGAAAACGACTTAGTGGTGAGCTACAAAAACTATCTTACTGCTATAACGACGACGCATAAGAGGCTCGATCTAGCAATAGCTATAGGCGTGCGATTATTGCCAAGCAATCTAGTGTACTATCTTGGTAAGAAAGATGGCTATAGGAATCCAACCCCGAAAGCCACGAAAGATATGATGCTAGGTACTAACGACATCAATGCAGAAGTCAAAGGACGTCCGCCTCCTATGGAAGGACCCCCAGATAAGAAATTAATACCGCCTCGTGAGACGCACAAGAAACGAGTTCCTGCACCAAAGGCTATCCAACAACATGAGATTAATCTAGCAGTGACATCCATTGCCGCAGCTGGAATTGCATGGACGTTGTTTCGTTAACGTCGTTTGTATTGCTCCACTACGAAGACCACTGCTGCTACGATTAACAACCAAATGTTGTTTGCTAAGACTCCAACAACGTCGGCAGCCATACTAAATACGAAACTCGCAATTGGCCCAATCATCTTAGGTAGAATCTCCTCTAACTTTTTACCTATTGCTTTTAAGGCTTTGGCAGTTGTTTTAGCGGCTGCTTTGGCAGCATCTCCCAATCCCGGTACTATCGCGGGAACTGCCTTTGTCAGATTGGAAACTATTACGCCGATCACAGTACTTACCGCAGCTACCACACTAATTATACTGACTCCATACTTCTTGAAGATGATTCTTATACGATCCCTAAGTGGCATACGTTCTACCATAGCTTCTTCTATTTGTTCTAGGACTGCTTGTTCCTCCTGATCGGTCTTTATTTCATTAGTAGCGTTTTCTTTCTGATTTTCGGTAGACGTAGGGTCTTTGAGTATTTCTTCATTTCGTTCGATCCTCTCACTCAATTGGTCTCGAGCTACTATGACTTCTTCTACCATTTCTTCCCTCGAAGGTCCTAGGACTCTTTTGAGACCTTTTCCCATCTTCTTATATAACTTACCCTTCGTGGTGGTCATAGGAATCGCTTTTTCTTTACTTCCATACTCGTGGATAGCGACTCTACCATCAGACAGGGTTGCAATCTCAAGCGTGCCTCGAATTCCCACGTCGTGGTATTTTTCCCAGACAGTCTCGAACATATTCTGTTTCGCATTTTCCGATAAACCCTGTTTGAAGACTACACCTCGATCGGCATATTTTGGGACTTTCTCTTCCTCCAGCTTCTCCAGGATTCTTTGATCGTTCGAGTCTTTCGGGTCGATGAGTTCGTCTATGTAATCATCGTCTATAGAAAACGAGGTTTCCTGATTCTTTGGTCTAGCGCCTTCTCTAGTGTAGTCGCGTATGGTTTTCATCGAGACCGTTTCTCCTGACTCTTCTGGAAACGTCGCTTTCCACTCCTCCTCCACATCGATAGCATCGTCATCATCGTAATCTTTTCCTCTTTCAGCTCCGCCAGGTCTTTCCTCTGTGGTATCAACGTCCAAGTTAAACATAACTATATATCTACGTATATTCAACATGATATCATCAAAGTTGGATCCCACACAAGCACGAAGAGAGCCTCTTGCACTCAAGGCTCCACGAGACTTGTATAGGAAAACTTTCACTCGACCATCTGCCAATCCAGGTGAGACTCTATACGTAGAAGTCCCAAAGCTAGCAGAAGGCGTAGTACTAGTACCTGGTAGCTTAGCGCTATTGGGCGACATCGTACTATCTGGTGGACATGCGAATAACAGAGTCGTTTCGAACGTTGGACGCTGCTTGGTCGTACGTAGAATCTGTAGGATGGGAGCTGAAACAGTAGAAGACCTTGTCAGGCCAGACCTCCTACAAACGTACTCCGATGTATACCTATCTACGCAGGAGAGAGAATCGAGAGTACAACAAGGCATCCAATCAGAGAACGTAAACAAGCTACGATCGAAAGCTGGTGACGCAAGCACTTCGTCTGCTGGAGAAAACGCGCTCCTAGCTGCGTGTGGTTCCAAATATAGGCTTCCATTAGATGTCGACATTCTGACACAACATGGAGTTCTATATCCACATGCCCTAGAAGGTACTATTACATTCGAGTTGACTCTAGCGAATGCCATTGATGTCGTAGTTGGATCGGATACGACAAAGATAGGTACGTACCAACTTACCAACATCCAACTAGAATACGAAGCAATCTGGGATGGAACGCTGGCTAGTAGTGCACTTCACGAATACGAAATAGGTACTGCATTCCTATACGACTACGCTGTTCACTTCAAGACAGTAGAGATCGCTAAAGCATCCGATACTTTGATATCTCAAAACGTCAACGTTCCACGACGATCCTTTGCTGGACTACTTCTACTATTCATAGATCCACACACTGCTGGTACGCGAGATAGCGAATCATTCTCGAATCCCGATATTTTGAAGGTAGAAGTAGATGTCAATTCGCTTACCAACAGACTCTTTCCAAGCGGTATGCTTCCCCTAGATTTCTGGGAGGCTGCAAAAGGCTGGTTTGGTACACCCAATACTTCCATGACTCCAAAGAAGTTCTTTGAAAATAGATTCGCTATCCTAATCGATTGTCGCACAGCAAAAGATTCCACCGTTCATGGTGATGGATTGGCACAAACCGGCAGTGGAAAGGATATCGATATTCGCATACAAAGAACTGCAAAGGGAAGTGGAAAAGTGAACATGCACATCTATGTTC
This sequence comes from Actinernus sp. WN-2022, assembly GCA_030867875.1. Taxonomy (NCBI): domain Eukaryota; kingdom Metazoa; phylum Cnidaria; class Anthozoa; order Actiniaria; family Actinernidae; genus Actinernus; species Actinernus sp. WN-2022. The sequence continues at coordinate 100,232,847 of JAOWCC010001589.1, forward strand.
TCGCAGATGCTCAGCTCATGATATTGAACAGATCTTTACGTAGTATAACATACTGATGGATTCTCTCGTAGAGCACGTGCCGTTCAACGCACTCATAGTCGGTCCAACGAATTGTGGGAAGACTGCGTTTCTCATAGAACAACTTCGTGGATCATTTCGTGGCAAGTTCGATTACATAGTACTGATTTGTCCTACGTATGCCCACAACAAAACCTATCGTGGATTTGCAAATCGAGATCCTCGTTTCTTCGTCATGTCACCACCGCAGGATGCCATCGATGATACTTTGAGTATTTGCGCAACATTTTGGTCAGGTACCAATACTCTATTGATTCTCGATGATTGCGCCGCATCGAAGGACGTCAAGAAACGAACTAACAAGCTAGTAGACTTAGCATTTTCTGCACGGCACATAGGGCTTTCTATTTGGGTGCTGTCCCAACAATTAACGAGTATATGTAAACCCTTCCGCGAGAACGTAGCTATCGTAGTAGCGTTCCATACAGCATCGGCCGTAGATGGTAAAAGGATATTTGAGGATTATGGAGGCTCGCAAGAATGTAAAGAGTTACGAACGATACTTGGATCTCATAAGTTCGCTCGCATGTGTTTCTGTCTACGCCATCCTTTCGAAGTAGTGTTAGAGCTACCGGCACCTATATTATATTATTATGGATGAATACATGAATGAACTGATTGATGAGTACGCTATTATTTGCCCTCCAGTCGTGTTGGAACATCCAACCAAATTGGAGGGTGTCGAAGATTGTCGGGAAGCACTTGCAATCTTAGCTGCAATGGGCACAACAAAAGAATATCTAGGACAGAATTTCTCAATAGTAGATATATCTAAGCTATCTGAGAAGGACGTAAAACGTTTGCATAGTAGGTACCAGGCCGTAGTAGCAAAGCAAATAACGGGATGCTTAGTAAATGGAGCACTACGTCTAGCTACCCGCGCAGTCGCATACGTAGTTCCAATAGATGACAAACAAGAACTGCTTAAGGACCTACGAGAAGACCACCTAGTTCGCAACGAGATATCTGCTGTAGCCGGTCTATTATCGCTTAAAGCAGGTCGATTCGTGGCTCTAGCTAGTGCCTTGTTCCACGTAGTTGATCACATAGTCGTTCCTACAACACCTGTTGAACCTCTACAGGTAACTACTATACCGAATCAAGATGGAAGAAGCGGACCAGATAACTGCGAATCCTCCGACGACTGTACCAACTAAGGTAAAAGACCCAAAGCGCGTTGCAGCCGGAAAGGCACTAGCGTTAAGCAACAAACTCGCTAGAGAAGCTCAGAAGAGAGAGTTGACGCGCGAAAATGAACCGTCTGAAAAAACTGACGTAGAAGGAAGTTGGTTCTCTACTAACACTACTCTTGCAGCCATCGGTACAGGTGCTGCATTGGTTGGCACGTACTATACGTACAAAAAATACGTAGACGCCAATAATCGTGTTGCCGACGTTAGCACGACACGACCTGCAGCTCCGGTAAAGCCAACGGTACCAGACATGGAGTAACTCTTAGAGACTAGAGACCATACTATATATGTCGAGATGGATAAAGAATTGATGAAGACGGCAACCGATGCATCTATAATTGTTGGACTTGCTACTGGTATTGGGTGGATCGTAAAAAAGACTACCAAGGAATCCATGCTTAGTGATCCTTCTTCTTCCCTAGTAAATTACGTAAAGTGGACTGCCGTGATATTTGGTAGCTTATACGCGAAACAATATCTTGAGAAACGAAAGATCATACCATAATGGCGGCAGCAATTGCTATGACAGTTTTCGGAGCTGTCTTGAATGCGACGGCATTTACTGGTGGCGGTATACTAGCTAGAATGATTGGAAAGGGTGATACAGATACAGAACGAGAGAGACACGATAGGGCCATCGAAAGACAAGAATCTGAAATGACAGCATATAGAACCGAACGTCAAAGACTATACGACTTTGCGCAAAATCAGGAAGGTCTTGAACGCGACGCATACAACGTTCAAAGAGATACCAACAAAACCTTCGTGCAATCCGATAAGTTACGTAAGGCGCTAGAAAGGCTCGAAGGAATGAAAGAACCCCGCTTATCTGACTACTACCGACCCTCAAACAATCAGAAGACTGGCGAGTTGCTATATGTTGGCGGTGGAATGCTAGGCGCTGGATACACTATCAGAAGATGGTTATAGATGCTACTAGAAACGTACTAGGTACTACTAGGCAACTACTAGACGACTACTAGGCAACTACTAGGCAACTAGATACGTACTAGAAACGTACTAGAAACGTACTAGGTACTACTAGGAACGTACTAGGTACTACTACTAGGCAACTACTAGGCAACTACTAGGCTACTAGATACTACTAGGTCACTACTAAAAAATACGAAAAGAAAAAAAAGAAAGAAAAAAAGAAAAAGAAAAAAAAAAGAAAAGAAAAAAGAAAGGAATAAGGACTGGTTGGATAGGTTCTTATTCTTTTTTTTTTTTTTTTTTCATCTGTTGAAGGTTAGAATGTATAGACGTATGATGGATGCTAAACTTGCGAATATCTTCTATGGTCCTATGGGCTATTGGAAAGGTCACGCTGCAATTGACAAGCTATCGGTAACAGCGAAAGCATCAGAAGATGTAGCTAGGATATGGCAAGTATATCTACCACAACCAAAACACATTCCACGACCGCATTGGACTGTATCGAAACCAAACGAAGTCCACCAAGCTGATTTGATATTCTTACCCCACGATCGACCTGGGCGTGGACGAAAGCTATACAAGTACGCTTTAGTAGTAATCGATGTAGCTTCTAGATACAAAGAAGTCGAACCTTTAGCATCTAAAGATAGTGGTGAAGTTGCTGCTGCATTCGAACGAATCTATAAACGTAGTCCACTCAAATGGCCAAAGACGTTGCAAGTAGACCCTGGTAGAGAATTCATGGGGCGTATGTCTGAAACGCTAGAACTACATGGTACGAAAGTTCAACGAGGTGAGGCTGGTAATCATAGAGCGCAAGGCTTCGTCGAACGAGCGAATAGAACGTTAGCTGAGAGATTGTTTGGATATCAATATGCACAAGAGATGGTACTTACTTCGGAAGGATCAGATGCGCGTAGTAGAGAATGGGTAGTTCGTTTACCAATGGTTATCAAAGCCCTGAACAGTGAGGTGACTCGACTTACAGGAAAAGAGCCTTCAAATTCTGTAGTGACGCAGCAAGTAGATCTAAAGACTCCTACGTATTCGCGCACTGTTGGATTGAGAGAAGAGCGCCTACCATTCGACGTCTTAGTTCGATATCTCTACGCACCAGGAGAATTGGAAGGGGGTGAAAAACGTAGAGCTACTGATCCCGTGTGGAGTTTACAGATATACGCTATTTCGCGAAGCGTAGTATCTTCGGGACAGCCTGTGCTGTACTACCTTGCGAAGCGAGAAGGGGAGAAGGACGCACCCAAACGTGGATTCGTTCGTGAAGAGCTACAAGTCGTTCCACCAGATACGGAACTACCACCAAGAGGTATTCTGTTCGTGCCTAGTGTAGCAGCTCGTAAATGAAATCATCCATGTCTAAGTTTTTGTGTCCATAGGCTAATGTATCGATTCCATTATTATGGATCCAACGCTTGGAGTCGAATGGTGAAAGGGATACCTTATTAATGTGCTGCCCATAGATGCGGTGGCCTTCCGATCGTAGTACATCCATCCCATGCCGGAAGGTTTTCTTAGCGAATAGCGACTCTTTGTACTGCTCGTGGCGGATGTGCTTCTTTACAACTACCTTGCGGATGCCTTTAGCCTTCCTTATGCTTTTCCCACCGGCCTCTAGGATAGAATACATCTTCGGTCGAAGGCCTACGTACTCAGCGATTGGGCGCCCGGCACACTCGTCCTTCATCTTTCCAAGGACTTTCTTGTTCGCTGCGCTGTGCAGTGGATGCTCCTTAGGGTAGTCAGATGTGTCATAGAGATCTTTGTGAGTAGCCATGTCGGCATACACATCATCTGTCTGGATCTTAAGGAGTAGACTGTCTGTGTCTGTATACATCAGTTGGCATCGGTCTCCGTACTGCCTAAGCAGTTGGTTGTAGTAGAAGTCGTACATCAGATGCTTCGAGAGGTCAAGAATGCTCATCCCCACGTAGACTGGGCGGTTCAAAGTCAGTCGACTCTTATGCATATGCAGGGCTGCCAGATCGTCATCGAAGATGTTTGCCCGTGCGAAAGTTGGGCTGGCAATCAGGCGTCTAAGTTTGTCCTCTTCGCTGGCACGCACTAGATCGACATTTACGCGCTTGCGTAAGTTCTCCATGGTTTTGCCGAAGACGCTGTTGTTCATCAGTTTGTAGAGGTCTTTCTCGAAGTCGCTCGTAGCCAGTTTACGAAGGTCAGTGTTCTTTCGGATATAAGGCTCCATCCATGGACTTTGGTCAAATCGTAGTGCTCTGTGAATCTTCTTGAGATGCATGCCTAGGGATAGGTAAAGCTGTAGATTGCGGTAGTGGAGTACGTATCGCTCTTTGTCGTGGAGGTTCGGCACCAACTTTTCAACCTCTATCGATGTACCTTTGAGGTTGCACTGATATTCGGACATCCACTCCTTTGGGATCTTCATGCGCTCTGGTGCTAGCGGATAGGCGTTGTGTGCGTTGTGGAGTTCTTGTGGGTATTCGAGATCCACTTCTAGTATGTAGCCCTTGGGGCTGTCAGATGGACAGTCCACTATGGTATTGGTGAGTTCTTGAAGGTCCTCTACCCACCCGAAGCCTCCCGTTGGTAGTGGCTGACTCATCGCCCATCCATATAGGTTGTTGGCATCGAGGTACTGGATGTACGTTGTGGGCTTGGATTGGTCATAGCACTCAACCAGAGGATTGTTGGCCTTGGCATGTCTCTTGGATACCATAGATATACCTCGAAGACCTTTCTCTACGAAGAGATGCTGGTCATAGTCCACAAGCAGCTCGAGCTCTACATCTGTAGTTTTCAAGAGCGCATCCCAAGAGAGACCAGGGCTGGTGTAGTAGTGTGCAGGATCCAAGCCATACTGATGTAGACACGTTTCCCGAAAGGTCTCAAAGACATCTGCCAGAAGAAGCACATCGGTTCGGAGATATAGGTCGTGGTAATCTCCCATATTCTTACAGTCGAAGGCGCTCCAGACCCTCAGAGCGTGTTCGTAGTCCTCCTCGGAAATGCCTTCAGCTGATAGCTTGCTGTAGAAGTCGGCTTGTGGTGGGAGTGGATCTGCGAACCGATTCCAGCTATCCATATACTCATACGGGTAGATGCCTTTTCGCAAAAGCAGGCGTTGCCGCTCTACACTAGGCTCATACAGAGCAGTAATCTGGAAGGCTTCTGGCTGGTTGGCTGACACCAGCTTGTCTAGGGATGCCAAGAGGAATTGAGCGCTGTCGATGAATCGCAGCTGGCCTAGGGAGAACGATATGTACTTCTCCGTGTTGTTAGGGATACACGTGATCTGCCCCTTAGTCTTGGAAATAGCCTGCATTATTAGATGCGCGTCGTAACCCCGCAAGTTGTGGAATACGACTGGTATGGTTGTGGTTTTGGGGCTCAACCGCAGCTTGAGGTTGCAAGGCATTGTGAGCTGCGCCTCTGTACTTGCCTGTGATGTGCCAATGGTCGCGAACTGAGTCTCCGTAGAGTGGCTTCTCGCACACATGGCAGATTGTGGCCGTATCGTGGGCAAACTCATTCTCTTGGGTCATCCATATTGCTTTGGGATTTTCCAAAACTACCTTGATTTTCGATTCTTCTCGTTGCATCGCCTTCAGGAACCGTTTTGCGGCATCCAGACCTCTGTAAACGACTGGAGGCTCTGTATGACCATCGCATCTCACCACGACGTAGCCAAAGCCACAAGCCACATGATGCTGTGTGTTCTGAGTGTTGCTCTTTGTGGGATCCAACTCTGGGCCTGCGATCTTCGTTGTCAAAGCCTCAAAGTCAGCATAGATAACGTACGGAGCTGGTAGCTGTCTGTGGTGGTTTTGGAAGGAGAGCTCGTTTTCACCCTCTTTAGGCATTTCCACTCTCACGGCGGTTCCCCCTATACCTTGACACTCGGGCTTGTGTTTTTCGAGGAGATCTTCTCGGCAGTACCCGTGGAGACATCGCTCGCAAAAGTGCTTTCGGTGCTCATACTTGCTCTGATCGAATAGGAGGCGGTTCAAGTCCTTGATCCAGGTATAGTGGTACTTTCCGGACTTCTCTATGATCAGCATGTTGATGCGTGGGATGTCCCCACATTGCTTGCTAATCCTGTAGACTACCACGCCTTTCTCCCAGCCGAAGACATTGATTGCGAGGTTGAGTTGCTTCTCCACGCGCGTTATTTGTGAGATTGGCGTTGGTAGGCTAAGCCAATCCAATTTCAACCCATCGTTTTCTCGATACTTCGATGTCCTCTGTGGGTGTTTCGCAACTGGAAACATTGCTGAGCGTAGTGTCCAACGAAAACAGTTGTCATCGTTGTTCCTTACATTTATCACGGCTTTCTTATTTGCAACTTCCGGAGGTAGTTCGATGAAGGATCCACCTCTCAGAGGTTGGTAGAGAGCGATGTTTAGCCAGAGCAGGATGATGTGGTCGACAACCCATCCAGAGCCTCTATTCGTCCACTTCTCGAGATGCTCTAGAATCGTTGGGATGGCTCTGTCTAAGGCCTCATGAATCTCGTCGGTCTGCATGACAACTTCCTGGTTATGGCGCATCGTAGGGTCAGTAGACTCATTGCTACCGTCTGGATGGTCCTTCCTGAGCATCACCTTCAGAGCGAGTTGGAACTTCACGCCATGCAGGTCGTCGACTTCTTCCACCAATTTCTGATGAATATCGTGGCGCGTGCCTTCTAGGAAGGCCCTTGGGTCAACACCTAGTTCGTGGCCCCACGGGAACGTCCATCTGCCACCCACGTAGATACTTACCGATGGCCCGATGGGTTCGCTCAAACGTGAGGTGTTCCATATTGGGCGAAGAACACACAATCGGTGTCGATATACTATATGCTAATTATATCTCTAATAGGTTCTCAAGTTTGGATTTTTAGGTGTCTAGGGACGATTTGGGGTAAAAGTCATTGGCCTGCGTGCTCTACGATCTTGGTTAAGATTTCCATTGGGAGGCACGATATATTATCCATAGTGGAAGAGATCGATATACAGTATAGTAATCACTTCTCTAATAGGTTCACACTTTTGGATTTTTAGGTGTGAGAATGTCTAGGGACAATTTGGGGCAACACTGCGCATAAAGTAGTATGAACAATAGCGGTTCTGGAAAAACTTCAACAAAATTGGTGCAAGCAAGGGGGTGAGTGAAACGAACCGCCTTGCTTGCACCAATTTTTTTGAAGGTGGGCCAGAACCGCTATTGTTCATACTACTTTTATCTTAAAAGCTTATTTTAAGGTAAAGCTATTACGTTATGTAGTCTATAGCCTAATGAGTACCGAGGGAGGTTTAAAAGGATGAATAATCGTTTAAAGTAGTCGGCGCTTATGCACTAGTCAAAGTAAACCCCCACCCCCCCCCCCCCCCCCCCCAACCCGGGATAGGGTGGGGATTAGTGGGGATTTTGCCTCACAGAGAAAGCAAAAAACAGAAAATGCCCCACCTATTGCGGCAATTGTGGACAGTAAATGCAGGCAAATGCCCCCACCCCAGGGGACAAATCACTAAAAATAAGTCATCTTTGTTTTACAAACTTCACACATTTTAGCTTGCAGTGGTCTGGGCATCTACCTCGACTGCGTTCATCCGTCCAATGTCGTATCTGAAGCACAATAGTCTTATATTTCGAGCAGAAAAGCCCTTCTTTACTTCTGGGATTGCTTCTTTGAATAAATCGCTAATCTGTGAGTACATTTTATTCGATTTCAAATGATCTCTTAATATCTGATCAACATTAGCCTCCAAATAATCCATCCTTCCCGCAAAGTGGCGGGAACTTTTGGTTCAGAATTGAAATCATTCAGTTTTATCGGTGTCAATCATCAGGCAATAGCCAATAGTTATAAACAGCCAATAAACAAAGAAAGAAGGTACCTTTTACGCACTTCTCGCAATATCGCAGCTAAGCTGAAAAAAATTATGAATTTTCATGTATTCTGGTTTTCAGTGCAAAGTTCAAAAAAGGTACCTTTTTCGCGCTTCTCGCAAAATCAAATCGAAGCTTAAAAAAGGTATGAATTTGCATGCGTTCTGGTTTTCGAATGAAAGCGCAATAAAGGTATCTTTTTCGCCCTTCTCGCAAAGGCTAATCAGTCGAAGCTGAAAAAAGGCATGAAATTTCAGCTTTCTGGATTTTTGGATGAAACCAAAAAATGTCCAGTCTTTATTAGCAAAAAAGGTACCTTTTTGAAAGGCTTCTAAAAAAGAAGTGAAGCAACAAAGAAGGTATGAATTTTGCCTTACAAAGTGTTGTAAACTATGCAAAAACCTAGTTAGTTGGCCTTTTTCAGCTTTCAGCATTTGTGTTTTCGTTGAAAAGCAGAATTGCCGGAATCTACCACTGATTAGTCTCCCAGAGGCTCGTCGACTCGGGCTGAGGTCTCGCTACGCTCGACTAAGACGTCTCGCTTCGAGCCGTCGGCATCCAGGGTATCTTCGAGGGTATATAAAATCAAAAGTTTCTTTAAGATAAATAAGGTATATTTATTGAACGGTAATTTCAAGGTCTTCTGTGCAGTCCAGAAAAATAAGATGAAGACAAAGCCGGAGTTTGAAGCCCGTTCGTATCAATCGTCGGCAAACAAAAAACTGCGTGACGCGAAGCGAGGACAAAGTGTCGAGGAGCAAGCGTCGATTCGCTCCTCGGTGGAAAAAAAATTTGTGCCTAAGGCCAGATAAAAAAAATTACTTGTTTAGCGTCCACCCGTTTAATTTTTTTCAGGTAGGGAGGGTTTTCTTTTTTTTTTTTTTTCTATGTGAAGCTTATTTTGTCTTGACTAGACATTATTCACTCACCTCGTGTTCATGACCTCGTGTTGTAGAAACAAAATGGCGTCGATGTTAAAATATTTAATGCGCCGGCGCATATTTTAAGTGGTACATGTAGGGGTCTGGGTACAAGAATTCGTGTTTGCGGGCGCATTTACACTTTCTAAAGTTTTTTATGAAAAATAAAAAATAAAATAAATTAGAGGTCGGGGACATTTCTCAGGTCGGGCGGGGACGCTAAACAAACATTTTTTTTTATCTGGCCTAAGCTTTGCGAAGTGAGAACCTCTGGTATCCAGGGTAGAGTTCACGCCATATCCTGCTAGATTTTCGTTCCCGAATTTATAAAAACATGTGCATATAATATTTTAAAAGGACCCTGTCAGATCGAGAACTGAGAAATCACGAGAAATCGGGTCATTTCTACTATACTTTCCGAGAGGTTAATAACAATGAATAACAACACAACCACAGTCAATTGGTATAAAAGTTATCATGTTCAGTTTAGCTACTTACATTTACAAACTGTTGTCTCACTCTTAGTCTTAGTCCTATTAGCCATCTATGTCACGAGTGGATCCTTGAGTGGATCTGGATATGTGATAAATTCCCGTCCAAAGCCCGTGAAACACCTCAAAATTTTGTCCACATGGCTGGCGCAACGTACGTGTCACGTGACCAGTCGAAATCTGATTGGTCGACGGCGCCAAAACTCGACACAAATAAAAAAATAAATAAAAATAAACACTTGCGATTTCTGACTCGCGCCAGCCGAAGGCCTGGCCCGAGTAATGAGCAATTATTGAGTGTGCTTAAATTATAAACAAACTGGCATATGGATCATCACAGTTTTGGGGGCCATTTTTGCCTTAAAATCAATTTCCAAGAAGTCTTACTTTGCTTCTGGAACGACAATCTTCACGAAAATTTCATCAGAATGTATGTTGCATGTCTAGTTCATGCGTCCAGAATATCTAGGCCATAGCTGTAATATTGCCATTAAGATTACTTCAGATTCGGAGTGACATTGGTCAATTATGGAATCCAAAAATAAATCCCTGTCGAAAATAACCGGGGGATCCGAAAGAGGATAGTCTTGTGACCAAGTGCCATTCATATGAAGCTCTAGAAGTAATTATCAAATGCAAAAGAGCACGTAGAGCGCGTAGAGCAAACTCATATGAGCGCGAAGAGTAAACTCATATGACCGCGCTACTATACACCGTCAAACCAAGCTACACTACGGTGTCCAAACTGCATGAAATCTCCCGTTTGAAAATTTCTGTTGAACAATACACCATAGCAGGTTATCAATCCATATGTTTCAAGGTGTACACAATAGTTTCCAGTACATGAGTCAATAGAATGTACGCACTCCTCGAGTTTACGGCTGTTCGATTCTCCTGGCTCTAACTGAATAGACTCTCTTTATCTCTTTTATATTTTATTTATGATTTCGCAATTTCGCAATTTCGCAAAGCCGTTTCGTTTCGCAAAATACAGTAAGCCGTTCAATACTTTATGTTATACTAAGAAAACAAAACAAGTTACAGAGCCTGCAAGTTCACAAGTCAATGAAAAACCCCAAGAGCCTATAGTTTTGGATCAACATATCCTTGAAACTCCAAAAGCAACATACACACGAGTCAAATTCAAACCGGAAGAGACGGAATTCTTTAGATTCTTCACGAGGTTGTTAGCCCGCAATAAGAACTCTCTCGCTGCTTTAACGACCTTGATTTGTAACATGGAGGCTGACCTAACTGATATGCGTAATGAATTCTTACTCTCGTCACATCAAAACACGAATCAAGAAACCAAACTCAGTCATTTGGAAGACAAATTAGTGCAGCAAGATAATATATACAAGACCGAAATCAAGATGCTGTCATCACGAATATATTATTGACCTAGAAGTTGAAAATGGCGAGTTGAAAGCGGATATAATAAAGCTGAGATCCCACTTTCAAACTTTAAAAAAAATAAAATAAAAAAAATAATAAGACTGAAAGACCAAGGTCTCCAGTTACGAGACTACCCAACCTACTGAAGCTTATCAGTTTGTTCAAGAGCCATCTTTCTTACATGACAACCCGATCCCTATTCATCAGAATACATTTTCTGTGCTAAATGACGAGAGTTTACAATCACCTGACCGACAACCCACTACTAAAGAAAGGGACCATGAAGTACGGTAGTACGGTTAATTCTCGGGTTCAAAACAATGAATATATGCCTGCTCAAATGCAGTGTGTTAAACGAATAAGTAGTGTTTAAATTAAAAGGTCAACATACGAAAAAAAAAAAAAAAAAATTACATATATACTAGGGGAGCAGAGAATGAAAGTCACCGCGCTACCGGCCACTCTAAAGACTGCTAAATTCAGCTAATAATTCTTCCCTTTGGTTATTACTAAGAGGATTTCAAATGAAAGTGTATTTCATCTTCAATCTCATGTGGCCCGAGTGAAAGCCCAGATGGGCTCTTGTTTATTAATAAAGCGGCTATGCGGTAACACAGCCATTTAATCCAAAAAACGTTGTATCCTTATGCCTCGCAAACAACGGAGCTCAGCACTGACTGAGATCAACCACACTCCTGTATGAGAATGCATAAAGTATATTTTAATACGATTACCATCCTTTTCGTGCAACACTGGTAATAAAACTATATAAAAGAGTTGTTTACAAGTTTGTTATTTCCATTAATCATTTTGTTAAGCATTGCTTTTCAGTACAAATTCTCTTGCGGGTGTTATGAAAGTAAAATGGCTGATGAAAGCATGGATTTGTACAATTAGAACAGCCAAAAATTATAAGTAAAGTACCATTGATTGGTTCTAGCTCTCATTTGGTTTATATTGAGGAGCACTACACCAGGAATTTGGTGTGTTGACCTTGAGCTATAAGACTTCCATCTGAAACTAGCTTTATATCTGCTTTGGAGAAAGCCAATGATTTGCCAGCTTTAACACACTCGGCATCAATAATGATCTCGTCACCAGTTCTTGCTGCCTTGGTATAACTGTTAGAAAAATGAATCATTAGGCTACACAGGCGGATCCATATGTGGGTTCAGGGGGTGCAACCCACCTACTGTATGACTCCTGTAGATAACTGTAAATAGCATTTCAGAGGCTCTAGTTTATAACCCCACCTATGACTCCTGTAGATTACTGTAAATAGCATTTCAGAGTCTCTAGATTATAACCCCACCTATAACTCCTGTAGATTACTGTAAATAGCATTTCAGTCTCTAGATTACAACCCTGACTCCTGTAGATCACTGTAAATAGCATTTCAGAGTCTCTAGATTACAACCCCACCTGACTCCTGTAGATTACTGTAAATAGCATTTCAGAGTCTCTAGATTACAACCCCACCTATGACTCCTGTAGATCACTGTAAATAGCATTTCAGAGTCTCTAGATTACAACCCCACCTATGACTCCTGTAGATCACTGTAAATAGCATTTCAGAGTCTCTAGATTACAACCCCACCTATGACTTCTGTAGATCACTGTAAATAGCATTTCAGAGTCTCTAGATTACAACCCCACCATGACTCCTGTAGATCACTGTAAATAGCATTTCAGAGTCTCTAGATTACAACCCCACCTATGACTCCTGTAGATCACTGTAAATAGCATTTCAGAGTCTCTAGATTACAACCCCACCTATGACTTCTGTAGATCACTGTAAATAGCATTTCAGAGTCTCTAGATTACAACCCCACCATGACTCCTGTAGATCACTGTAAATAGCATTTCAGAGTCTCTAGATTACAACCCCACCTATGACTTCTGTAGATCACTGTAAATAGCATTTCAGAGTCTCTAGATTACAACCCCACCATGACTCCTGTAGATCACTGTAAATAGCATTTCAGAGTCTCTAGATTACAACCCCACCATGACTCCTGTAGATCACTGTAAATAGCATTTCAGAGTCTCTAGATTACAACCCCACCATGACTCCTGTAGATCACTGTAAATAGCATTTCAGAGTCTCTAGATTACAACCCCACCATGACTCCTGTAGATCACTGTAAATAGCATTTCAGAGTCTCTAGATTACAACCCCACCATGACTCCTGTAGATCACTGTAAATAGCATTTCAGAGTCTCTAGATTACAACCCCACCATGACTCCTGTAGATCACTGTAAATAGCATTTCAGAGTCTCTAGATTACAACCCCACCATGACTCCTGTAGATCACTGTAAATAGCATTTCAGAGTCTCTAGATTACAACCCCACCTATGACTTCTGTAGATCACTGTAAATAGCATTTCAGAGTCTCTAGATTACAACCCCACCATGACTCCTGTAGATCACTGTAAATAGCATTTCAGAGTCTCTAGATTACAACCCCACCATGACTCCTGTAGATCACTGTAAATAGCATTTCAGAGTCTCTAGATTACAACCCCACCTATGACTCCTGTAGATCACTGTAAATAGCATTTCAGAGTCTCTAGATTACAACCCCACCATGACTCCTGTAGATCACTGTAAATAGCATTTCAGAGTCTCTAGATTACAACCCCACCATGACTCCTGTAGATCACTGTAAATAGCATTTCAGAGTCTCTAGATTACAACCCCACCATGACTCCTGTAGATCACTGTAAATAGCATTTCAGAGTCTCTAGATTACAACCCCACCATGACTCCTGTAGATCACTGTAAATAGCATTTCAGAGTCTCTAGATTACAACCCCACCATGACCCCTGTAGATCACTGTAAATAGCATTTCAGAGTCTCTAGATTACAACCCCACCATGACTCCTGTAGATCACTGTAAATAGCATTTCAGAGTCTCTAGATTACAACCCCACCTATGACTCCTGTAGATCACTGTAAATAGCATTTCAGAGTCTCTAGATTACAACCCCACCTATGACTTCTGTAGATCACTGTAAATAGCATTTCAGAGTCTCTAGATTACAACCCCACCATGACTCCTGTAGATCACTGTAAATAGCATTTCAGAGTCTCTAGATTACAACCCCACCTATGACTTCTGTAGATCACTGTAAATAGCATTTCAGAGTCTCTAGATTACAACCCCACCATGACTCCTGTAGATCACTGTAAATAGCATTTCAGAGTCTCTAGATTACAACCCCACCATGACTCCTGTAGATCACTGTAAATAGCATTTCAGAGTCTCTAGATTACAACCCCACCATGACCCCTGTAGATCACTGTAAATAGCATTTCAGAGTCTCTAGATTACAACCCCACCATGACTCCTGTAGATCACTGTAAATAGCATTTCAGAGTCTCTAGATTACAACCCCACCTATGACTCCTGTAGATCACTGTAAATAGCATTTCAGAGTCTCTAGATTATAACCCCACCTATGACTCCTGTAGATCACTGTAAATAGCATTTCAGAGTCTCTAGATTACAACCCCACCTATGACCCCTGTAGATCACTGTAAATAGCATTTCAGAGTCTCTAGATTACAACCCCACCTATGACCCCTGTAGATCACTGTAAATAGCATTTCAGAGTCTCTAGATTACAACCCCACCTATGACCCCTGTAGATCACTGTAAATAGCATTTCAGAGTCTCTAGATTACAACCCCACCTATGACCCCTGTAGATCACTGTAAATAGCATTTCAGAGTCTCTAGATTACAACCCCACCTATGACCCCTGTAGATCACTGTAAATAGCATTTCAGAGTCTCTAGATTACAACCCCACCATGACTCCTGTAGATCACTGTAAATAGCATTTCAGAGTCTCTAGATTACAACCCCACCTATGACCCCTGTAGATCACTGTAAATAGCATTTCAGAGTCTCTAGATTACAACCCCACCTATGACCCCTGTAGATCACTGTAAATAGCATTTCAGAGTCTCTAGATTACAACCCCACCTATGACCCCTGTAGATCACTGTAAATAGCATTTCAGAGTCTCTAGATTACAACCCCACCATGACTCCTGTAGATCACTGTAAATAGCATTTCAGAGTCTCTAGATTACAACCCCACCTATGACCCCTGTAGATCACTGTAAATAGCATTTCAGAGTCTCTAGATTACAACCCCACCTATGACTCCTGTAGATCACTGTAAATAGCATTTCAGAGTCTCTAGATTACAACCCCACCTATGACTCCTGTAGATCACTGTAAATAGCATTTCAGAGTCTCTAGATTACAACCCCACCATGACTCCTGTAGATCACTGTAAATAGCATTTCAGAGTCTCTAGATTACAACCCCACCTATGACCCCTGTAGATCACTGTAAATAGCATTTCAGAGTCTCTAGATTACAACCCCACCTATGACTCCTGTAGATCACTGTAAATAGCATTTCAGAGTCTCTAGATTACAACCCCACCTATGACTCCTGTAGATCACTGTAAATAGCATTTCAGAGTCTCTAGATTACAACCCCACCTATGACCCCTGTAGATCACTGTAAATAGCATTTCAGAGTCTCTAGATTACAACCCCACCTATGACCCCTGTAGATCACTGTAAATAGCATTTCAGAGTCTCTAGATTACAACCCCACCTATGACCCCTGTAGATCACTGTAAATAGCATTTCAGAGTCTCTAGATTACAACCCCACCTATGACCCCTGTAGATCACTGTAAATAGCATTTCAGAGTCTCTAGATTACAACCCCACCTATGACCCCTGTAGATCACTGTAAATAGCATTTCAGAGTCTCTAGATTACAACCCCACCATGACTCCTGTAGATCACTGTAAATAGCATTTCAGAGTCTCTAGATTACAACCCCACCTATGACCCCTGTAGATCACTGTAAATAGCATTTCAGAGTCTCTAGATTACAACCCCACCTATGACCCCTGTAGATCACTGTAAATAGCATTTCAGAGTCTCTAGATTACAACCCCACCTATGACCCCTGTAGATCACTGTAAATAGCATTTCAGAGTCTCTAGATTACAACCCCACCATGACTCCTGTAGATCACTGTAAATAGCATTTCAGAGTCTCTAGATTACAACCCCACCTATGACCCCTGTAGATCACTGTAAATAGCATTTCAGAGTCTCTAGATTACAACCCCACCTATGACTCCTGTAGATCACTGTAAATAGCATTTCAGAGTCTCTAGATTACAACCCCACCTATGACTCCTGTAGATCACTGTAAATAGCATTTCAGAGTCTCTAGATTACAACCCCACCTATGACCCCTGTAGATCACTGTAAATAGCATTTCAGAGTCTCTAGATTACAACCCCACCATGACTCCTGTAGATCACTGTAAATAGCATTTCAGAGTCTCTAGATTACAACCCCACCATGACTCCTGTAGATCACTGTAAATAGCATTTCAGAGTCTCTAGATTACAACCCCACCTATGACTCCTGTAGATCACTGTAAATAGCATTTCAGAGTCTCTAGATTACAACCCCACCTATGACCCCTGTAGATCACTGTAAATAGCATTTCAGAGTCTCTAGATTACAACCCCACCATGACTCCTGTAGATCACTGTAAATAGCATTTCAGAGTCTCTAGATTACAACCCCACCATGACTCCTGTAGATCACTGTAAATAGCATTTCAGAGTCTCTAGATTACAACCCCACCATGACTCCTGTAGATCACTGTAAATAGCATTTCAGAGTCTCTAGATTACAACCCCACCTATGACCCCTGTAGATCACTGTAAATAGCATTTCAGAGTCTCTAGATTACAACCCCACCATGACTCCTGTAGATCACTGTAAATAGCATTTCAGAGTCTCTAGATTTCAAAACATTTCTTTCTGCAACCCCCTTTCACAAAATCCTGGATCTGCCCTGGTCCGAACCCCGTCGGATAAAAAAAATCCAAACCCCATATGAGTTTTGACCTGAATTTTTCATATCCCGTTACATAGTTGATTAAAAAATCCCATACCCCATAGGTTTTGCAGAAAAAAATTCATACCCCATACGATTTTTATCCAACCCGGTACTCCTCTTAAATAATGACCAGTCCCTAAGTGTCATTCAGAATAAAAGGGGAAAAAGATGCAAGTCAACCTGAATACCAATGTTTGGTTGTTTCTTTTTTTCTTCTTTTTTTTTTTGGGGGGGGGGGGGCACTCCTGCTTTTTTAAGGTATATGTGATGCTACAGAGCCAATTGTGCAAACTGGGTCTGGCTTTGAAGCAAAAATATGTGTTTGTTTTCTAAATATTACAGGGTAATGCAGTTAAATTTTGAAAAAGTATCAATGGCAATCCAGGTTTCATATTGTTTTAGAACTTTAAATTCAAATCCACTGCAACAGAGGTTAATGCATTAATAGCTTTCAGCAATACCTGATGCTCATATCAACACTGACTCCAGGTTTTCCCTGGGTTTTGCTCAAGATTGCCATTGTTGTTACCAGGTCAATAAGTGTTGCAGTAAAGCCACCATGTATAGAACCCAAACTATTCTCATGCTCCTCACCAACCACCAGTTTACATGAACAATGGCCATCACCAAAAACCGTCACCTCTACCTATTAGAATAAGACCAACAATAACTTTTTCTTGAAGTCAAGTTTATATATATATATTATATATATATATAGGGAGCTTGGGGTACCTGTGGTGTAATACATTCAATCAAGGAGAAGAATCAATTCTTTAGTATGTAGGGTAAGGGATTTAAAATTCGCCCAAATTCGCTAAAACAATGTACAGACACAGCCAAGACACAGCTTATAAACACCAGGAAAGTTTTATTCATTTTATTACATTATATTTTTCGAAAAGCTACCGTAGATTTAAAAATTCCCATACAAACCCTTAAAGTTAAATTTACATAAACAGAGCTTGGGCTTCCTGTGCAGATACCATGGTTGTTCACAAGCAAACAGCATGACTGTTTAACAGCAGCATCAGTAGGTCATAATTTTTATATTTTTGGAGAAGCTGGAACAGGAAAGTCACTAGTTGTTTCAGAGATTTGAAAAACCCAGGGAAGAGAAGGCCTTGATCTGCCAATGGCATTGGCGCGTCGACTGGCTGATTCAAAATGACCCACATATTTATAATTCCTTTGGTCGCGATCACGAGATCGCCTACATCATTTTTGGCGCCTCATTTGGAATTGGAGGGATTGAATGCAAACTAGGTCAAGACATGGCAAAACTATGGCTCTGTGAGATGCTGTTAGCCGTTTGGTTTGGCGAGACATTTGGAAATTTAGCCAGAATTCGATTCAATGCAGAGGTTCACTGATGACTTTGGGTTTAGCTAGCCTACTTCCATGATGATTTACTTGTCATGCACAAAGGTTCCAAACGAAGCTCTGTGCTAAATTAAATTTATTATTTTCTCTGTGAAAAGATTAAATTAAATTTAGCACAGAGCCTCGTAATAAAACCTTTGTGCATGACAAGTAAAGCATATTGCGGAAGTGGGCTATTTTGCCATCGAGTTGCCTGCCTTGTTTTTTTTCTCTTAGTGATCTCTACCCGAAATTCTCTTTCGCTCAACTCGCTAAATAGAAAACTTTTCCCATACAAAACACCATAAAACACTGTCTCAAACAATTATTAATCTCTATTTCTTGAGTATATTTAGAGCACAGTATTGCTAAATTTTCATTCCAGGACTCGGGAGTGAAAATCTAACTCCATATCAAAGTTTCTCAGTAATCTTTCATTAGGTCATAGCCACAGGGAACCCAAAACCAATTTTGAGGTACAAACTCCTGTGGTTTCATAAGAGTGAATTTCAGTTAGAGTGAGGGCTGAACATACTTATAAATGTTTCACTAATATTTGTGTGGAAGATGCCTATCAGGCAGCAAATGTTTCAAAATTAAATTTTCATACACCTATACCAGATATGCATACATGTATTACAATCCATACACGTACAAAAATCCTTACATGTAAAAATTCCATACATGTATCAAAAAAATATACATGTATCAAAAAAATATACATGTATCAAAAAAATATACATGTATCAAAAAATATACATGTATCAAAAAAATATACATGTATCAAAAAATTAAACATGTATATAAAAATACATATATGTACAAAAAGACATACATGTAAAGAAATTCATACATGTACAGAAATCCATACCTGTACAGAAATCCATACGTGTACAGAAATCCATAACATAAAGAATGCTCAGTTCGTGAGGTAGGGGTCAAAGTCCCGGATATAAACAAAAACAAAGCATGCTAAGCACTGGGGGGGAGACACTAAGGAGTAAGGTGATTACATGTCACGTATAGATTTCTCTACATCATAGACCCATTCGAAAAATGGCGTCCAATTTAAAAAGCTATTGTCCTGGTAACGTGAACACAAGGCTAGTCAGTACACACAAAAGCTTTTGAACGTGTTAGCGAGGCTAGTCAGTCCTAAACAATAGTTAATTAAATTGGACGCCATTTTTCGAATGGGTCTATATTATGATAGATTTCTCTACACGTGGTGACATGATAATTTTGATTTGAATATGGATGACCTTGTAAGGTACTATTAGTTTCATCAAGGTGAATGCAAAGTGCTTTTATATACCGCATGTAGGCGAGATAAGGGTGCTCCGATATGTATGCATATCTGGTATAGGTGTATGAAAATTTAATTTTGAAACGTTTGGCGCCTCAGTGATAGATGCCATATATAAATAACTACCCGGCGTAACTAATCGATCAAAATCGATCATCGGAAAGCTAATCGATAAATCGATTTTAATCAATAGAATAACCTGATTAATATCGATTACTATCGGTAATCGATAAAAATCGATAGTCACATTTTTTTCGCTGGCTAACAAGCATGGCATAGCGTATAACATGACATGTTTAACAAAATTGATAATTATACGGCTACCTACAAGGTCAATATGTTGAACACGTATAATAAGTAATAAGGTGATATAAGGGACCCGAGGATTTATAGATATGTATATATAAGAGATTAAAAACGAGCTCGTTTTATTTTATAGTATAACGAGTGGAGCACTTAGATTTGCGAGACTGACAGTATAATTCTTATCATCAGGGGTCAAAAAATTATACTGGATTGCTTGGTATAATTAAGTGGAATTTGAATATTTTGTAAACTGAAGTATGGCCAATCTAAAATGTAAGTGGGAGAAAGTTAACCGTGTGAATCTCCGATAAAAATCGATAAAAATCAATAGTCACAAAAATTTTTTTATCGATTTTTATCGATTTCCGATACAAATCGATTGATTAGTATTGACTATTATCGATTAATATCGATTTTATTGATTAATCGATTTATCGATTAGTTATGCCGGGATAACTAGTGTGGAGTTTATCTATCTCATCTAGTGTTAGGCAAGTTAATTTTTGAAACAAATGCCCTTCCAAATACTGTACACTGAACTAAGCTATCTTACCTTCTCTGCAACTCTCTCAAATTTTGTTGTGCCTCTTGTTATTCCCTGCCAAATCTGCACACCTCGTCTTAGTGCCGCCATGGTCTTATACCCAGCATGCCATGCGGGCCGGTCGCTCGACCCAGACCCCACGCGCTGATCTTTAGTTGTGTCGTGGCGAGAAAGTCTTTCTCTTTGCTTTGGCTGGTGCTTGCCCGAGTGCTTGTGAGTTATCACAGTAAAGGAAGGCAACAACTGTCCGGTAAGGATCATCTGAACTGCTACTTCTAGAATTAACATTTCACAAATCTATCTATACCTCTCTTGGGTGATTTAGTTTGCAAATAGACAATGTTTTATTATTTTAGAGAGAGGTTTATTATCAGTCATTCAGTGTGCTAGACTGTACTGGCTCAATTAAGTTTAGCTTTATCATGCACACGTGTATAATCAGTTTGGCTAGCTACATTTCAGCATTTCATAGTGCGATAGTCTCGTCGATTAGAGTAAAACATGGATTTAAGGCTTCTTTATCTGTTTTATAATATAGATTTACGCGCGCGATGAAAGGAAACCGCCAGTTGAAAACTATATAACACGGCTAACCATGTTATATACTCTGATAAAACATGGCTTCTTAGCCAATCAGAGCGCGCGTACTATCGTATCTATATTATAAATAGCTACATGAACTGATCATTGAGACTGTACAGAAATGTTGCCTGGTACCAAGGCAAGGCCTTCTAGTCGTACCTAGTTCATCTACTACAACATATGGGGATAGGGCATTTTCATATACTAATAAGAGGAGAATCTTTTACTCTTTCCCCTTCCATCGTTGAATCAGCTTAAACACGAAGTTCCGGTATAAAAAGGGGAGCCCAGTGGTTTGTCACCCTTCACTCTTCAGTTGTCAATCGGCCTTTGTGTAGTAAACATCTGCGTGATGCTCCGCTTGAGTGCTCCCTACTGATTGCTTATCGCGCGAAATTCAAATGAAACACAAAAATGTTTAACTTCAGAGTAAGGGCTATAGAGTTCGTAAACAGTCATAAAATACCATTGGAAGTCATAAATGGACAACTATCTTCCCTCTGGTCACGTTTTTAATGGTTTGTTTAATTTTAAACCTTAAAACTCTAGCATTTCAAAGGAGAGGCTGATATGCTCGCTTGCTTTCTTCACTGCTCAGCAATCTGAATTTTAAATTTCGAGCTCCCGATACGTGAAAAGAGGAGGGTCTAACCTATTTATACCGGAACTTCATGTTTAAGGATACATGTATTGCCAGGCTAAACTACAGAATTCATGGCTGTTTGTCAAAATCTACTCGACCCAAGCCATGGCTTGGTAGTCATCCACCACCGAGCCACCAAAAATATAATATGCTCCACTAAGATATTTATTCAGTGATCCACTGCTGAGCCACCAAAGTCATATGCTAGATGTAGATGTTTCTATTCATGAATGTGATCCACTGCTGCGTTACCAAAACATACATTCCACATAGATGTTTACTCATAAATGTGATCCACTATTGAGCTACCAATATCATATGAAACATAAAATAAACAAAAATATAAAACATTAAAACAATGATTGAGAAGTATGTAAATGACGACTTCTCACTACAATGTGTATTCAGTGCAATCACATGAACATGGCAACAATGTAAACACAGGGTTAATTCACAAAATATGCATGCATGCATATAAAAAAGTCCCCCAAAAACCACCCGGAATGTTTTAAGCTTGTTACAGGAAACATTGATTTTGTTTGGCCTTTGTATAGTGTTGTGTTTTGTTGTTATTTTTTATTAATGGTAGGTTTTATTGTTCTGCTAGCAATGATTACCGACATGCAGTTAGCAGCATTTGCCAATGTCCTGGGTGTGTCCTTGTTCCTACTTGTAGTCCTGTATCACTACGTAGCAGTTAATAATCCTAAGAGGAAAGACGAATAACCTACTAGTACAACACTGTGGTGTTCACCTTCCTGAGTAAGTTCCTCTTTAAACCTCTTGCCTTTGAAGTTCCAAGTAAGATCTATTTTAAAGTACCATAGTATACTTAATTTCGGACCAAATAGCATACATGATTGTTCTTAAGATATCAAACACCTCAATTGGTTACTGTCTTGATCCTGAACCTTACTTATGCCAGTGCTGCAGGAGATGCTTAAAAAAAAGGAATACCTGAATGTAGATCTAAGGAAATAGGTGATGATTAGGTTAACATTTTGTCTCCCACTGTTATACCTAGCCTGATTTTCAGATGGTACAAGGTTGTCGTACCATCTGAAAATCAGGCTATATTATACCCTGGGTTATAGAGTTTAGGATGTGTTAGTAGGGTGGGTATATATTGAGAATGTTATAGTATTGGTTGTACATGTAGCTATGCTTTCTTTTCTCTGTCTTGTACATTATTATCTATTTTCTCTGACAAGTAAAATAATTCAGATTCACTTATTGATAATAAACTTTTATTTCAGGTTGAGCTGCTTCATATAGCTCATGGCTGCACCACCAACCCCCTTGCTCAAAAGCCATGAAAGAAGATGTACTACTACTTACTGTACTTGAATTTTGATACCCTAGAACTTGTATTATAAAATAGAATTTGAAAAAATAAATCTTTATGCAAACAACTCATTGCAAATAAATTACAGTATAGTGAAGTTTTAAGTTATTATTATCTTAGATAATACCATGATTGCCTTGGTTGTATCCACTAAATTTCCCAGCTCATTGCAATGCAAGGAAATTTAGAATTATGCAGTCTTCAACAGGGATCCCTGCAAGAACAATGCATATTTCTAATTTTCCATTGCATCGTATTGAGGTAAAATTAGAAGACAATGCTGGCTGCACATGAGAGGTTCAAAGGCATCTCAACCCATGTTCCCCTCTGGGCTAGATTGTACTTGCTTGAATAGCCCTGCGCTCCAGTAACTATGGGCCGTACAAAGCCCTACCGTTAGTCTCTAAGGCATCCTTCTTCCATGTGGGACTCTCAAAACCATAAGTTATTGATCCAAAACTTACCTGTTCATCATAACCTTCAGCGTAATCCATATGGCATCACCTATCACCTATTTCAATCTGCACAAGGAATTATATTTGCATACATCCCAGCCACTTTTTGGAAATTTGATAGGAAATATTATAGGCTGTGCAAGTCCTAAATATAGGAAAATATTGGATTTTTTCCACAAAATATAGGCACTTTATAGAAGCTAAAATAGCTTTCAAACAATAAACACACAATTTTTTAAACGTGAACTTTTAATGTTAGGAAAGAATTTTGCTTTTGTTAATTCACAACAAAAATGCTAAAAAGTGCAAAATATAAATGTATCACTCGGCATACATCCTATTTATAGGATCAAATATAGGAGGATTTCTTGAAATATAGGCTCTTTATAGGATCGTATACAAATTATAGGAAATATAGGAGGTCTGGGATGCCTGTATTTGCACTCCACAATGTGTTTTGGATATTTTTGGTGACCTTTTCCTCCCTTACTTTGGCGACATCTTGTTCTGAACAGAACCGAAATCCTCCCACCATTTTGAAATAGCACTAATTCGAATAAAACCAAACTGACTCTAAATTGAATATTGATCAACTTCGATAACCTGCATTCTCAACCTAGTTGTCCCTCGTAGTTTGTTTAAAAAACCAAAACACACAGTAATTGTGATATTTATTATTCCTTGACCGGCTTGCGAACTGAAATCAAATTTTAAAGTTAAAACTTCCCTTCCTCTGTGATTATAGTATAATTTACAAACTAATACCACAGCATTTCGGTGTATTAGTTCATTAAATTGCCCCTCGAGACTGGAGGATTTGTGGAAGTCCCTCGGCCGAAGACAGCCTTGGGACTTTACAAATCCTCCCTCGGCTCATGGGGCAATTTAATGAACTAATACACCAAAATGCTGTGGTATTTCTTATAAATGTACTTTCTTTGTCAATGGAACAGGAGTTTGTCTGAACAGGCTACAAAGAAGGTACCCTCGTTTTGGCATTTAGTATTGGTTGCCTGAGGTTGGGTACTCTAGTAGCAGTAAAGTGCCTGCTTAAACAATCAGATAGCATTTGCCAATAGACTGGCTTGGTTATGCTAATTATCAATAGTGGGCTTTCTTGAGTGAAGGGGCTATGTCTTGCTGTTGCACATGTGTTGATTGGAGGCTGTTAATTGTCTAAATAGGCCTCTCACCACGACACAGCCTATGTAAGCACAGAATTTGGTAAGTGACATTTTATTATTGTTTAGGTACATTATGATCATAGCCATCTTTTCAAGCAGTGTAACCAAACTTAACCCCGAGCCCCAGCAATATGCATAAAAATACTATGCAAACCAGTCAGAACAGGAACTCTTTAATAATCAATCTTTTGGAGAGAAAAAAAATACTGATTCTGATCAGCTTGCCTCTTTTTTTTTGCCCTATTTCAGATCATGTGACAGCTCTCCAGAGGATTCGGTGTTTTGTTTTTGAATTCTAGATTTTTTTCTCTTTGGAAACAGAAAAAACAAACATTACTCAAGGGTAAAGTTAGGTGATCTGAGGCAACAAAGAGGCAAGCTGAATTGGTCTACTCTTGGCAAAAAATACAACTCTAGAAACTATATGCATTATGACATACTACAACTACCAGAATTCTTAGCATGGATTCTTTTGTTCTTCTAATTTAGACCATTGTCTTGGTATTCTCAAAGTAGATGAAACATCGGAATGAAAAAAGGAAAAAAAAATCCTGGCAGTTGTTGTCAAATAACATCATAGGGCACTGTCATAATATCTATATGAATAAACTATGGGATAAAAATATTCCTTCATATACTAACATTAATTTCATAGTCACTTGAGCTATCACACAAAATTTAATCTAATAAAAAAATAGTGCTGCTTTAAAAAATGTTTTGACAAAAAAATGTTTTGGACTAAATCATTTATCATATTTTGCATAAATTTGTTAGAAAAATACCTGGAAACAGTAGTATTTGTGACACTGATTTTAATTGCTTCACCATAAATCATTTACTACCATTTGTGATCAACCATTTAGCAAAAACCTTTTTCCACATTCATTTATGTTTGAATCCTGGACATCTGGTAGCACAAACACTTTCAATTAAATGTCAAACTAGTCTCAAACGAGATACTGACAACCTTTGATATGTCTTCTACTGTCATGAAACTCGGAGTATGCCTAGAGACAGTTGTCTTGCATCTCTCGTAATTCTGAGCATCCAAAAACTTTTAACTTGAACTGACATTTCTATTTAGAATGTAGTGCGAAGACAAACCCTAAACTGTTTCTAAACCTGTATCCCCATGCTGCTAACACGCAAGACCCAGGGCTAAAAATGGTCGGTCAGTCACCGGTCAAGATCTGTATTTGGTTGAAACTGCAGTAACATTTACCGGTCAAAATGACCGGCAAGGCAAAGATTTGACCGGACAAGTTCCAATTCTAGCCGGACATTGTCCGATGACCAGCCGTTATTTTTAGCCCTGCAAGACCAGACATCTCAATGGGATGTCAACATCATGAGTTAAAAAGGTTTATGCCACCAGACATCTAGCTTTGAAACAAACGAACACAGAATAAGACTCACTTAATGGCATCTTGCAATGGTAGTAACAATCTAAATGTTTACACGAGCCCTGATAAAGCACCCATGCTTTATTTGGGAAACAAAAACTAATGTGAACAGCATTTAGAAGTGTCTAATAATTGTCTACAATTCTACTAATTTCTAATTATATTTCTCACTGAGTCTAAATGTGCTAAAATGCTCAAAAACTAGACTGTACAATTTAATATAGTAACTTTGGACTTGATCATTTCAAAATATAATATTAGGTCTTTGGTTCAACAAAATCCTCAATAAAAAAATTACTCCATTCTCCTGCACACCAAGTCATACAAGATAGAATACACACACTAAACCTAGAAACAAGTTTGAACTAATTAGTTACAAAATAAGCAAACTGCAAAGTGATAGTTTCATGCCTCTATGATTCAAGGCACTTGATCTGGAGACCATGTAGAAAATTTATGAATATAGAAAAATTGTTGATACAATCAAACAGACTAATAATTTACAATAGTAAAGGTACTTGGAACTGCAGTCTTACTAATAAACTAAATCTAAGAATTTACACATGTTTTGCTTGATTACACACAGCTATCATTTACTGAGTTTTACATGCTCTAATTTACACTTCATTGTCATGCATATTATAAATAACTCATTTCTTAATTCATTAGACTAAAACCACTTATTAGAGTGATTTTACTTACCCATGAAATAGATAGTAGCATATTACACTCTAATTATTTTGTTCTTCTTTGTGTTTATCTTGGTATTACACACTAACTAATAGTTTCTGTTTCACAGGTCAAGTAAAATCACTATTGAATAACCATGCATACATTCCACTCAAAAATATTAATACAAATGGGAATGATCATTAAATCATAAAAGTTAACATTTACCTGCATGATAGTCGCTCCAATGTCGGTGTTGAGGATTTAGTTTCACTAAATTTACTACTAGTTTAGTTCACATCACCTAATTTGAAATTTCATGTGCCAACGTCTTCAGATCCAGGGGAGATGCTGACTTGTCTATACTACTATACTTTTGTATGGGATCATAGTTTTAGTTTCACCTGAAGTTTATGTTCAACCCCCCTAATTTCACTGTGACAGTTGATCTTGCAGTTACACTCATTTAGGTGATGTCAACTAAATAGTTACCTAATTTAGTTAAATTTATTTAAATCGTCAACACCGATGTCGAAGCGGCTCTATTGACAATTACTTTAGTCTCCAATTGACATCTCATTTGTGTGGGAGGACAGAGTTTCATTATCAGTCCTAAATTGACTTCTTTGATTTTTTTCTTTTGGCTGGGTTCACTTTTCCATCCTTGCCATTTCCTGCAGATATACAAAAAAGAACACTAAATTAGCAGTTATTTTTTTCAATACTCAAATACAATGCAACTAAGAATGTGCTTTCAGAGTTCAGGGAAAACAACAAAACATTTACATGTATGTATATCAACATTACACACCAACAACTTCATATTAACTGAACAAGTACTCTGCTTGTTGTGTGCATACATTTGTACATGTATGCTCATTAGACATTTCATTTGTACATACTTACTGAACTGATAAATGTATGTAAAACAACAAATGAAGGGCTGTGTGCAAAAAGGGCATAAGTGTTTCCTGATCAGATTCGAAATTCTCCTTTAATTTCTGTTTTCTAAGGGAGAATTTAGAATGTGATCAAGAGTCACTTACGCCCTTTTTGCACACAGCCCTTCAAATGCACATTTTCTGCACTTCGTGTTAGTCCAAATTAATTAATGGTAAGCATTGTGATATTAGACTAGTTTAAACCACCTGTGTACAAGTACCTTTTGTGATAGCTACTGTAGGAGACAAAGATGGCAACTTTTCTATTCTCTCAATATTATATTACATGTGTACCTAATACTGCAATGGCCTAATACTGCAATGGCCTAATACTGCAATGGCCTAATACTTGCACATGAAATATTGTTATAACTCTTCTTGAACAAGTCATTTACAATAACTATTTGATTTTTTTGTGCACAACTTCTTTGCTGTCAGGTTAGATGCTGGTTTACTTCCATAATTTTCTTGTCAAAGTATTTTGCTCTGATTTGACAGCTCTGCAGTCTAGCTATAAGAAATGTACAGTGTCAGAGACACTTCTTTCATCACTTTTTACAGATATTGCTTCACTCTTCCACATAAATTTAAGAGGGGTGAAATCCTATTCTCTGGTTTTGTTTTAGTTTGGTTTAACTCTAAGTCGGTTTGGTTCACAATATCCCGCTTCTAATCACATAACTTGGTGATGTTTTTCAAAGTCCAACTTTGTCAGTAGTGCACATGCGTTGAATAAAATTAAGTGGCCAAGAGGGAACTAGTAACTAACTTCAATAAGAAAAGTTATTAGTATAGGTAATCAAATGGGGACAAGTGAAATTAGGGATAAATTTCACACATGTTTGTCAAAATCAAAGTAATTTCCCTGAGCCGCTTGAGCGAGGGAAATTACGTAGATTTGGACAAACACAAGTGAAATTTATCCCTAATTTCACGAGTCACTATTTGATTACCCATTAATATTATGGAGGGCAGATTACGATCCAGAAAATAATCATTTTTAGCGTACGTTGGCAACGTTTGAAATTTCACATGTGAAATTACGCGTGAAGTTTCAAGTTGAAATTAGGGATTAATTTGTTCTCTATAATATTATTCCAAAAACATGACTGGATCTCCAACACAAGTCTCTGTGGCGCAGTTGGTAAAGCTCTGGTCTTCCAAGGCATTCTTCCAAGCAAAAGGGTTGCAGGTTCTAGTCCACTACCGGTGAACAAAAAAGTGAAACAAAAGTAAGTAGTAATGATACAGAAGGGAAAAGGGTTAGGGGGAATGGTGAATACCGACCGTAGAGTGGGAGGAGAGTGATAAAATATTTTGCAGCAGGGGAGGGGTTGGTCAAATATTTCTTTCTTTTAAAATCCTTTTATAGAATCTTGGATTGAAAAGATTAAACCAGTATGAAAATTTGAAACTGTATGAGAAATATAATACTGTACCAAAAAATATTTGAAAACACAACATACCATATTCACTCATGGATAAGCCGCACCTTTTTACCTGAAATCTTCTTTTAAAATCGGGAGTGCAGCTTATCTGCGAGAACATCTACCAAACAAAAGGTCCGGAAATTTCCATAAATTAACATTTAAAAGAAATACTAAATTATACCAATAAATACTACACCAAACCAAAAGAAAGTAAGCACTGGCCATTGCTTTTGCAAGTTTGGTGGCTCCTAACAGATCCGTTTATGTTGTGAATATTTGTTTCTCCGCAAGCGATTAAATACCACGCTAAATGGCACTGTTTCTTTACACTTTAACAGCAAATTTGTTGAACATATCTAGTTCCACCTCTCTTTGAGTAACAAGTTTTTTCTCCAATAGATGGCTTTCAGATATAATCCTTTTAGGCATGATAGCAACAGACAGCGGATGAAAAAGCAAACTACTCATGTTGTTTTGACTTCGTTCAGTGAAAACAAAACTTTTAGTGTCCAGTTCTCTCTCTTTTACAGGTGCCTGGTTTCTAAGCTACGGACGAACGTGAGCACATTGTTGGCTTCGTTGACATGTAAAATTCGATCTAAAAGGTGACCTGAATGAACAGATCCCAGTAAACAAACACTATGGAAAGATAAATCAAATATCTAAGTATGTAGACATGAAGTTTATACTATTTCAGAGCTGAAATTACAGGTACAACTTTGGAGTTTTCTCCAGTTTGAAAGTCTGATGAAGGTTTACACAATGTACATGTACGTTTCATATTCTTCCAAAAAAACTTTTTTACCTGAATCAAGCTTCTAAACTCTGGGTGCGGCTTATCCGCGAGTGAATACGGTATACATGTACATGCATTAGTGCAAACACATACAAAGTACACAATCATACAGTACATATCAAGTGATTTTACCTGTATTCTTAATGCCCAGGCTAGCATGTCCATTGTTATTTCCCACATTCACACAAGCAATCGAACTTTCATGAACAAAGCTCAGTTCTGGTGTTGGACTGTAGTCAAATTTTCCAGAACTATTTTCCTCTGTTACAGAGTTACTCTTTCTCCACTCACAGTACTTTTCTGTTGGTTCCGGACATCCTTTTACTTCTGGATCCTCAGCTGTTAGGTCATCTTCACTATCACTTAGCACTTCCTTTTTCATCTCAATGAGCCTTGATTCTTCATATTGCATACTTTCTTGTGCACTAGCAACCACAGTTCCTTCACTCTCTGGACTTAGTGTTGACGGAAAATCTTCAACTCCTACCCTTCTTTCTTTGGTAACCTCAGGAACCACATCAAGCACCATTTTACTGAGTGCTTCTGGTTGTAAGAATGAAGAAACAGTAGATGGAGCTAGTTGTTTTTTCAGAGTTGTGCTATACTGATCTTGAAGTGTGCTCATGAATGTAAATGGAGGAGAAATGTCTGAACTGTTGGCCATGCACTCTGCTTTACTCATATTATTATAGTTCAAATCTGCAAGTGGACTAGAGGTAAGTTCAGAAATGTCATCCACCATTCCTGTGGACATATTTTCAAAGTTCTTGTCCCTCGTATCTTCACCATCAACACGAGAAAACGAGCATGTATTAGTAGCAGCTGCACTTGATACCTTTGGTCTTTGTGAAGCCAATGTTGAATGACTAGGAGTTTGTATTGTAGATACCATTTCTTGTGAATCCATTGGTGTAATCTTGGAGGTTGTTGGAGTGGGTACACTGGGGCCATCCTGAGCAGTACTAAAAGTGGGTGTGGTCAATGATGGAGCCCCAGTTCCAGCCACTGAATTACCACCGAGTGGATTTGTTGCTAGGGTATTTGGGATGTTTGTGTTAGCACTTAACTGCATCCTACTTTTGTACAAAAAACTCAG
Organism: Actinernus sp. WN-2022; assembly: GCA_030867875.1. Taxonomy (NCBI): domain Eukaryota; kingdom Metazoa; phylum Cnidaria; class Anthozoa; order Actiniaria; family Actinernidae; genus Actinernus; species Actinernus sp. WN-2022. The sequence goes on from JAOWCC010001589.1 coordinate 100,263,739, forward strand.
TTGCTGCCAGTACCTCAAAGAACTTGCCAAATCAATGTACTGTGTTGGGTTAACTCCAGTGCCCAGCATATTGGTAGCCATGCTAACATTGTCTTTTGGTTCCTCTTCCTCTGTGCTAGTCTCATTATTTTTGCCTTCTGTTTCGTTCTCTTGTGGTTTGCCAGATACATTGTTACCAAGCATGCCATATGGTGTGACGGCAACGTAAGGATACCATATGGTTCCCATGGGGTAGACATAGCTAAGTGCATATTGTGGACCTTTGCCCTGCATATTATTGTTGCCATCTGTAACTGCATTTAAACCTAGTTCAGTAAAAGAGGTTGGTACACTGCTAGAGCTGGTTGAGGAGACAATAGTTGTAGTTGCTTGCTGCCCTTCTAAACCACTGGAATCTCCTACCATTCCTGTGGAAGTTGTTGATTCTGTGTTTCTAGATGCAAAGTAGCCAAGCTGTGTACAGTTTTGAGATAAAGTGGTGGTGAATGGTACATTACCTGTTCTCGCTGAGGAAGTCTGGCCTGATGCTGCGATGTGTGGTACTTTAGCAAAGTCAGCATTTCCAAGTTGTGCACATTTATTTGGCAAGACAGCTGTTTCTGGAAACGCTGGTATACCTGTTGTTGGCTCAAAGACTTTATCAGAATATACTCCCATGCATGAATCACTTGTTGCTTTTGACCCATTTTCTTTTTGAATGATAGGTTTACACTTTGGGCTATTTCCTTGCTTGACAGTGTTTGTAGAAATACTGGCACCTGTTTCAGGATGTGCAGAAATAATACCAGGTGTTGTCTCGGCAAGTATGGTTGGTAATTTATCAGGGTGGTTCAACGAGGTACATGTACTTTTGGTACCTCTAGTCATTTTGGGAATGTTACTACTGCCTGCTACTGTATAGTAACCAAGCTGTCCATAGCTAAGTAGTGTATCTCTGGAGGAAGTAGCAGGTTCGACTGGAGCAGTGGTTGTGATAGGATGAGATACATCATTTACTAATATACTGGAGTTTACATTACCAGTATGATAATAACCAAGCTGGGGAAAATTCATTGGTGTACTGACTGTACTAGTATTTGATGACATATTCAGCTGTACTGGAGAATTCAGTAATTGACTCTTTGATGATTTAACACTGCTATGCAAATTATTACCATTTCCATTCTTGTGAGAACCAGGAAAAATACCAAGCTGAGCAAAACTTCTTGTTTTCTTTGGTGCTGTAACTGAAGAGAATAAAGGTGATGAACTTGACTCGGTGGCTATATGCTGACCTATATTGGCAAAACTCCGTCTCTTCTTAGTTTTTGTTGCTCTAAAGTCTACAGCTGATTGCAATGAATTGGCATTCTGACTTAAAACAGTATTTGCAACTATGTTGGAAGAATTTCTTGTGGTCTTGAAATTGACTTGGTCATAAAAACCATGCTCTGCAAAACATCTTGTCCGTTCAGGTGTAAGGGTAGAAGAAATACAAGATGACTGGGTAGATGATACCGCTGACGAGCTCTTCCCTTTTCTGCTTATCATTTTGATTTTACTCTTTATTTTTGAGGTGTTAGTATTATGAAGCTGGCTAAAAGTAGTTAACATGTTCGTAGCAACATGTGAAATGACAACTGGATTTTTTTCCAACTGGCCAGTTGCAGTTGTAACACTAGTAGAGGCAACGGTACCCGTTGCAGACAAACAGTCTTGCTGAGATGAAAATAGTATGTTTGATTGTGTGCCCAAACCAAAAATGTGATCTGGATTTCCAGAACCAATAATTGATGCAGAAGTATTACCAGTTTTGCTTTTTTCCACATTGTTACTTGGTATCTGTCTTCGGGAATCTTTGTTATCTTCACTTTTTGGAGAACTCTTATCTTGGTTACTGCCCTTATTCTCTACATGACTTTCAGCCATTTGCCGTAAAACTGAAGTTGCGCTGAAATTTGTGTCAATAAATAAATTCAGCACTTCTTCGGGATTCATCGGTGAATGTGAACAAGGTGAACTTGAAACAGAGCTGCCTTCATCTTCAGAATACACAGGGGAGGTTATAAGAGGGCTTGTTCCGAGCTTTCTTGCCCTCTTACTGTCTGGTCTACTCCTACTATCACTAGACAAACCCTTGGTCGTAAATGGTGCCTCTTGGGTTAAGTCGCTACTAGATGGCCGCTTCAAAGGATGGTGTTCGCCTGGTAAACCAATGTTACTATACACCATTTCCCACGTACTCGCGCCAACAGAAGCGTTCATCACGGGATTTTCACTCATTTTACTCACATGTGCTTGCGGTCTTCCCCGTCGGATCGTTTCCTTAACTCGTTGTTTTGAAGCCGTATTTGGCTGGGGTTTCTTTGTTCCTAATTTTGGTGTTTCACTTCTCTTTGACAGAATTCCTGTACGATGGTCGTAATACTCAACGCACACAGATTCCTTTACACCGCTGTAGTTCGGCGTAGCTGTCACTGCTGAATCACTATCTGGCCTTGATTTCGGTCCCTCGGCGTGGCTCTGCGCTGGAACAGGAATTTTAACACCAGGCGTTTTCCTCGCGAACGAACGCTCTTTCTTTTTGGACTTTTCAAGCTCTATTCCTAAAACAATGCTTTCATCGTCGCGAATCTGGACAGCCAAAACGCCCAAATTCAACAGCCTCGGGTCTCTACCGATTGCCAAGGAACGAAGCCTTGTGGCAGCAGCTTTGGGAAGCGGGAAGTGAACACTTATCGGCCGGGCTTTAATACCTCTACGACTCACAGCTTTCGTAGTTTTGAGCTGCATAACTTGTTAGCTAGACAGAAGTGATTCAAACGAGCTATGTGGACTTGAGCCTTCGCTGGAGGAGTGATGGAATGATGATTTGTAATTGAATATCCACCATTGTCACTTTCAGGCACGCTGTGATTTGATCCCTGATCCTTGTTCGTAACTTCGCATTGCTGCAGAGCTGACAATATGATCCAGAGCAGAGCCTTTAAAAATTCGCGCAAACAGTTCTGCAGGTACTGAGAAATTCATCGGTGCAGAACATGATATACAATGATTTGTATCTAAACTTATATATCCCCTCCCCTTGAACACATGTCACAAAGAAAAGAGCAGCAGCCACTCAACTTGGTCTATGAATCCACAGGGAACCCAATATCTGTCTCTCTCGGCTGTTATTCCGAACGAAGGAAAATAAGATCTACAAGCGTGGTAAACAGCCTAGTTTTCTCATTTAAAAAATCTAAAGGATCGCTCTAGTTCATAGAAGGGTCTTCATTGAAATTCTCGCGAGGAATAAGATCGAAATAAAGTCGTGTATGGGGTACCTGTGTTAAAACAAAAAAAACTGGGTACCAGTAACCAAACCATTTATTTTCGTCCCAAACATGGCGGTAGACGACAGGTTCTGTTCTGGAACAAAGGTAAGAATAATCGATGATTTTCTTTAGCTGGGACTACTTCATTGGAACCTTTTTAATGTCAACTAATAATTTATTTTTAATTCAGTTAATTTGCTTCAACCTTTGGGTTGCTGTAGCGATATTCTATCTCGTCGACTACATGTTTGCCTCTGTTCTGGCGGGAGCTTTCACGTAAGTCCGGATATGTTTCACTCTGTTTCGTTTTTAAATAAAGATGTTAATATGATAAATGGCATTGATAAAATTCATTTAGGAGGACACCTCCCATAAGAAAAAAACCTCAAAGGAAATTCCAATGCATATATTTTAAACCCTGAATCTTCCAGTCAACTAAATTCTAAGGACCAAGGTTGCTGACAGTGACATGCCTTGACAACGACGCATAAATCCCATAATATTAGCGGAGTAATTGCAGAATACCCCCTCCTTTGGTTCATTAATAATTCATTTCTCAACTTTTTCATACAAACCTTCAAAAAACTTAACCCTGAAATAACAAGAGCCCATCTGGGCTTTCACTCGGGCCACATGAGATTGAAGATGAAATTACACTTTCATTTGAAATCCTCTAGTAATAACCGAAGGGAAGAATTATTAGCTGAATTTTATAGCAGTCTTTAGGAGTGGCTGGTAGCGCGGTGACATTCATTCTCTGCTCCCCTAGTATATATATATATGTCATTTAATATTTTTGTTTTTCTCGTGTATGTAAATTAAAGAAGTTGACCTCTACTTTAATATTCATGTTCATGTTACGCACGCTTATAGCAGAGCGCGGTAATTACGTCACAAGTCTAGACCCCCCGCCAAGACTCAGACAAACAAACCGCTTTTCTTGTATCAACTTACAAGAATTGACTAGCACTTCAGTTCGTCCTCTGTCTATTCTACCAGAAATGACTGCTTTCCTGGACCATATTTTGAAAGGGAACCTGATGATTATACTGTCAAACAGCTTAAACTTTGGCTGAAATACAGAGGATTGAAACAAAGCGACAAACGTTGATCTTGTCAAGCGAGTTTTGCATCTTCGCTGGCCAACCAACGAGACATGCTTACTATATAGACTGTCAAGTCCTATTTAAACTGTATCCCAAACTCATCTTTTCCCATGCAATATCGTTGTAAGACTTCACCTAAACATTGAAAAGTTACAAAGGTCAGGTTTTCCTCAATAAAACTCATCGGAGACCAAAGCTGTTATGGCTGGAAGAGCATATACATTAAAACTATGAACTGATAGCATCCTAAAATTCGGCAATCTTGCTTATGTTGGTGTGCTCTTTCAAACCATTATGTTATTGTTTGCATTTATCGAGTTTTCAAATTTAATACCTGCAGCTCCGAAAGAAATTAACTTCATTTGTGCTCAGAAAATAAATCAAAGCATTGTAGATGTAGGCTTTGCTTCCAAAATTTATTTAGAATCCACTAATAAATTCAAGTAAACTTAATGGTTGAACAGTAGTTCCTTCTCATTGTTTACTGGTGGATACATAGTCAGGGTTTCAGTAATTTATAGCCACTTACGTTTCATTGCCAGACCTAGTCTCGTTGTTCTGTGCTTTTAAGGTCTCTTGTACAAACATTTATCCAATGCTGACATTTCTCACTGAATTTGCTGTAAAGGTTTTGGAACAGAAAAGCTCCTCCTGTGAGTGATCAAAAAGGCTGAGAAAAGATGAGAAACCTGATCTACTAGCGGTGTACAGTCTGAACGATGCTTCATTCTCCGAGACATATCTCTTTGAGCGCCGGATTCACTCTTATATCTCCCCCAGCAACAATGCTTGGTATAGTCACCATGATATGACTAGGAATCTTACTGAAGCAGCTAAAGGCATTGATTCTTTTTTTTTATCGAAAAAAAATACGAATTCGGTCCTAATTTAGTCTGCTGTTCTGCAGGTTCAGAGTACTAATAGATGAGTGTCTCAAATTTATGTTTATATTTGTCCCATATTATAAGTTGTATCCTGTCCACCTATGATGGAGCTATCACTGTATTTCTCTACTGTTCTTTCTACCCTGCGGCTCTTTGATCGCGTCCATATCGGTATTTGTTGGACTAAAGATTATTAACTGAAATGCCCGTTTTGTTTATCTCTATTTAAAAGCTTTTACCCTCCTTCCCAAAACTGCAGTCTGCTCATTATATTACAGAACTATAAAGGGAACTGTTGGAAGCCTTTAATTTCTCGAACCAAAATCTCGGCCATGAGAGGAGTCTTGTTGAATAACTGCTTCGGTCATCGTATTCTGTGCCGAGTGAGTGCTTATTACCTACGAAACGTACCTCCAACAAGAGCGCCAGTTGAAATATCCTGAGCCTGTTGGGAGTGTTGGAAGGCTTTCGCACGAGTGAACTTAAATAATGCATTAAACTGCTTACATTTGAGAGATGGGACTCCAAATTTGAGAGAAAACTCCTCGTGCCGTCGTCCAACATCTTGATTTACTGTATTTAATTATGTAAATACATTAACCTGGCGATTGTTGCGTGACCAGCACAGTGCAATCTGATTGGTTTGAATTTGACCTTTAACGCATGCGCAGAAGCCGTCTGACATGAAATAAAAAAATAAAAAAATAACGACTTGCATTTTAAGACTCGGTGCTGCCACAGGCAGCCCGAGTAATAAAAACACCTAACCATTTCGATCCATAGCACAGTTTTCAAGCGATCTTTTGAGTATGTGGCTTAGTTGTAGAATACCCCCTCCAAGCGGTATCCGGTTGTTTTGCCCCCAAGTCGTTTCGCCCCCAAGTCGTTTCACCCCCAGTCGTTTCGCCCCCACTTTGAAGTGCCTAGTGTTACGTTCCTTAGGTTTATAAAAGGTTTCAGTGTAAATAAACTCAAGGAAACCAACTGTAGCCTTGAAGTCGATTCTCCCCCACTTGAATTTGGTGATTTGTAACAGATCGAAGTGTTTGAAACCAAGTGTATTTAGTGGGAAGGTTTTCACAGAAACCAACAAACGAACCCAACAAACAAACAATGCCGATCAATGAAACAGCTAGTGTTCAATGAAACACTGTTCAATGAAACAGATCGAAGTGTAAATAAACTCAAGGAAATAAACTTTAGCGAAGTGTGCACTGTAAACTTTATTTAGATGAATCAAGGCACAGAAAGGTTTCCACAGAACCCAACAAACAAACAATGCCGATTAATGAAACCTGTTAATGGAACAGAACTGAAGAAAATCAATTTGAACTGAAGCCCCCACTTGAAGTCGATTCGCCCCCACTTGAATTTGATGATTTTGTAACAGATCGAAGTGTATGAAAGCAAGCTAGTGTATTAAAGGTTTCAGTATAAATAAACTCAAGGAAACCAACTTTAGCAAACTTTATTTAGCGGGAAGGTTTCCACAGAGAAGCACGGCCCTCAACATCAGGCTAGTTTCTGAAAAGAAGCTGAAACACATCCAAAGAAAAAAGTACAGAAACCTGCAGAGGAAAGTGTTTAGCCACTGGGAGAAGTACAATGACAAACAGAAGACCTGACATCCCAGCTTCTCAAGGCATGCTCCCATTTGAATGGACCAGTTATCTAGGCGAAAGAGAGATTTCAATTTGCATTATAAATACGTAGAGTTTCATTACTGTTAAATTCCTTTTAGAGTCTGAGATACAACTGTAAATATGTCCGATATCATGCTATAATAAAAAATAAAAACTTTTACGAAATCAAAACTGTGGTTCTAAATAAGTATTGTGTTTGGGAAACATTTGTCGTATAGGCAGAATATCAGAAGCGCGTGAATGGTGTATTCTTGGGTTTCCTGTGTAAGCCTCGCTTTCAAGCATCGACATGAGATAACAAAATGGCGGGCGTTAACGAAAGATTCATGAAGGGTTTTTGTTCATTTAAGTTATACACTGGGTATTATATTTACTAAGGAACGTAACACTAGGCACTTCAAAGTGGGGGAGAATCGACTACGAGTTGGGGGCGAAACGACTTGGGGGCGAAACGACTTGGAGGCGAAACGACTTGGAGGCGAAACAACTGTAATTCACATTAGCTCCCAAACATTTCTTCACAAGTATGAGCCATTTGGTACTATATATTCATATATGTTTTGGTATAAAAAAAGAACAGTGACTGAATACTTTGAGAACAGCTAAATTGCTTATGCCTCACCATTTTTTGACAGATACGTACTGTTACAGAATTGACGCTCTACTGTAGCAGCTTTATCTATGAGTATGAGTCTTTCGAAGGTCTGTTTGCAAAAAGGGCATAAATATCTCCTGATCACATTCCAAATTCACCTTTGATTTCTTTTTTTTCTAAGGGATAATTTAGAACGTGATCAAGTGTCACTTACACCCTTTTTGCACATAGCCTTTCATTAATTTATTTTCTATAAGCGAACCCCCACCGGCCATAGATCGCTCTATAGCTAGCTCGTATCATTTTATTGTAATCAATTTAAATACAATCATTAAATCAATATTCCATTTACTGGATTTTGAGCGTGAAATTGTCACTGATGTATCAACTCCAAACCTGTGCATGATCACCATACTGCAATGCATGCATTGAGATAATAATTTTTAATAGTGGATCAAATATCCCATCCTTTACCCCCAATGTTTGTCAAATGCCCACCCCTGGGGACCCTCGATGGTGATCATCAGATGCCCCACTATTGGGAGAAAACCACTTGTCAAATACCCAGGGGTCACCCTAGGGGCATGCACAGGCTTGAAACTGATTGATACATTACTCAATGGCATATATGCAAGGCTGATTTACTGTAAAAAATCATTAAAATTTGATTGAAATTTATTCTTGCTTTTGCATTAAAACAGAGTAAAGACTTTCGATGGAAAGATTCCCTTTGACTTCAAAAACTGTTGTTATGAGAGTAAACAAAATCTTGGTAAGAAAACAGTAATGATTACAACATTCATGCATGATAGTTAAAAAAGGAAACGAAAGAGAAACATTAGAAAACTAGATTTGTAATACAAACATGTTAGGTAACAACAAGAGTTTATTTGTATTCAAAAGTTACGTGGTGAGAAAAATAAAAAATCTAACATTGTCATTATAGTGTAATATTATACCAAGAATTGTACAGGTCATATGAATATAAGAGGGGGCGTAAGGGTTTGCGGTGATTCGGTTTTGCATTATTTTTGGTGCGGTTTTGCGAAAGTTTTATTTTTTACCTGCTGTGTTGCAGTTTTAAAAGACTTAAAGTAGTTATTGTAAATTTTAGGACTAAAAATGACAAATATACAACCATGTAGCTACAAAGTATGGTATTGCAGTTTTTTACGTTTTCCCCCCCTCATTTAACCATAAGGCTATTTAACAATTAGACTCGTAGCCCAGGAGGGCGAGAGGTCTAATTATTTTAGTATAAACTAACTAGTCGGACAGTAGAAATAATAGAAAGAAACAAATTGAAGTTTTTTTTTTTTATTATTTCGTGAAAATGCGTGCGGTTTTTCTCTACCATGGGCTATCACAGATATACCTATAGTAGCGTAGCCAATCAGAATGCAGGATTTGTAATAGTCCACTAGTTGGTTTATACTAAAATCTTATTAGTCGATGATACTATTTACAAATTAACTGATAATTGAAACAATTGAGTAGGTTACAACATCAGATGGAAAAATATGAATTAAAAAACACACCAAACCAAGAATATTTTTTACATTATAAGGTGAAGTTCCAAAGGACAGAAATTGCTCAACAGATACCCAGGGTTAGAAGAAACCTGACTCGTCCACTTGTCAGGGCATTGGGCAAGTGCTAGAAAATCACACTTGCCTGGGATCACTGAGCCCCTTACTGCATGTGAGAAACGGTAGATTGATTGCTTGAAAACATTCTTTTCAGGGAGGGATCAATCAACATGTTTTTGTACGGATAAGGCAATACTTTTTGAATCCCAAGAAAATAGTTTGGGCAAGTGAGAAGAGGAATTGGGCAAGTACAATTAGGAATCACTAACCCTGATACGCAAACTGCCCTTGTCTGCTAAAGGACTATAGGCACTATATAATGATAAGTTTGGGATAAGTTTTATGGTTTGGGTTATCACTGCATGCTAATGAATAGGGTTAACTTAATACTAACTTAATAACATCACTCCAAATATAATACACAACTGAAGATAAATAATGATTACATTCAATGGAAAAAATGGAGGGCTGCTAGGGACATTCAGGTTGCAGATCTTATTATACAAATCTATGAGATGTGTTTGTATTGTCAGAGGTTTCAATTGGCAACCAGTGATGTTCTCCATCTACTTTAAAGGTTCCACTCATGCCTACATGTATACTTTTGCAATTTGTACCCCCTAGATTGAGGCTTGTGTGCCTTTCTCACCCTTGTTCCATCATGCACCCACCTACTTTTTCATTAGGGCCTCCTACTTTTAAAGTGATTGAAACCACTGATATTTGTATTGTAGCATTTGTATTGTTTATGCTGGTCATTTGTGTCCATGTACATATAGTTAATTTGCTGTCACTGGTGTTGACGTACGTATTATGCACTGGAGTCTACTTGATCTTTATTCGTCAAAGAATATGGGACTATGCTGTCACAGTTTCCCTCATCCATCTTGGTATCTCATGTGCAGGTAAAGAAACTGATGTTTTGCATTAATGATCGTTTTGAATAATACATTGTTTTAGTATAGCAAATACCACACAAGTGAATTAGTAGTGCTTTTTGTCTGAATATCAACATTATTCACTGATTTCAGTCTTGCATGCAAATAATTCACTCAACAAGATGGCTTTTTGAACTAATTTTAGGCTGCAGGCCAATTCACATGTGTGATATATAATAAAACAATTATAATATTATTGCCCTAGGTCAGTGTTGGTGAGTAGCGGTGGATATTTACAGAGCTGTGAAAGGTGACTAGCAGTGTTTATCTCACTGCTTTGCAGCTCGGTAAATATCCACCACTAGTCACCTCCACTTTGGGGAATAATTATATATTATTAATTGAAGAGGTGAGTATGAAAACGACCTATGTGACTTTTTAGTGATTTTTTTCAAATTCACCTAAAAACTTCTATACAACCAGTTTAATCAAGAGAAAGTGAAAATCCCAATAAACAAACCAAATACGAACCAGTACTATAGATATGCATAATTTTAGAGTCCCATCAAGCAAACATGGACTGTTTCTATATGAAGAATTTTAGGTTTTTGCCGGTGTAATCATGATATAAATGCCAAAACAGAAATAAACAGTTGTTAAGGTATCAGGAGCCCTTTATGCGATGATTTTTGTGAAAAAAATATTGATTTTTTAGAATGTTCAAAGTGAATTCTACAGTTTATCCCAAACATTTTATTTTCAACGAGAAATTATGGTGAAAAGAAATATGGACGGGAAAGCAGGCTGTCAATGGTTATTAGCACTGGTGAAGCATTCTCATGGAAGCCGCGAAAAAACATGTGAACTTTTATAAATAAACACGAAACACGCTCACTCGTCTAGCTTGTCTTGAAGCTGTTAAAGTGCCTATCACCCTTTTGCAATTTTGATAGCTTATGAACCTCCGAAAAGTTTTGAGTACTTCTGTGAAGAAAGTTTTGGTTTAAAGTGAATACTTTGTATTCTACGCTTGTTTGAAATCGTGTAAATGTGTACTTCCCTGACCCATGACCGCGTAAGTAAAAGCCTGGGTCGAAACCTGGGTAGACGTCATCTCAATGTATTATTCTCCTTGGCGCCCTTTTATCACAACAACATCGATGCATATAAAATATACATAATGCGTCTGTGCTGTAGAGTTTTAGTTTATGGCTGGACTAATTGTCACTTTGAAGTAGGCAGATTTCATGTTTAAAAATGAATGATTGTTCACAGCTGTGATAATCACTAGTAGAAGCGCTCAACTGAACACAAACTAGTACTAGATATGCATAATTTTATAGTCATTTCTATGGGAAGAATTTTAGGTGTTTACCTGTGTAATCACAATATAAATGCCAAAACAGAAATAAACAGTTGTTAAACTGGTTGTATAGAAGTTTTCAGGTGAATTTGACAATTTGAAAAAAATCACTAAAACGTCACATACTTTAGGGTGTTTTCATGCTCAACCCCTTAATTATCCAGTCTATTGCTAATTACCATCAGCAAGAACTAACAAGAACTTACATCTATTATTATCCAGTCTATTGCTTACCATCAGCAAGAACTAACAACAACTTACATCTATTATTATCCAGTCTATTGCTTACCATCAGCAATAACTAACAAGAACTTACATCTATTATTATCCAGTCTATTGCTTACCATCAGCAATAACTAACAAGAACTTACATCTATATTATCCAGTCTATTGCTTACCTGATCAGCAAGAACTAACAATTAAGAACTTACATCTATTATTATCCAGTCTATTGCTTACCATCAGCAAGTCTCAACTAACAAGAACTTACATCTATTATTATCCAGTCTATTGCTTAATACCATCAGCAATAACTAACAAGAACTTACATCTATTATTATCCAGTCTATTGCTTACCATCAGCAAGAACTAACAAGAACTTACATCTATTTTCTCAGTTACATTATTTTATGTTGCTTAAAGTAATGATCAATTTATTCTTATTGCACAATTATGTTTTGGATCATAAATTAAAGATCTGGTATTTGCCTTCCATATTTCAACAGTTATGCAAGAATTTCCAGTGAACTGGCAATGGTGGCTTGCTTTTGGTGAGTTTTTATTGGTAATAAAAATAGACAACTTCCTCAATCAAGCTACCAGGGCTTGAAATTGTTTTATGTTTTATTGCCACCATATATAATTTGCTAAAAGTTTACATCTTTGATAAAATCAAAATAAAATAAGAGTACATTCTTACATGTACATTAGAAGTGTTCAATTACAATATAGATGATCGAAAAAAGTACAGGTAAATCTAATTTTTTTATTCAAATACAGTAGTGGCAAGGAAGCCTACCATAAGCTATTTAGAAACTAGAAAAGCTTATGGTAATTAGGCTTTGTCCTAAAAGATAACTGAACGGATTTGATTGGAAAAGACGAAGCAACTATAGTGGGCTAATTAATTTTTCAGTTTTCAATAAAGTATTTTTTCACAGATTTCTTGAAACTTGAAAATAATACTGGGCAAAGTTGTTAATTCACAGGGACTAGGGGATTCCATATTTTGGGACCTTGATGAAGGATAGTGAACTGCTTGATGTTAGTTCTGCAGTGATGTGGTCTATAGTCAGTGGCATGTCTTGTATTATAATTATGAATTTCTCGATTAGTTAAAAGAGGTTGAAAAAACTGACAGGTAGGAGTTAATTATGGTAAGAGTACATTAAAAAGCTTGATATTAAAAACAAATTCACACTAAATACATCAATAATCTTTAGCTCCTAAAATAAGAGTGCTGTATGCGCGCGATAATCGGCATTTGATATTCGGACGATGCGTTTCTGTAAAAGATGAAGTCTGTTTAAATTAGAGGGATACGTTGACAACCATACATTATTACAATAATTAAGGTATGGGTACACTTGGGTATAATATAAGGACATCATAGTTTTCGAAGACATGCCGATTGATTTTGACATTTTTTTACTGACAAAGTAAAGATATCGCCGTGAATTACCACCAAAAACGTAGCTCATTTACTGTTGTTCAATATTTTGAATGTTAGAGAGGGAGTAGGAACCTGGAAGTTTTATTTTTTTGGCAAAATTCTCGCGCATGTCGCTTGTCGGCGATGAATTTAGTTGCCTGCCTTGTGTATTTTTATGTAGTTGGAATTGGCGAGATGAACCACAGGAAGCCCAAGCTATATGTAAACAAACCTGAGCCACAGGAAACCCGAGCTGTAGTATGAGCGCGCGCTAAATCAACAGATTCACAGCAGAATCAAGTCAAAAGGTACCCTGGTTCCAGAGGTTTTCTAGAGAGAACAGCAGCGGCGAAAGAGCCGTGAAGCGGCGATCAGTGAGCTGCGAAGCAGCGAGAAGAGAAATAATGGATTATTAAAACATCATTGACAAATACACAAAATGGGAGGATGGTTAGCCTGTGCTTGTATCATCGGCAAAGAGAAGGGATTAGGTCATTTTAGATGCATTAGGTAGATCATTTATGTATATGATAAAGAGTAAGGGCCTGAGGATTGATCCTTGAGGTACACCACAACTAATTGTTTTATAGGAAGAGCTATTTGAGCCAAACTGTACAAACTGTTTCCTGTTGGTCAAGTAACTTACAATCCATTTGAGGGCGGTACCACGAATACCATAGAATTCAAGTTTCTCAATCAGTATTTGGTGATTAAGGGTGTCGAAAGCTTTTGACAAGTCAAGGAAAATGCCTGCAGAGATTTTGTTGTTGTCTATATATGATGCAATATTGTTTAATAACTGAATTAAAGCTAGCAAGGTAGAATGATTTCTACAAAAGCCAAATTGGTTTTTATACAGTATATCATGTTTATTCAAAAATGCGATTATAGACGATTTTCTCATAGAGTTTAGAGAAAGCTGGAAGGAGAGAGATTGGTCTATAATTGTTAAATTGTTCAGGATCGTCGGCTTTAAAAAGTGGAATAACCTTGGCTATTTTAAAATTGCAACTGATATGATAAAATATGTGACTAAAAATGTGGCAAACAACAGCTGAGTTCAAGAAACAATCTTTGGTCCATGTTTATCAATGGTATGTATGTACCATACGTAAAATACAAATTTGTCACATTCAAAGTGATAAAATCGAGATGGCATCATATACTGTGTACATGATCAACTTTAAAGTGCCTATAACCCTTTTGCAATTTTTATTGCTTACGTACCTCCGAAGAGTTTTGAGTACTTCTGTGAAAAATGTTTTGGTTTTGAGTGAATACTCTATGTTCTACGCTTGTTTGAATTCGTGTAAATTTGACCTTTCCTGATCCATGACCGTGTAAGCAAAAGCCTGGGTCGATACCTGTATTTACGTCATCTTGACGTCATATAATTAATTCGGCTTTGCAATCATTTCAATAAATATTTAACATGTTAACTAAAATGACTTTTTTCTTTACTAACAACTCACAAACTGTGTATATTTTCTGTGCATCGATGTTGTTGTGATAGAAAGGCGCCATGGAGAATAATGCATTAATGAGGTGACGTACATACAGGTTTCGACCCAGGCTTTTGCTTACTCGGTCATGGGTCAGGAAAGGTCACAAAAGGTCACTTTTACACGATTTCGAACAAGCGTAGAACATAAAGTATTCACTGTAAACCAAAACTTTCTTCACAGAAGTACTCAAAACTTTTCGGTGGTTCATAAGCTATCAAAATTGCAAAAGGGTTATAGGCACTTTAATACCACGATGCAGGTTATTTTTGTCAACCAATAAAATAGGGTGCTTAAATCCTGTTGGCCAATCGATGTTTAGCATCTGGAATTCCATATGAAAGTATATAATGGTCTTCTTATTCGCTTGGTTACATCAAAGATCCTAGCACTCCATTTCAGAGGTTCTTCTTGCATTGTGCACTCGCTGATCATGGCTTTGCCACACATAATTATTTGTTAACTGAGCAAGAACAACCTCTGGCACTGGCAGAACTTGTTTTCAATCACTTAATCAAGTAAGCTTTCACTTATTTCTGGACCATAATAAAACAATGAATTTCTAACGGGACCTGAAACAACCATAAGGGCTGACCAATGTCAGAACGCGGCTAATCCAGAGATTAAATTGGAATTTAGCGTTTTGGATTTTGTAGAGGGAGGAAAACCGGAAAACCCTTGGAGTAAAGGTGCCACGTCTGGGGATCAAACCTGGGCCACAGAAATGTCAGAGAGGAGAAGCGCTTATTAACTACTAGTGCGCCACCCCGGCTTCCAGTACTTGTCTGACTGTATTGGTTTGTATTTGCTGCCAAAAAATCCTGACACCAATCAAATGATATTCTCTATTCAGGATAGATATGCACATTGCTGACTAGTATTATTGTGTTTTTTTCCAGGTGTTTCTGTATTGTTTATGATAGTTATGGGTGAGACTGCCATAAGATGCTGCTGGAAGAACAAAGCACGGCAAACAAGTTCTGTCTCAACTGCGAATCTGGTCACCTGACATCCACACATGATCGTCAAATGATAAAATCATTGGTGGCATTTGGAAAGCAGTGGTTAAGCGCTGTGCCTCTCACCTATGTGGCCCAGGTTCGATCCCCGGACACAGTGCCATATGTGAGTTGAGTTTGTTGGTATCTCGCCATTGCTCCGAGGGTTTTCTTGGGTTCTCAGGTTTTCTTCCCTCCACAAAAACCTACACACTAAATTCCAATTCGATCTGTGGTTTAGCCCGGTCCTGATTTCGATCAGCCCCTATGGTTGTTTCAGATCCCGTTAGAAATTCAGAGTTGAGCATGCATGTTCAGTTATCCTCTAATTTCCCATTGAAGGAAATATGGTAAGTATTTAGTGAGTATTCAGTGGAATTGAAATTTTAAGGGAGTTTCCATAGATTTATAAATAGAATAGAAAGAAAACATCCATGTTACAAAGTAACACTATTTAAAAAGCTATCAAAATATGACCAAGAAATCTAGCAAATGATTGTATGTGTGTCATGAAATTTACTCCCCACAATTTTGGAAAGGAAAATGTTTGAATAAAAAGTGATGGCAGGCAGTTTTGTAGTTCACTTGGTAGATAGTAGAAAGTGTGCCAGCTTTATTTTACTCAAGAATACGTTATCACACATAGTTGTGTAGCGTCAATCCACCTACTGATAAATATGGCCGCTTGTACTTTTACCCACAATCCTTTGCACACACAACACTTTAAACAAGTACCCACACTATAAAAGGACCTCAACCAGGTTGAATACACCTTCATTTGTCAATCAGCTTTTGTCTAAAAATACACTAAAGAGTTAGTAAATGGTTCTAAAATGCTATTGAAAGACATAACTGAGTAACTGCTTCCTGCTGTTTACTTTTTCTTGGCTTATTTTAATTACAGCATCAGCAATTTAATATTCTAACAAGAGAAGACTGATTACTTGCTTGACTAGCTCTTCTGAATTATTCCAATTTGAAATCACAAAGGGTGAGGTCCTTGTTTAAAGCCATTATACAATTGTGGTAGGTAGTTTTCAAATGTTAAAAACAAGTTCTTTTGCCAATACATTGTCATTTTTAATTAAGAGAATAGAGGATTTCTAACTGTTATTTTGACTGTTAGGTTTGCAAAGGATTGTGGTAAAATGTACAGCAGCCATCTTTATTGGTACGGTTGATTGGGTTGCCATGGTGAGACACTGTGTGCCGCAAACAGTTTGTAAAAACTTCCAATGTGCTTGTACAACAGAGGATGACTTACTGCTAGGCTCAGTTGTCAGTCATGATTGAGTTTGGTGCACCTTTGATCCTCACTCGGCAATTAAATTAGGTGCACTAAAACCTCTCACGGCTGAATACTGTGCCTAAGGATAACTCTAGAAGTTCATATTTCTTAGGAACAATTTTGTATAAAATTAAACCATGTAAATAATATATTGAATTCCATTCTCACCTAATAGTATATGGCTGATTATGACCTGTTCATGGTAAAATGGAAGAATTTGTTTATATTAGATAGTCCAATTCCCACAGTCATTAATCCCACAGACGTTGTAATATAATGGTGTAAAATATTTGTAGTGCATTGTATGCAATTATTTCAGTGGATGTACATGTTTACAAATGTTTTATAAAATGTCTGAGATGAACAGAATATTATTTATGTAAATATGTTATTCTAGAAAGAAAATAAAGCTATCTTCTAGTTTTAAAATGAAATTATGAATATTTTACTTACTGTCAGGGTTTGTCACTCTTGGTGTGCAAAGATCGATGCTGTAAACTGTTTTGCAGTCTTTCTTTACACAAATCCAGAATGTTTTCTTTTCTTTAAAGAAGCTGTGTCACGTTGACGGACACGCATTTATGTTCTGGGCCAGAACAAAATTATTTTCAGTGAATAACACAAATTCAGAATGTTTTCTTTTCTTTAAAGGAGCTGTGTCACGTTGACGGACATGCATTTATGTTCTGGGCCAGAACAAAATTATTTTCAGTGAATAACACAAATCCAGAATGTTTTCTTTTCTTTAAAGGAGCTGTGTCGCGTTGATGGACACGCATTTATGTTCTGGGCCAGAACAAAATTATTTTCAGTGAATAACACAAATCCAGAATGTTTTCTTTTCTTTAAAGGAGCTGTGTCACGTTGACGGACACGCATTTATGTTCTACAGTAACAGTAAGTTTATTTGACCCATTAATTACAAACATGATACATGAGAATTTCAAATTACATAAATGAACAAACAAAATTGGGTACAGGAGATGCAAAGAAACCATAAGGGCTTGTCAAAGCTGGGCCAGAACAAAATTATTTGCAGTGAATAACACAAATCCAGAATGTTTTCATTTCTTTAAAGGAGCTGTGTCGCGTTGACGGACACGCATTTATGTTCTGGGCCAGAACAAAATTATTTTCAGTGAATAACACAAATCCAGAATGTGTTTTTTCTTTAAAGGAGCTGTGTCACGTTGACGGACACGCATTTATGTTCTGGGCCAGAACAAAATTATATTGAGTGAATAACACAAATCCAGAATGTGTTTTTTCTTTAAAGGAGCTGTGTCACGTTGACGGACATGCATTTATGTTCTGGGCCAGAACAAAATTATATTCAGTGAATAACACAAATCCAGAATGTGTTTTTTCTTTAAAGGAGCTGTGTCACGTTGACGGACACGCATTTATGTTCTGGGCCAGAACAAAATTATTTTCAGTGATTTTTATATAAACTGATGACCCTAGCACATGTGGGATGGTTGAAATCAAAGTAAATTTGCAAAAATGACTAACAAACTGTGCGTAGATCTAGTCTTCAAGGAAAATATTGCATATCCTTTCAATGATCATGAGCAGTAAGGGAGGAGATTTTAATTAACAGCCACCAATCAATCGGGTCTCACTAATCCATGGGTAGTTCATGAGGCCACACAGGGAAACAAGTCTTTCCATATTTTTTCAAAATAATAAGAAAAACCCTAACTGGTCAGTAAACCTAAGCTTTAATTTAGAGCGAATTGGTGATTAGAGTTTACAGGTAAACCAGGAAAGAAGATAAACTAGAGGGGAAAAAATCAAACCCTTGGCCTACCGAATAGGAGGCGGATACAGAGATGACCACACCGAATTGTGATGTCTCGAAAGTCTTCCTATGAAATATACCAGAAAGCATTGCGGGTGTGGCCTCATGAACTGCTCGTGGATTAGTGATATCCCAGTGGAACATTGATTCCAGACATCTGCAAAACCATGACACAGCACCTTTAATCATTCTTTTCACATCCGTAAGAAACTAATATAATTATGATCAATTCATCCTTTAAATAAATGAGTGGGATTTTTTGCGACCCAGTACAACCATGTGATTACATGTATCATGCAAAATGTCCATTGCTAGCCTGCTTGCGGCTCTTATGGGATTGGGCTACCTGTGGTGCACGGTCAAAATGGGGCGAGGAGAAAAGGGAAGGAGGGGGGAGAAAAGGAATCTTATTTCCTTTTCTCCCCTTCCCTTTTCTCCTTGCCCCATTTTGACCACAAGCCACAGGTAGCCCAATCCATAAACAAATTAGCAAAAAAATACCCATATTAAGAGCCACTAGCAGCTAGGCCAGTCCATTGGTGGCTCTAAAGTATGGCGCGTTATTACTGTCAAAATTGATATTGACAAAACGATCATGTACTTCTCAAATCGATCATTCACTTTACGAATCGATCATGTACTTCTCAATCATGTACCTCTCAAATTGATCATGTACTTCTCAAATCGATCATGAACTTTACAAATCGATCATGCACTTCTCAAATCGATCGTGTACTTCTCAAATCGATTGTGCACTTCTCAAATCGATCGTGTACTTCTCAAATCGATCGTGCACTTCTCAAATCGATCATGTACTTCTCAAATCAACGATTGGATTACCCATGATGCCATGCTGCTTTTATCCGCTGCCAGCTAATACTGCGGGCACTTCGTTTCTCCACTTGGAGTAGGTGCTGCATTATTCATACAAATTGACTGTATTTATGCCATATCTGACTTTCACTGCACTCTCGTTGCAGAGTAAATCATGAAAATATCTAGTAGAAAGAGTTTTAGCTGTTTAAAAAACTAGGGTTGTGCGAAATGTTCATAACATGATGCCCAATGGCGTGGCAGCTGGCGAGTGTAATTTCCAGAAATACGCCTGGGCTGGGATTTGCCCCTGGGGGTAATCCCTATATTGCGTTCAAAGATTCGATGATTCACTGAATTCTGCAATTCACACTAATTATCGCACCTGGCTACGTTCTTCGTCGATGCACGAGCCAAGAGATCCCGGGGGGGGGGGACCTCCCATAAAAATAGACGGGGGTACTCGACCTATCTTTTAGGGGTTAAAATCGTTAGCAGTGCTATCTCTTAGGGGTCTTCCAAAGGTCTGCTATCTTTTAGGGGTCTCCGAGACCCAAAATTTTTGTGGCCGAGAAAAAATAGCGCTGGATCCTCGAGCATGAGACCCCACAAGTTGAATCGGTATTTACGGCTTCGATATAGAGTTTGATCCATCCGAATATTAAAGACGAGGTTATGGGGCAGAGCTTTGTCTCTTATTTCCTTTAGTTTGCACAAATTTGTCTTTTGGAGTGCTATCTTTTAGGGGTAATTTTTTTGTGAGCCACGCCCATATTGCTATCTTTTAGGGGTGAATTTCATTTCTCACGTCGAGCACCCCCGTCTATTTTTATGGGGAGTCGTCCCCCCCCCCCCCCCCCCCCCCCCCGGCAAGAGATCCACCGTTAAAAGTTTTGCAAGTTTTTTGGGTTTTCCACCCACCCAGCTCCGAAAAGCCGCATGGTTGTTTTTCATCAGTGTCGCATTTTTTTATTGGGTATTACAAAATAAATGTGGGGCTGGCTTGCCACCTCGGCAGACGGGAAGGAAGGATTGAGGTAATAGGGTGATTGGCCTTTTAGGGGGCAAAATCATGATGAATTTCTAGGTTCTGTTAATTGGTGTACCTTTTAGGGGTCATTTTTGGGGCGATGGTATGTTGCAGGCAGGCCTTGTAATGGACCTTGTTTGTCCTCATGTGACCCTGCAGGGTCCAACTGTCATATATATATATATAAATAATTAACGCTGCAGATAAGTTTCCTGTATTTTATATTTAATTTATGCAATAAACAGAGCAGACTCCTGGCTGCCATATTGTTTAGTCACGAAAATAATATTTTTTTCTTACAATCTTAACTGTGTTATCCAACAGACTACAAAACAGTCCCTATAAAAATTAAGAAAGTCTGTTGAGAAACAGTGTGCAAATGTCAACTCATGTCAACACATTGCCAGTTCCCTTTTCACTTAGATTCATCAGGCCCCAATCCTATTGTCAAACCACACAATTTGGTTCTTGGCCAGCTTTGTGCTCGTTCTAAACATATATACTTTCATGATAATACGGATTGTTTTACAGTCTAGTTATCCAAACGCTTCTGAATCTTCTGATGGAAAATAAATGTTTTTCTGTAAATTTTTTGGCAAGCACAATTCTCATAAACTCAACACCAGAATATTATACCCGCCAACACTCATGGCTATGGCAAGTTTCTCAAGCCCACAACCAATTTCTCATGCTATTTTTGAACAATATGTAAACTCTAGATCTGATATTGTAAAACTACCTACTAATCTTTTTGGTAACTCTGCTAGATGTTTTGCAACTATAACAATAATTTTCAGAACTTAAAAAAAATTTGGACATCTTCAGAAGTCATCAGAAAACTTCTGAATATCTTCGGAAGTGTTTGGAAACACAGATAATCTGAAGAAATTCTGCACTCCTAGGAAAAATATCACTAAAAAAATATATAGAATGGGCTTTTGTCACACGGCGACCATGTTGGCTTGAAACAACAGATTTCCCATGTGTAGCCTCATACTGAGCAGTTTCAGAAAGAGTTCACACATGCAAAACAAAGGTTTTTATACTCCTGGGATTAAACATGGCTGCCGTGTGAATAAGGCAGATCACATATATTTTTGCTTTCATTTGTTGATTTAGAATAATAACATTGCTGATAATTAATCCATGCTCAAAGTTTTATTTAATATGCACACCCCCCGGATATCCAGAGGGAGGCAGGCAAAAAGTTAAGAAATGTCCAGGGGGTAGTAATATCTAACATCCAGAGGGGGATACAAAAATCCATAAAATACAAATGGTCAATACAAATTGAGGAGGAATTACAGCAAAATCCACACAACAAAATCCACAGGGGACAACTTAAAAATCTATCCACGCGCTCCTAAGAATGTATGGGAAAAGAACAAGACACTAATTAACTAAAACCCGAACCACAACAATACCCTAACCGAGTCAATAAACTTAAGTTCCCAAGTAAACGACAAGGTTTTAAGGCTGATTGTATGGCGAGTTCACAAGTAAACAGTGAGCGATATCGATCGGACACAGACGCACATCATGTCATGAAAATTGTCAAAATTTCGCACAACCCTAGTTTTTGAAACAGCTAAAACTCTTTCTACTAGATATTCATGTTTTACTCTGCAACGAGAGTGCAGTGAAAGTCAGATATGTACGGTGGCCCATAAGTGCAAAACACAATACAACAACAACAACAACAACAACGATTTTATTCATACCATAACGAAATGTTTTACATATAAAAGGGAGGGAGAATTAAACAATTTAATGGTATGGGTTACCTAGAAATAACTTAAAAGCTAATCAAGCTAGGTAACGCAAATATATTGATATAATGGAAATATATATAAACACAGCGAAAACACAATACACTAACTGAAAACACAATACACTCAGCGAAAACACAATTTGTATGAATAATGCAGCACCTTATTTTACCTGACTGTGAACTCCACGTGGAGAAGCGAAGTGGCCCGCGGTATTAGCTGGCAGCGGATAAAAGCAGCATGGCATCATGGGTAATCCAATCGTCGATTTGAGCATTCAAAAAGTTGAAAACGACCCAAACAATGATTGGTCATACGCGACAACAATGTTGTCAAAAGTAACCGTGTGTAACCGAATACCGGAAGCGTTGCATAGAAATTTATGCCTGAAGACAGAAACAGAACTGAAGATGAGTGATTCTGCTTGACATGCAATCAAGACGGCAAAACTAAAGATCGAACGGGCTTTATCGACTTGAACTCAACGGGTTTACGTGTAGACAGAACTGAAGCCGCTTGACATGCGTGCAATCAAGACGCCAAGACTGAAGATCGAACTTGAACTGGTTTAAGGGCAAGATCAGTCAACTTATTATGTCTCTGTACGTTTATCTTTAGTTAGATAGTCAGTCATAGCTACTCAGATTATTTTATTTCATTTTTTTATTGCAACGCCAATAGGATATTGTAAACGTCAGTTATCATAAATGTTTAGTGAGGAAAAGGACATTTTTAGCTCGTGGTAAGAATAGACCATTTTCCTGTCGTTTTTTACCAATCCCAACAATTCTTAAAAAAAACACTTTCGTGTCTGTTTCTCTTGAAAACGTCACATACTACCATTTGCAAGCTACCGTTAAGCGTGAACCTTTTTCCGCGTTCGTTTATGTTTGAAACCTAGACGTTTGGCGGCACAAACCTTTGCAATTTAACCGCGATTGTGACAACCTTTGACATGTCCCGCCTTCACGTTTCAGCGAGTGGGATTCAGGTTTGGAAACTTTTCAGCTAGATATTCCTTCGCGCTACGCGCTAAATCATATAAATGTCGGTTCAAGTTAAAGTTTTGGACACTCAGAATTATGAGAGATGCAAGACAACAACTGTCTCTTGGCATAATCTGAGTTGCACGACGGTAGAAGACATACCGAAGGTTTTCAACATCGAGGTTGAAACTAATTAGTTTGCCGACGAATTGCAAAGGTTTGGGACGCCAGACGTCTAGTTTCAAACATAAACGAACGCGGAAAAAGGTTCACGCTTAACGGTAGCTTGCAAATGGTAGTAAACACCAATAGGATATTGTAAATGAGCTATCATAAATGTTTAGTAAGGAAAAGGAAATTTTTAGCTCGTGGTAATAATAGACAATTTTTGTCGTTTTTTACCAATCCCAACACTTCTTTAAAAAAATGTATCAAAATGATATATTTTATGCAAAATAAAGACTCGCAACAGCCAGATCTAAAAACAGACAATCATACAATCAAGACAACTGAAGAGCTCACACTATTTGGTAGGAGTGGTTATTGATAAATATCAGGAGTATTTTACAGAGGAGTGTTCCTCTTCCCATATTGTATTGTCACGCCACACTGTAGACGGTAGAGTTATTTTTAGCATAGAGCTTCCCGCGAGAAGAAACAAAGGCCGTCACTTTTAACCGAATCAGGATGCACTGAAAAATTGTAATTAACACGGTTCAAACTGCTAAAAAATACTAAAGCGCAAGAGAACAAAAGACAACGTAATCGCATACCAGAACTTCGCGGCTATAAATAGACACACCATCTACTGTGTTAGGGGCCAACCCTCTATTTGCACCAGCCCTCCCCCTCTAAATATTGACCGGTCCCAGGAGCCCATAACCAGGAGCGTCCAATCTCCTATACAGGTGTCACAGCGTTTTTACAAGTTGGGCTATTTTTAGACTATTTCTCCCGCCAATTTGTGGGTTGCACCGTGGGGGGAACAAAAGAGGCCTCATTAGCTACGTTTGTAAAACCAAACAACATGGCTGCTACGCTTTTGTGATTTTCTTCCCTTAGGAATAATTGCAACTCAACAATAGCGGGAAGCCGTTCTAAAAATAACCTATAAACTTGTGAAAACGCTGTGACATTGGATATAGTATGCGGGATGGACGCTCCTGGTTATGGGCTCCTGCCGGTCCCTAAGCTCAGCTGTTACAGCTTTATCGATCTCTAGCTGAGTTGTGCTAGGTTCCCCCGATGCAGCATTGTGACTTTGTACCGCCTCTCCAAGCCTGCCGACTGGACTTCGAGGAGACACTGGGTTCAAACAGGTGTTTTTATCCTCCCTGCGGCTAATCATGCTAGATGGAGGTGGTTGAATTTCATTGCCGAGTTCAGACAATGCTAATTCCACGGGAGGTAATTCACTGATACCTTCCACCCGTTCATCACTCTGAAATTCTGGTGATCTAGAAAAAAACTGGTTAACGTTGGTAAGCCGTTTGGCATATCGGTTGTCCTCTAGTAACACTTCATAAGTAACAGGTCCCAGTTTATCCATGACCTGTCCAGGTAAATACTTTGCACCCTGCCCATAGTTTCGTGAAAATACACTTTCCCGATTTTAAAACTACGTGGATTTTTTCTCTGGACAAATGTGTTTTTCATGGTTTCTTGTTTGACCAGGACTTTGGCGTGCACCGACGGAAATACTGCCTACATGGGTGTTTTTATCATGCGTCCCATTAGCAATTGGCATGGTGCTACTCCTGTAGTGCTATGAGGCGTGGTGCGGTACCTCAAAAGAATCCGAGAAATTCTCGTTCTTAGGTTTCCTGTTTTAATGTGCTTCAATTTGGTTTTAAATGTCGGCACTGCTCGTTCCGCCAGCCCATTAGAAGCTGGGTAGAAGAGCGCACTTGTGATGTGTGAGATGTTATTTCTCTCACAAAACTGCTTAAACTGTTCACTGGTGAAACAGGTACCATTGTCAGACACTATGGTGTCGGGCACCCCATGGGTGGCAAACATCTGTCTCAACCCTTCGATTGTAGCCTCAGATGTTGCCGTGTGTGTGATAGCTACCTCTACCCATTTGGAGAATGCATCCACTACAATCGAATACATTCTCCCAAACAGTGGTCCCGCACAGTCTATCGTGTGTTATCTAGGTTTCTTGGGTATTCCCATTGGTGTAGTAAAATTTTAGGAGGCGCTTTTCGTGACTCTTGGCAGGATGTACAGGTTTTTACTACTGTCTCCAGACCTACATCAATCTTAGGCCACCAAACTTCTTGCCACGGCTTTCATGAGCGTAATCCCAGGGTGGGTGTCATGGAGTTCTTTCATGATTCGTTCCCGACCCTGTGGTGGTACAAATACCCTAGCGCCCCATAGTATACACCGGATTTCAATGCTCAATTAATTCTTTCTGATAACATCGGGCATGCCCTCAGGGGCGACTGTTGTCGGCCACCTTGTCAAAATGTATAGTGTCTGATTTTGCCAGCACTGGGTCCCGATTGGTTCCATCTCCATGAGAGTTTATGATATCTGCTGGGGTTGGCGCCTCCTTTAGTACCTTAGGTAATGATAATCTACTTAGGCCATCTGCCTGGTCATTATCTTTGCCTGGTTTGTGCAGTAGTGTGTAATCATATGCTTGTAACATGATGGCCCATCACAAAATTCTTGGTGATGACCGTTCTGGTAGGGATTTGTTTTCCCCAAACAGACCCAGTAGTGGTTTGTGATTAGTATATGCGACAAAGTGTCGGCCATATAAATATTGGTGGAATTTTTTCACTGCAAATGTCAAAGCTAGCGCTTCCTTGATCTATCTGGCTGTAATTTTTTCCGCCGGAGCTAGTGATCTTGACGCCATAAAGACCGGGCGCTCCAAGCCGTCTGAAATTTTGTGATACAAGACTGCCCCAACCCCCTTTGGAGATGCATCGCATGTTACCACGATTTTTTGGTCAGGGTCACAATGTACCAAGATCCCTGTGGTTTGTACCAGTTTTTTTTACCTGGTCAAAAGCCGATTGTTGCTCTTTGGCCCACTTCCACTTGGTGTCTTTTTTCAAGAGCTCATGTACTGGAGCCAATATATCCGACAAGTTGGACAAAAAATTTCCTATAGAAATTCACATGGCCTAAATAAGCCTGTACCTCGGATGTATTGGTGGGCTCTGGCATTTCTACAATAGCTTGAAGTTTATCTTTCAGTGCCCCAAGTACACTACGGAGTCCATAAAACAATGGCATTTACTTACACCCAATTCAGACCCACTTTCTTTAGTCTACTTAGTACTTCATACAGGTTCTGCCTGGTGGCCAAGCATTGTTTTACCTGTGACTAATATGTCATCTATGAATACCAAGACGTTTGGTATTCCTGCCAAGACGGATTCAATGGAACGTTAAAAGATTGCCGGAGCAAGCTCTACTTGGGCGTAAGCTTCAGACATGTCCAGTTTGGAAAATTGTGTTCCCCCTGCTAGTATTGCAAACATGTTTTCCACTTTTGGTAGGGGATGACGATCAAGTTTTGAGACTTTGTTTACTGTTGTTTTATAGTTTCCATATAACCTCAATTTCCCATTGCTTTTCCTTACTGGGACTATTTGTGATGCCAATTCTGAGAACTGGACAGGTTCTATTACCCCCAGATTTTCCAAATGGTCCAGTTCGGCATTAACTAGTTCTTTTTCTATGAAGGGAATAGGGCGTGCCTTCTGATAAATGGGAAGTGCCCCTTCATTCACATGTATTTTGGCTTTAATCCCTTCTAGTTTGCCTAACCCTGGTTCAAACAATTTGGGAAAGTCCTTTACTGGGTTCACCTGACTGTAAGAGTTTGATTTAGACTCAATGGAATTTACCTGAATTCCACTCCAGTCCAGCTTTATCTTACTTAATAGGTCCCTTGTAGGTGAATTCTCCTTCAAACGTCCCACTGGTACGGATTTGATTGGTTCCTTGGTGTACCTACTCACAGGCTTACGGTTAGGCTGCAGGTTGATGTGGCTCCCAGTGTTTTTTTTGTAGTCTTTCAAATACCCGTCGACTCATTACTGTACACGAGGCTCCCGTGTGCACTTCCATCAGAATTGGTTGGCCTTGACATGCTAGTTATACTACGTAAGGTGCTTCAGCCTGGTCCCCCTTATTTTTTGGCTTATCCGTCTTAGACTGATAGTCTATTATATCAGGAAATGCCAATACATCTTTAAATTTGAAAAAAAGTTAGCTAGGTAACTATGTGTAAACACAAATGACCTAACTTTCAGCATTTTGGTGATATTTTATAATTACTGGTTTTCGAACAATTATAGCTTCATCGGTGTTGATTCAAATTGTTGTATCTCAATTAATATTCAATCGATTTCAATTTTGTTTACAGTAACAAACGTTACGATGGCAGAATATTCACACAAATATTGAACATCTACTAAAAATTAAGCTGAACAGGGATAAAATGTTGTTCAAAGTTGACCAATGGTTGCTAGGTAACAGTGCATTTTGGTCACGTGATCATTTGGTATGTTGTAGCTCCTTCCAATGTCAAGTCCTCCACCAACGTTTATTGGAAAGCAACAAATCTATAGTGTTTTAGTAGGGGTTGGGGTTAACTCTGGTTAAGTTGGGGGTTAGCTAGGAGAGCAATTATAGCTTCACCGGTGTTGCATCGAATTTTTGTATTTCAATTAATATTCAATCGATTTCAATTTTCTTTGCAGTAACAAACGTTACGATGGCAGAATATTCACATGAATATTGAATATCTACTAAAAATTAAGCTGAACAGGGATAAAATGTTGTTCAAAGTTGACCAATGGTTGCTAGGTAACAGTGCACTTTGGTCACGTGATCATTTGGTATGTTGTAGCTCCGTCCAATGTCAAGTCCTCCACCAACGTTTATTGGAAAGCAACAAATCTATAGTGTTTTAGTAGGGGTTGGGGTTAACTCTGGTTAAGTTGGGGTTAAGCTAGGAGAGCAATTATAGCTTCACCGGTGTTGCATCGAATTTTTATATTTCAATTAATATTCAATCGATTTCAATTTTGTTTGCAGTAACAAACGTTACGATGGCAGAATATTCACATGAATATTGAACATCTACTAAAAATTAAGCTAAACAGGGATAAAATGTTGTTCAAAGTTGACCAATGGTTACTAGGTAACAGTGCATTTTGGTCACGTGATCATTTGGTATGTTGTAGCTCCGTCCAATGTCAAGTTCTCCAATAAAGTTCATTGGAAAGTAACAAATGTATAGTGTTTTCAGTAGGGGTTGGGGTTAAATCGGTTAGGTTGGGGTTAATTTATAAAATTGTTACTTAACAACTTAAATGTCGCATAACATTTTTGAGATTTCTATGATTTCTTTTTCGCTTCCTTTTAATCAGATTCCAGTGTTGAAAATTCAGTGAATATTAGACGCCCTCATTAGTACATAGTACTATTTTTAATATTGTACACAAAATGAAGAGAAGTCCCAGGTTAGGGCGTGCAAACATTGCCGAAAATGCTGAAATTATTTTCAAGATATCTCATCGCCAATTTAAGATAAAGCTAACCTTTTGCTAAGTTTATGAAGGTCTTATCCAGGTCTACTTGATCCACCAACTATCGAAATTTAAATTCTCACGAGACACTTAAGGGAGCAAAAGCCAAAAGTCACATTTTGGAGCTGTGTATATTGAAGGAAAAATGTCAACTACACCCAATTATAGTATGTTATACAGATACATACTAACAATAACATGCTATCCGCGTGGTCACGAGACCTTTCGTTTCCATGGAAACGATACATGAATATGGTCGGAAATCAATTTTAGTGAAATTTTAAGGTCCAATTAAGCCTTAAATGCCCAACTATGGTTTCGCTGTAGTATAACATTGGAAAATGGTTAGGATGAAACCATCACATTAAATATTTTACTTGAATCAGTTTTGACTTTAAAAACTTATTTCCATGGTAATGCTAAATACCAGTTCTAATATCCTAATCTTGTTACATCAAGAACAGATCTATCACACTGTGCTATTTGTTTCTTCAAATGTTTAAAAACCTTCAATTGGCAAGCATTTGAATTAAATAATAATTAGAAAAGCTCAACGCCACATTGTTGTTTTGATGCCATTAGTATCTATGTGAAAGGATGACCTCGTAAAGTCATTCCTTCCGTGTTAAATAAAAGTTAACACCAATTTTGTCAGAGCACTAGGCTTTACTGACTGTGATGTCTACGCTGTTTCTAGATCTCTTTTTAATACCGTACGTTAACTTTATATCATGTTTTTAATTGTCTAATTCTAAAGCTATATGTGTTTATATTTTATTGAATCTTTCTCATATCTTCCCAATAATGTATATTCCTTTTTTGAGTAGTTAAATAATTATGTATTATAATGTAATTATATAATGTTTCTATCTTGGCATATAATAGTTAGGAGGACCAGATTGGAAACAAGTGTAAACTTTATATGCATATCCTCATTAAAATATATTTATATCCTCATGCGTCTATATCCTCGCATGCGCAGCTATCGAAACAAGTTTGGTGAACATTTCTGAACATTTTATTGTAATAGCTCAATAGGAACCTATTCAAAACTACTTAACTCTCTTTTGTGCAAACTCATCAGTTTTTCAGACCTATATCGACCTATGGTCTTGACTTACACTTGGCTCTAAGGTCCTTTGGCAAACCACTAGCCTAACCTTGCTTATATACTTATTCGTAGAGAAAACAAATTTGGTACAATAATAGATATCATGATGAGCAACACGCTCCGGTATCCGTTTGTTGAACGGGCGTCAAGGGGAAGTTCCAGGGAGTGTAAAGTCGACATTTTGACACATATGTTAAGATAAAGGATCTTACGATTTTAGACAAAATCCTACTCTAGGAGAAACATATAATAAATTAACAAGTTCTAGTTTAGACCGTGCTCGGGGAGATTTCGGTCGAACTACACGTTCAACCGATGGACAGATAATTTGTTTCAATTGTAAGAAAGTTGGACACCACTATCGCAATTGTAGGTCCCCTCGCCGTTTTAATGATCCACGCATTCCTCAAAACCAACCAAACGGTAATCAAAACCGTGGTTTTCCAGTCCGTTCCTCACAACGACAAAATCAACCTTTAAACTAAAACGGGTTTTCGAACAACGGGAAGTTACGAGAGCCCCAATTACTTTTAACAAAAATACACCAACAAACTCAGAAGAGAGAGAGAACCAAAATCAAACAACGAAACATTTTACCAAAGCACACGAAATTCAAATGAATAGGAAACCAGCTGTGAATACTAATGAAGAGATTATCGATAACAATCACTCAAATGGGATTAACACTTTACAAAGAAGTGCTCCGGTTTGCCGCGAAAGTACTGAATTAAATATTCCGGCTCGTTTCTTAAGCAAAGACTTTACTTCAGACAAAATACATTTTTCGCTCAGTGACACTGTTTTCCCGAACAGTGATCCGGATCATTACGATCTAGAACATTTTCAACCCATAAATTCAACCCAACATGAAGAAGAACCAATTCATAGTTTGAATGAAATATCATTAAATTATCACCAAGAGAACCATTCACAAGACGAACAACCAATTTCCGCTAATGACCATTCTGTAGTTCAGCTAGAACAAGTAATTTTACCACAAAGCAGTAACCAATACGAGTCAACTGAAGTAAGTTCACAGAGCCACCATGACCAAAGCGAATTCAGTGAAACCTTTTTACTAGCCCAGCATGATCCTACACTCACTCCTAGCATATCTGAGAAGGAAATTGCAGCCACAAATGAAATTCAAATTCATTCCACAATAGAACCATTCGCCTGTCACAGTACGACAACCATAGAACATAAAGTTTTGTCAATACCAGATAATTTTAGCCACGTAAAAGTAAACATTGGCGCCCAACCTATTTCCACAATCAATATTTTAAGTACAGCACCAGAAACACCTGTCGTTCGTGCCACACATTCGAAGACAATGAACTTTACAAACCAGAATTTGCACACGGAAAACAAAAAGGACAATAAGAATATAACACCAGCCAAAGTAGAAAGAATGCCATGGCCAAATAGATTAAAACGATTTGCAGTTACGATGTTCGACGCCTTTTGTTCACGAAACACAAAGATTGTTGAAAATTCAAACCAACCTCACGCAAGTAGCCGTGAAAGTGATATAGATATGACCCCCAATAGAAATACGATGACAAATAAGTGCGCTCAAGAAGCGAATATCCAGAAACCATGTTTAGCTGTCGTAGATGATAACGATCCAGCAATAGTTACGGAATCAGAAACCGTAGAAGTCCCGAACCAACAAAATACGAATAAGTTACCAGAAGATAAAGATTTTGAGGCCAATTACATTGAATATGAATATATGGATTTTATGATTATAGATAGTCCACAAAAAGTGATAGATTTTAAGGCCAATTACATTAGAGAAAATTCAGAGTTAAGTAACATTACGCATGATATTATTCAGGGACATGAATTTACAAATAATACGGATGATCGTAAGCCCCAGATTACAGATACGAAGGGACATATCAATACAATAGGTCGCACTCTTCATATGCCACCCGCTAAGGCGTACAATACAATTAATCCTAGCCAGGTTAAACAATGTACTGACCACGCGTCGGAAACTTTAATTTTGCCACCTCGCCCAGAGTCGATTTTCTACATAGAGCACCAATTTAACTGTGCTGATACAGAGATTACTTAATTAAACAACTTAGCCATTTCATTTCTTTACAGGTAATCCTGTAATAACAATGCTCTTGCCACTTTTATTGATTAATCCTTTCACGCCTCACTTGCATTTATACTAATGATAATTTAGATTAGCACAGGCAACCCGATTGTGTATTATCCATCCATATTAGTACTAGCTCGCAATCCTAGACAGCTGATATTTTTTTGAAGATACCAAACTCATCAATATAGTGTTAAATAACCACTTATGTTAATAATCTTACTGATAACACGAGAATTTTAAGTACCACATTATAAATAAATAATCGTTTTGCCAAAAGATGAACAATGTCATTACAATTCAGCTTTAGAAATGTTTGCTAAAGTCTCTTTTGAAACAAACAAAATGTTTTCGTCAATCTTACGTCTTTTTGAAATCTAAGATACCGTTAATCAAGTTTCTCGTTTTCAAGATAAGAAATTAATTGGCTAGAATGATTTACCTAGATTTTTACTCTCCGCATTATCCGCCAAATAAAAACAATACAAACGTGTACCCGTTACTTATAAATCCAGTGACAGAGTATGAACATCGAACTGGTAAACAAATAACTTTGAATATTTTAAGTTACGCTACCTAAACGTTTTGAATAGGAATTCAATTTACACAATGGAGTACTTAAACTATTGTTAAAGCTGACGCTCTAACTAGGTGTTATTCTCAACATGGCACACTTGTCTGTCCAACTAATGTACTCAAACTAGTCAAAAATATTGAGTGGCTTGGTTTACCTTGGTCCCCTGGATCCAATATTGATTCCTCACGCAACCACAAGCCAACTACATGTACATGTGCACAACTAGAACCACTACTTCATCATGGTAACCGCTATTACTGTCAACCAAACGCCAAACGCTCAAACTGCGCAATGGAACATTGTCTCTGACACCACTAAGTGTAGTCGGTATAATATACATGTACCATGCAATACAACTACGACAACAATGGAAATAGGACTTGGGCAATGTCCCAATTACCTTACCGTCAACATGCAAATATTTACACGCCACTCAAGCCAAGCGTGAAGTACCATGGCTATCAACAACAGATGACGTGACATTTAAACCAAACCACAGTGATAACTACATGATGATCAACACCATTATATTGATTTCGTCCGCATGACACAAGCTACTGACACAAAGCTGCTACTGACACAAAGCTGCCTGACGATTGGTGTTAGAGAAACGTTCTACAATTGAACCAGAAAATATCCAATCATTGCAAGAACTCTGTATTGATTGCAACGCACCTTTGGACGATGATTCACCTACAAACGTTTGAGTGAACACTGAACATTCAGTTATTAATAACGAAGATTACGAGTTACAAGGACTGAGGTTTTTATTTTTAAATCCTCCATGTACTGATATTTCAAACAAACATTATCTATAAGTATTATTCAGTATTACTATTTCAATATTTAACAGTATTTACTATTAACCATTTATTCAACTATATATTATTATTCAACCATTATTTTCTACGAAATTTAGGATCACGCAAGAACGTAAACAGGTAATTATTTTTACTTGTACTTCTCTAACCTTACACTTGTGTTACCCAAAATTTCTATTTTAGCTATTACATTATTCACATTCATGATAAGTATTTAATCTCTAATCAACAAAACAAAAACAACAACAAAAAAATATAGATATAGCTACTACTTTCTTTCTCTCAGGAGCTCGAATTTGAGAAGGGACGTATGTTAAGATAAAGGATCTTACGATTTTAGACAAAATCCTACTCTAGGAGAAACATATAATAAATTAACAAGTTCTAGTTTAGACCGTGCTCGACGTATCCAAAGTTGAGTTACTTTAATTAAAACGTTCTTTTGTTAATTTCGGTTTGGTCACGAGCCTGTATTTACTAATGTCGTTTTCAATCCATTGACAATATTGAATAGAACTCATTTACCAACAACCTGTGTTGTTACAGGAAACTAATTAAGTATTGATTATATCTTAAGCTATCGGTACCAAGCGATCCCGACAACAAGCCAATAAGAATTGAGTATTCCTAATTACAGTTCCGTACTTGTCAAGTACCAAATCCATTGAACTTTCCGTCAATGCAGATTAGTTACCAACTTCTAGTTGGATTTCTATGGAACATATCTAAAGACTCGTATAATGTTTTACGCTCAAGCTATGATATTTGATTTCTAGTTTCACCTTTGACATATCTTATTTATGTTGTCGATCGGTTGAAGTACTTTTCTTTCAAGGTCAGGTTTCCTTTGTTTGGACAAAGACCCTACTTACAATAAGGGTCCATGTAAACACCTGTTTGGTTCCCAATAACTATTGTTTTTAAATTACATAAATACAGAACGAATATCTTGTAACAGGGAGAAGAGAATAGAGAAGAGAACATAGAGAAGAGAGAGAATATAGAGAAGAGAGAGAAGATAGAGAAGAGAGAGAATATAGAGAAGAAACAGAAGTCATGTTGCGTTCATGATTCTTCATGATCAGCCTCAATGGCTTAGTCATGGCCAGTCATTGAGACCAGTAATAAAGTACGTAAGATCCAACCTTGGTTGTTGTCGTCTACAAGCTCAGCGAAGAACCCCACAGCTCAGGAATTAGTCTTCTGACACATAATTAACTTTGTTATTATGCAAGACATCGAGTCAAACTCAACGAATGTGTTATACTCGTCATAATACTTCAACAGTGTCTTCTGTGTGTCTCTAGCACTTTCCTAACACCGAGGGCAGCATTTCTCACCGATATTATAGTTATGGGGGAAAAACGACAGGAAGATGGTCTATTATTACCACGAGCTAAAAATGTCCTTTTCGTCGCCAAACATTTATGATAACTCATTTACAATATCCTATTGGTGTTTATGTGACCGTATTCAAGAGAAACACACACACATCACTTTTTAAAAGAATTTGTAGGACTGGTAAAAAACGACAGGAAAATGGTCTATTATTACCACGAACTAAAAATGCCCTTTTCGTCCAAACATTTATGATAACTCACTTACAATATCCTATTGGTGTTTATGTGACCATATTCAAGAGAAACACACACACACAACACTTTTTTTAAAGAATTGTTAGGATTGGTAAAAAACGACAGGAAAATGGTCTATTATTACCACGTGCTAAAAATGTCCTTTATCCTCACTAAACATTTATGATAACTCATTTACAATGTGTTACCGTAATCAAGAGAAACAGACTCGGTTACTGTAAATCCATAATATCAAGAGAAACAGACGCAACAGTTTTGTTTTTCTAGAATTGTTGGGATTGGTAAACAAAACGACAGGAAAATGGTCTATTATTACCACGTGCTAAAAATGTCCTTTTCCTCACTAAACATTTATGATAACTCATTTACAATATCCTATTGGCGTTTGTGTTACCGTAATCAAGAGAAACCGACACGACAGTTTGTTTTTCTAGAATTGTTGGGATTGGTAAAAAACGACAGGAAAATGGTCTATTATTACCACACAGGTTGCATGGCACTACCCAACACACGCTATGACGTAGCTAGCGTCTAATACGCATGCTCACATCTTATTACCGGTAGAGTGGCAACCATGTACAGCTGTTTCGTCCTTGTTAGGACTCATCAGCATGGCATACGCCGGCTAAAAATGTCGTTTTCCTCACTAAACATTTATGATAACTCATTTACAATATCTATTGGGTCTATTGGCGTTTGTGTTACCGTAATCAAGAGAAACCGACACGACAGTTTGTTTTTCTAGAATTGTTGGGATTGGTAAAAAACGACAGGAAAATGGTCTATTATTAATTACCACATGCTAAAAATGTCCTTTTACTCACTAAAAATTTATGATAACTCATTTACAATATCCTATTGGCGTTTGTGTTACCGTAATCAAGAGAAACAGACTAGTTTACAATATCCTATTGTCGTTTGTGGGCGTTTGTGTTACCGTAATAAAGAGAAACAGACGCAACAGTTTTTTTATGACTTGTTGGGATTGGTAAAAAACGACAGGAAAATGGTCTATTATTACCACGTGCTAAAAAAAATTCCTTTTTCTCACTAAACATTTATGATAACTCGTTTACAATATCCTATTGGCGTTGCAATAAAAAAATGAAATAAAATAATCTGAGTAGCTATGACTGACTATCTAACTACTGAGAAAACGATAAACGTACAGAGACATAATTAACAAGAGCCCATCTGGGCTTTCACTCAGGCCACATGAGATTGAAGATGAAATGCACTTTCATTTGAAATCCTCTTAGTAATAACCAAAGGGAAGAATTATTAGCTGAATTTAGCAGTCTTTAGGAGTGGCCGGTAGCGCGGTGACTTTCATTCTCTGCTCCCCTAGTATATATGTAATTTAATATTTTTGTTTTTCTCGTATGTTGACCTTTTAATTTAAACACTGCTTATTCGTTTAACACACTGCATTTGAGCAGGCATATATTCATTGTTTTGAACCCGAGAATTAACCGTACTACCGTACTTCATGGTCCCTTTCTTTAGTAGTGGGTTGTCGGTCAGGTGATTGTAAACTCTCGTCATTTAGCACAGAAAATGTATTCTGATGAATAGGGATCGGGTTGTCATGTAAGAAAGATGGCTCTTGAACAAACTGATAAGCTTCAGTAGGTTGGGTAGTCTCGGAACACTGGAGACCTTGGTCTTTCATTGTCTTCTTTTTTGTATTCATGATTTTTTTTTAAAGTTTGAAAGTGGGATCTCAGCTTTATGATATCCGCTTTCAACTCGCCATTTTCAACTTCTAGGTCAATAATATATTCGTGATGACAGCATCTTGATTTCGGTCTTGTATATATTATCTTGCTGCACTAATTTGTCTTCCAAATGACTGAGTTTGGTTTCTTGATTCGTGTTTTGATGTGACGAGAGTAAGAATTCATTACGCATATCAGTTAGGTCAGCCTCCATGTTACAAATCAAGGTCGTTAAAGCAGCGAGAGAGTTCTTATTGCGGGCTAACAACCTCGTGAAGAATCTAAAGAATTCCGTCTCTTCCGGTTTGAATTTGACTCATGTGTATGTTGCTTTTGGAGTTTCAAGGATATGTTGATCCAAAACTACAGGCTCTTGGGGTTTTTCATTGACTTGTGAACTTGCAGACTCTGTAATTTGTTTTGTTTTCTTAGTATAACATAAAGTGTTGAACATGTTCATTTTCTCAAGCATGTCGCGCGTGACCTCTGTTTCTTCCGATTAATTAAGTTCTCTACTTTCATCTGTAATCTGGGAAACTCAATCTTTGCCCATGCCTTGGCACATAACTATTCCTGTTGTTAAGTAGACGTGGATGATTATAAGTAAAATCCTTCGACAGCTTGTACCGTTTCCGCTAGGTCAATATCCTCGCTGGAACGAAATAACTTGATCTCAATACTCTCTGATCCAACTTTTAATACGGTAAATTTAAATCTCTGACAGTTTTTAAGAGACTCATAATATTGGTCTTGAAGTGCCTTCACCAAAAATAAGATGTTCTCCTCGGATGTTTTAAATGCAGCACAGCGAGCCGATGGCTTATGCACCTATCAATGTTAAGCCGCAGGGGGGGAGGCCGGGCATAGGCAGGGGATTTGACATAGGAAGTCTGTCCGTGGTGGGAAATTTTGATCGTCTATCGAAGCCCAGGGTCGGGTCTTTTGACTTTTGACAGTTGGAGGCCTGGGCCCCAACCAAGACGCCATCTTGGATTAAGGGCGCAGAGACAGCTGGGAAGTAGGTTCGTCACGCTTCAAAATGGCTGCGAACAAGCTGAATAATTTGAAGGTAAGCAATCTGTAGTTTTCTTTTTGAAAGTGTCCCAACGAAGCAAGACTTAAATCTTTTTAGACCTATAAATAACTGACATTTGACCCTATTTCATTTTTAATAAACTTACTTAAATAATTGATGCGGTTTTGAAAGGTCAACATTTACATAACAAAGCATAACAAAGCAGCTCTTGTCTGACCGTTAGCATTTTGTTATAGGTGCTGCTTGAATTTGGCGAATCTCGGAAAGAAGCCGTAATCCAACGTGGAGATATGGCCGATCTCGAAGCACTCATAAGAAAGACCTTCGTTCATTTGACAAATGTCTGTTGTTGGAGGCGGGGCAAGTGATACTCTTTCGACCAATGACAATTTCCCTGGGGACGTGCATTTGAACAGAAAAAGTCATCTCAGTTCAAATCCCCTATGCCCGGCCTCCCCCCCTGCGGCTTAACATTGATAGGTGCATTAGATTCCAATATCTATTTCTTTGAATTTTAGCTTTCCGGATCCTGGCTTCAGGTCGTCGTACGATCGACGGTACGTGTCGTATAAAAATCACTGGCCATCTGGGTAAAAAACGCGGTCCTTCGGCTCCGACAATAGCGCCAGTTGAAATATCCTGAGCCTGTTGGAAGGCTTTCGCACGAGTGAAGTTAAATAAAACATTAAACTGGCTTACATTTGATGGATGAGACTCCAAGTTAGAGAGAAAGTTGCTCGCGGGTCCTCCGCCATCTTGCTTTACTGTACTACATTATGTAAATAAATTAACCTGGCGATTATTGCGTGACCAGCACAGTGCAATCTGATTGGTGTGAATTTGACCTTTAACGCATGCGCAGAAAGCTTGCTACACGGAATAAAAAAAAAATAAGGACTTGCATTTTAAGACTCGGTGCTGCCACAGGCAGCCCGAGTAATAAGACTCTTGACTGATCTTGCCCGTAACTGAACCAGTTCAAGTCTTGGCGTCTTGATTGCACGCATGTCAAGCGGCTTCAGTTCTGTTTCTGTCTAAACATTTATGCACGTAAACCCGTTGAGTTCAAGTCGATAAAGCCCGTTCGATCTTTAGTTTTGCCGTCTTGATTGCATGTCAAGCAGAATCACTCAGTTCCCCGTTTGATCTTCAGTTCTGTTTCTGTCTTCAGGCATAAATTTCTATGCAACGCTTCCGGTATTCGTTTACACATAATTGGTTAATTTTGACAACATTGTTGTCGCGTATGACCAATCATATCATTGTTTGGGCCGTTTTCAACTTTTTGACTGCTATTTTACCTCATTTGAGGGCATGTTGTAAACGGTGGACTGGACTCAAACTAATATGGACTGGACTGGACTCAGAAAACGCGGACTCAGAAAACGCGGACTCAGAAAACCCGGACTCAGAAAACGCGGAGTCAGA
This sequence comes from Actinernus sp. WN-2022, assembly GCA_030867875.1. Taxonomy (NCBI): domain Eukaryota; kingdom Metazoa; phylum Cnidaria; class Anthozoa; order Actiniaria; family Actinernidae; genus Actinernus; species Actinernus sp. WN-2022. The sequence continues at coordinate 100,302,891 of JAOWCC010001589.1, forward strand.
TAACGCGGACTCAGAATTCTGACTCGTTTTTACAGTAGACAAACATTCTTGGCATACAGAAAAACATTTCGACAATTCTTGCTGAGATTTTTCCTTGACGAATACCTAGTAGTATTTTCGTAGTAATTCAAACTAGTTTTATCTCCCTTTTTGAGGCAATAGATAGTGCAGACTGCAAAGAAAGAAAGGCTGCAAAGAAAGAAACAACTTGAAAGCAAACTGCAACTGGATTAAATCGTGATGTCTGTCACATACCAACAGAGATAATTACCGATAAGCTTTTTAGAGGTGACAGGATCAATTAGCAGATCAGTCCCGTAACGCTATCAACTTGGGAGTTGGGACAAGAAACCATTGAGCCGTCAACTGTGTTGGCGGGAAAATAACCTCCAACGTAACGGAAAACTGGCTTGCTTTGATTTTTATAGTATTTGTATGAAATCATGTTACTGAATTTGACTGTATAGATCACGAATAGAAGTATATATAATAAACACAAAGTATTATGGTGTCGTTTGAAAATATTCCACAGAAAATACCCCCAGGACTTTGCGTTAGCCTGAAGAAATCAGACGCCTCAAAGTGGACGGGAGATTAGTCGTCTGATTTCCTCAGGCTAACTTTACGTGTCGATACGTGCGTGTGATACGCCGATGACAGGTTTACTTATTTTAATAACCTCTTGTTGAGGAACACAAATATGGAATGCTATATCTAGATCTCATGCCGGTCTTTATTACTCGGGCTGCCTGTAGCAGCACCGAGTCTTAAAATGCAAGTCGTTTTTTTTTTGTTGGGTGTCGCAAAATTTCTGCGCATGCGTTAAAGGTCAAATTCACACCAATCAGATTGCACTGTGCTGGTCACGTAACAATCGCCAGGTTAATTTATTTACATAATTTAATACAGTAAAGCAAGATGGCGGAAGACTCGCGAGGAACTTTCTCTCTAATTTGGAGTCTCATCTCTCAAATGTAAGCCAGTTTAGGTAGTATCGTCGTGTACCGTTTAACCAACTGCGTCATAAAATTCCCTTTGTTACCCACGTTCGCTATGAATGATTTGAGACTCAGAAATTTTATACGAACATCGGAATCGACACTTAGAAATTTTAGAACGATTATATGTTATCCTCACTATAAAAAAAATTACCGCCTGAACCGGGATTCGAACCCGGATTCGAACCCGGACCGGTTAAGAATCAATGCAATGGCTTACCCACCACCAACCCAAACCCTAACCATTAGACCACGAGAGAATTCGCTGATTGGAGTCGTTTCTTTTACCAGATTTATATCAACTTCATTAGCATGTTCATAAAATATTCTATTATAGTATCAGATATATACTATAATAGCGGTATACGACAACCCACCGAGCGCGCGAGGTGTGATTCCCCATGGATCTCAACGGTACACGACGATACTACCCCAGTTTAATGTTTTATTTAACTTCACTCGTGCGAAAGCCTTCCAACAGGCTCAGGATATTTCAACTGGCGCTATTGACGGAGCCGAAGGACCGCGTTTTTTACCCAGATGGGCAGTGATTTGGCTTAGTTGCAGAATACCCCCTCCACTCAAAAGATCGCTTCAAAACTGCGCTAAATTCTCCACTTTAGTTCAGGTGTATTTAGACTCGTTCTATGAATGATTTTGGGTCGAAATGGTTAGGTTTTTTTTATTATTTCAGGGTTAGGTTTTTAGAAGGTTTGTAATAATAATCTTTAATCCATAAAACACCGATAATGGTACATAGGATACACTACAAGATAACTTCAAGAATTACTAGTACAACTACTAAATACAATCAAAATACGATGGCAATATTCTGCAACTAATTTCATAGAAGAATCGTCATGCATATTCAGAAGATATAAAAACAGATCTCTTGTGTTAAGCAAACGAAACGAGGTATTTCGGTTATGCAAATTATCCAAGAACTCATTCCTTAATTTCACAAACTCTTCATGGGTACATGACATCAAATAATGACATTCATCGCCGACCTCATTCAGGTTACATAATGTACATTTACGATCTTCATAAGGAACCTTAGTATAACGACCAGATTCAACCGGTAGTCTGTGCGCTGATATTCTCAATCGTGTTACAGCCTGTCGATAATTAACGTTTCGAATTTCTGTCAAATATCTTTCAAACCCGAAGTTAGTCTTGACATGGCTGAAAGTTCGGAGTTTACCACAAGTACGACCTTGTTGAATCTGGTCTTTCCAAAATTTAGTAAAAAGGTTGTGTAACTTCGCTTTCAGATATCTGCCTAAAATTGGTAGCTGATTCAGTGGTATGTTAAGGTCAGTTAATGACCTGAGTTCACACCAATTTAATAGATAATTTATAAATACCACAGCCTGATGGTTAGAGCGAATACAAACTCGTGCAGCTTCACCAACGAGTGTGGTATCATAAGAACTGTCTGTAATGCGTACCCAATACTTTGCCACTAGGGAGGAAACTTGTGCAATTAAGGGAACTCTGCCTAATTCACCATAAATTGCCAAATTGGTAGCTTTAGAATGGACCCCCAAAATACGCTTGAAGAATTTTAGTTGTAATTTTTCTAAATTACTTACAATCTTAAATAATTTTTGCTTAAAGGCTTCGAAAGACGACATTTTCCCCAGCAAATACACGCCCCATATTTCACATCCGTATAACAGAACTGGGACAACCATCGAAGAGAAAAGTTTTAGTAACACTTTAACAGGAACATTCTCCACGTTTGACATTGTATGAAAAAGTTGAGAAATGAATTATTAATGAACCAAAGGAGGGGGTATTCTGCAATTACTCCAGTGATTTTATATACGACACGTACGACGACCTGAAGCCAGTGAACTGGGGCCAGGATCCGGAAAGCTAAAATTCGAAGAAATAGATATTGGAATCTATAAGCCATCGGCTCGCTGTGCTGCATTTAAAACATCCGAGGAAAACATATTATTTTGGGTGAAGGCACTTCAAGACCAATATTACGAGTCTCTTAAAAACTGTCAGAGATTTAAATTTACCGTAAGTTGGATCAGAGAGTATATTGAGATCAAGTTATTTCGTTCCAGCGAGGATATTGACCTAGCGGAAACGGTACAAGCTGTCGAAGGATTTTACTTATAATCATCCACGTCTACTTAACAACAGGAATAGTTATGTGCCAAGGCATGGGCAAAGATTGAGTTTCCCAGATTACAGATGAAAGTAGAGAACTTAATGAATGAAGAAACAGAGGTCACGCGCGACATGCTTGAGAACATGAACATGTTCAACACTTTATATTATACTAAGAAAACAAAACAAATTACAGAGCCTGCAAGTTCACAAGTCAATGAAAAACCCCAAGAGCCTGTAGTTTTGGATCAACATATCCTTGAAACTCCAAAAGCAACATACACATGAGTCAAATTCAAACCGGAAGAGACGGAATTCTTTAGATTATTCACGAGGATAAATTTGTTAGCCCGCAATAAGAACTCTCTAGCTGCTTTAATGACCTTGATTTGTAACATGGAGGCTGACCTAACTGATATGCAGGATAGGGAAAGTGCGAGTTGAAAAGTGCGAGTTGCGAGTTAAAAAGTGCGAGTTGCGAGTTGAAATGTTACACACAAAAAATGGCGGGAAAATATATGATCTGTCGCAGAGTGGATCTGTCGTGTGTGAATTTCCAGACTCTGGAAATTTTGAAGGCTGAGCCAAAGGAGCCAAGTCCAAGAGAATTTGACTTTAAGTCATGATTTCATTTGTTTCTGATAGAAGATAAACGATAAAAAGCAAGCATTTTGTTTACGAGCTTTCGATTCGGAATCAGTATTCCGAGAAATTGAACAGAGCCGAGAAGTTTAGAAATGAGCGAACTCGAGAACAGAAGAGAGTGAACTGTACCCAGACTAGCGTATGGACACCGAGAAAACTGAACTGAGTGCATGAATAGAAGAAATAGAACTAGAAACCGAACCTGTTGATGTTGAAACTGTTTGACGCCCATACACAAATGGAGAAAACTGAATCGAGTATTAATTAATATATAGAACCGAAAACGAACCGTGAGAACCGTCAGAAATGGGATATGGCTTACGGACATGAATCGAATATACAGAACTGAATAAACTACTTTTCGGATTGCAAAAACTATTTTTCGAACTGGAAATGACATGAACAAACTAGGAGGTCAAAGAAGAAAAGCGACAGAACAAGAAAATCGAGCAAAACTGAACTCTGAGAGGAAATTATAAAACTGACCGGACCCCTGTGGAAACATCAACAAAGGGCGACTTTCATTGGAAAGGTGATTTCGATTCTCGCTGGAAAATGGATGGAAACAACGGGAAAGAACTTAAATGATCAAGAAGAAAATAATTTAGCTGGCAAAAAAAGGAACTGAACATTTATCGAAAAAAAGCAAAAAAGGTACAAAATATGACTGCTTGAGATATTAGAATAGCGCTAGCTAAGGCCGACCGCAGTGAAGAACGAAATTGTCTTGAGATGTGAATTTTAACTGTCGTGATAGCATAGCAATTTCGTTAGGAATTTTAAACTGATATAAAGTAGGATTTATTCGCGGGCATTTTAGTTCTCGCATCGGTCTAGTATCCGGAGGGGCCGTGAGAGTTGTATGACTAAATAAACCAAAGAGTCGCCATAGAAATAATACGAAACGTATCTGGAAGAATCGGAGATAGAAGAAAGTGAATAGTTAAACTTATAACTAATTGTGATTGCAATCGAAATATTTTAAACAAGAGGCCCTGAGTGGCCCTAACTCGGGCCATCTATAGCATGTCAGTACTGCATGGAGTTCTAGCATAATTTTGTGTCAACATGGTTTGTGCTAGAGTAGCCAGAGAATTGTTTCTCTACTGATGCTTTTGTCTGTCAAATGTCAATGTGCAAATGTCAATGTGCAAGTGCCCCACGTATTCCGGGGGGGGGTTAGGTTAGGGTATGCATGTACATTTCAGCCACAATTTCCCTCAATTCTGTAGTTTAATATTACTTTCTTTTCAATATTGTTCCTTGAGGGTCATTAGAATTACAAATTTTTTTTAGTATGGGTGTTGTTGATTGAAGTGCAATGGTTATTTGAGTAGTCTGCACTATATTGAGTCACTCAAATTTGATGCATTGTAATTATATGCGGTGCAGTACAACTATGAGAAATCAAGCAATTTAGAACAACAAATTCCACATAATGTTGCTATTCATTGTGAATAGTTAGGTAATGTCATTCTACATGTGAAATAAAGTCATCTATTTGTAATTCTCAATTATTAACAAACCAGTGGATACGGCTGACATTCAGGCTAAATTCTCAATACAATATTTTCGATCGAGGTCATAAACTACAGACCACCATTTTCTAGTATTAGTGAGCTGCCACTATATGCTAGTGCTCATTTTCTACATCTTGAAGGAGACTGAAACTTATAATGGCAGACCACAAATAAACATGCAACGTCCACTCTTTTTATATCATTGGGGTCGCAGCAAGATTAATTTTCATTCCCAAATAATTCGTAAAAGTACTTGTACTCCTGATCATGACCGAGTGAAAGTGACGATGCTCATGCCAAGAACTGAGTAACAACAACAACAATTACATTTATTTTCTCATAAGATGATGGAAATGTTTACGAGTAATAAGGCATAATAAGAAATACAATGATGAGAAGGTAGGTCCTTAAGGTAACCTTAGGGTTATCTTAAGCCAGGACCACCTCAGATGGAAAACACTGAAACAAGATCTAGCTTGCATGGATATATAATGGTACCAAGATTTAAGGGGAAGGGAAAGAAAGAGTGCCACTTGCATGTAAGTATAGTCTCAGTTCTGGACCAAATTTAGTTATGTTATGTTATAAACTTGCAAATTATAATGATAAATACACTACTCTATACATAATATTATGTCAGTTCTAAAAAAAAACATATTAAATACACTGTAGACTGCCTAAACCACAGGTACCCCAAGCTCATTATGCGTAAAACCGTTATTTCCCGGATATTTGAAATTACAGTAAATGTATGGAGTTTTAGTTCGAACGCCCGTTTGCTCTAAAATAAAATTCAACAAATCGTCAAACTAGTCTTACCTGTCTCTTGTGTGTTCCTTTCAGTTTCTGTGAAGTTTCAAGCCATTCCGTTCAATTTTGAGGAAGTTACAGCAATTTTTCTTCCCTTAGTGTATATATTGGGAAGGTAGCAAACTCGAGGCCGTTCAGCCGCCGATCAGCTCCAGAAAATCGCCTCGAATTCCAACAAAAATCCCCTACATCGCCAAAATTCCTTCAAATAACGGTTGCCCAAACACAGGTCCTTCACCACACTCAGCTTCACTTTCACTGGTTTACTTTAACGGCAGAAAAGTGCCACGTAGTTTGCAGTTTTCGACTTTCGCGGATGTTCATCTCCATCTGACCTGCAACGAGGCGACAAACAGTAGACCGTCCCCTACCACGTCAATTCGATCTTGCTAGCAACGAGGCGACAAAAAGTAGACCGTCCCTACCCAGTGAATTTGACACTCCGTTGTGCCATTGTTTCATCTACCAATCGGAATCGATATAAAAAAACGGTTTGTTACCCAAAAGTTCACGGGCTCAGACCTAATACATATATACCTTATTTTGAAAGTGTTGTTTCAACGAACGGTTCTATGGTGTAGTGGTTACGTTTTGGGCTTTTGATCCAACGACCGGAGTTCGAGTCTTCGCCCGGGCACTATATATATTTTTTTTTACTTCTTTTTCTCCTTTCTCAGTTTTATTCTTATCCTTTTCCTCTATTTTAAGCTATTAGAGGTGCCTTCTACGCTAAAATAAAATCGAGGTCGTGACCGTGTTGGGATGAGAGCCAATTGTTGGCTCTCAAGCCAACACGGTCACGACCTCGATTTTATAGTTGCGTAGAAGGCACCTCTAATAGCTTAAAATAGAGGAAAAGGATAAGAATAAAACTGAGAAAGGAGAAAAAGAAGTAAAAAAAATATATATTTAGTGCCCGGGCGAAGACTCGAACTCCGGTCGTTGGATCAAAAGCCCAAAACGTAACCACTACACCATAGAACCGTTCGTTGAAACAACACTTTCAAAATAAGGTATATATGTATTAGGTCTGAGCCCGTGAACTTTTGGGTAACAAACCGTTTTTTTATATCGATTCCGATTGGTAGATGAAACAATGGCACAACGGAGTGTCAAATTCACTGGGTAGGGACGGTCTACTTTTTGTCGCCTCGTTGCTAGCAAGATCGAATTGACGTGGTAGGGGACGGTCTACTGTTTGTCGCCTCGTTGCAGGTCAGATGGAGATGAACATCCGCGAAAGTCGAAAACTGCAAACTACGTGGCACTTTTCTGCCGTTAAAGTAAACCAGTGAAAGTGAAGCTGAGTGTGGTGAAGGACCTGTGTTTGGGCAACCGTTATTTGAAGGAATTTTGGCGATGTAGGGGATTTTTGTTGGAAATCGAGGCGATTTTCTGGAGCTGATCGGCGGCTGATCGGCCTCGAGTTTGCTACCTTCCCAATATATACACTAAGGGAAGAAAAATTGCTGTAACTTCCTCAAAATTGAACGGAATGGCTTGAAACTTCACAGAAACTGAAAGGAACACACAAGAGACAGGTAAGACTAGTTTGACGATTTGTTGAATTTTATTTTAGAGCAAACGGGCGTTCGAACTAAAACTCCATACATTTACTGTAATTTCAAATATCCGGGAAATAACGGTTTTACGCATAATGAGCTTGGGGTACCTGTGCCTAAACCAAGAGATAATAATCAAATACAAAGAGGTACAGGCCAGATGTAAATAGACCCGGGAAATAGAACAAAATAAAACCAGTGTCAATAACACGGCACAGATAAATATGCAATTTCCACATCAGAGTCATTTATCGTTCGTTTGAAAAAATCTTCATTTCGGATTACTTACTCAGTTTATACTCACTCACTGCATGCTGGATTTTTGTTCCCGAATTTATAAACATTTAAAAAAAAATACATGTGCATGGGCGGCGAAACGACTGTAATTCTTTTAAAAGGCCCCTGTCAGTCAGAGAACTGAGAAAACGGGTCATTTCTACTACACTTTCGAGAGGTTAATAACAATAAATAACAACACAACGACAGTCAATTGGTATAAAGGTTATCATGTTCAGATTAGCGGCTACTTACATTTACAAGCTGTTGTCTTTATATATAGTCAGTGTTGATCGCAGACTGGAGTGTCCCGTCTCACGAGTGTCTCTTTAGCATGTCGCATAATATGTGATAAATTCCCGTCCAAAGCCCGTGAAACATTTCTCAGCTTTAGAAAAGACAAACATATTGGTATTGCACTTGAAGGAACCTTTGGTTTACACAAAAAAACAGCTGATATTAAATGTTTTGCTAAGTCAAAACTCCCACTTGCCGCCATCTTGAAAAACATGGACATGTTGCCACTGTCCACGTGACCAGCATAGTGCAATCTGATTGGTACGGTGGCAAAAAGAACTTCCAAAGAAGGCGCAATCTGATTGGTTGACGGCTCAAAATCTCGACACAAAAAATAAAAAAAATTAAGGAAAAAAACTTGCGATTTCTGACTCGAGCCAGCCGAAGGCCTGGCCCGAGTAATTAGAAATAGAAAGGACTTAGCTCTGAATAACTGTGAGAGGCATAAATAAACCGGTGTCGTAGGGATTTCGCCCCCCCCCCCCCAGGGATCTCGTCCCCAGTAACTGAACAGACTTAGCTGGGGATTTCGCCCCCCCCCCCCCCCCCCCAAATTCTCTCGTACTAAAAGCAAGCTCGTTCGAAGTTGCTTTAGCTAGAAACAGCTTTCGTGATCCAGTTGATGTCATGCATACTCGTACTCGTTCGCTGTATTCACTCGTTCTCAATGGCGACGCTTTTGTGTGCTCTCTCAATCACTCTAGCCTTGCGGGACTTTAATGGTTTGGTTTTTAATACAGGCACAAGCCCAGCCAAAAATAGTGTAACAGAAGAACGGCAACATTTGTGGCTTGCTCTACCGGATTTGTTCTAATAAGTCGAATATCCCAAAATCGCTAGAAATGCCACTCTTAGTATAGAAAGCAACTAGTAACTGATGCCGCGTGGGTTTACGAATGAGTGACTAGGAAACTCTGTATAAAACCGAGGTAGAACTATGAATATGATTTGTTTACTATTTAAACAGATGAGTTAGTTGCTCTTTTAATTCTGCAATTAGACTGTGAGCTTTGTGAAAAATAAACGAGTCAGGCCCAGGATAACAAATGTTTGAGATAGCTTGTTTAGACAGCTTCTTTGTTTTGGGCGCGCTTGGTTTTTAATACAGGCACAAGCACGAATGTAAAATAGTGTAACAGATGAACAGCAACATTTTCGGCCTTCCTCTACAGATTTGTTCTAATAAGACGAATACCATTGCTTCTCTTTAGTATAGAAAGCGAAAAGAAGACTCCAAAGGCAAAGAATGTCAACAGCGCTACCTTTGGTTTTAATGAAGCGGCGTGATTATTACGTTTTTCAAGCGCTGTAATATAGTCAACAATCGTATTTCAAGACCGCGATCGATCAATCGTAAGTTCGTTTTATAGACCGTTTTATTGATCAAGTAATCAAGTGTTGGCAACAGTCCAGAAGCGGGGGTCCACGTTCCGTCGAAACCCCGAGTTCCTTTGATTTTTGACTCAAAAAGCATTCTCCATTGCAGCGGATCATACATGTAATCAGGAACTCTAATCTCATTTTTCTTACTTTTCCTTGCAACTCGCATTTTTCAACTCGCAACTCGCACTTTTCAACTCGCATCATCCCCATGCTCAGAACGGAGCCCGATTAGTGCCATTAGATATTTGCACTACTTTTCCGTTTTCTCGACTTTTTTCCCGACTTTTTTCCCGACTTTTTCTCGACTTTTTTCCCGACTTTTTTCCCGACTTTTTCCCCGACTTTTTTCTCGACTTTTGGTACCATAAATTGTTGTCCAAGTAGAAGATGTGTACGACCTTGAGTTGAAGACATCACTTGAAATGCTGCAAAGTTCCATGTGTAAAGAGGAAGCTATGCGAGTCATCAACAATACATGTAGCAACTTGCTGACTATTCTTGACCTTGCTGGAACCTGCAACCAATTCGAACAACAGGCGACATTGCGAGGATTGTGAATGCAACAGCAAGGTGGTTTGTCCTGGGAAGAGCACAGCCAGCACTCGAGAGTTTCCAAAAAGGAGTTCTTGATGCTCTGAAGGCAAATCCAGATGCCTTTCACCCTGTTTTTTGTTATTCACATATAGAGTTAAGTGCAGAAGGCCTCGAAAGCCTATTCACAGTTAAAGTAAGTCCCATGCACTGGCTCAACCAAAGCAATCACAGAGAGCTTAGTCCTCTCAGTCACGTTGGCATGATTATCTACAGGATATCGAAGAGCCGGTGAGGAGTCTTTAACTCTGAACGACATCTTGTTCTTTGCAACGGGGTGTACATAAAGCCACGTAAGAGCTACCCTAGTATTGAATTCTTACATGAGCCTGAAGCATGGGGAGTACAGTCGAAGTTTCCCAAAGCAGACACTTGCTCGAACACACTACGCCTTCCTGTGGTTCATGCAACATATGACGGCTTCAAAACTGACATAACCTTCGGAATACAAAATGGACGGGGCTTTGGTATTGCTTAAAACATATTTCTTCAGGCTCTGTGCGTACGGCACTATGTAATGTTGTTGCACTGTTATATCAAGGCTACATGCCTGGTGCACACAGTATGTAGGCTGTATATATCATTTATTATCTCGTTCAAGTTGACAATGACTGTCGTTCCCTAGTGTAGTCGAGTCATATACACTGCCAAATTATGGTAGTCTTGATATAACAGTGCAACAATTTACCACATGCCTAGTGCACACAGTATGTAGGCTGTATATATCTTCTTTTTTTAATATCTTGTTCAAGTTGACAATGATCACTATTATTCCCTACAGCCCTGGTGCACATACCTATATTAACACTAGATTTATGTCAATATTTAATGATTTCATTTTGTGAAAAATCAAGTACATGTAGCCTCTGATACGTTGAGATAATGTGTGTAGTGCATGTACTATATATAGAGTACCGAAGTGTGACGTCGTCAATATTCAAATTTTAAATTTCATGCCAGTTATGATGCTAGAAGCAGGAGCCATTACCAGGAGCGTCCATATATATACTCTATCCGTGAGTCAGCGTATGACCGGATTGAGCTATTTTTAGAATGTTTCCTGGGTTACTGCCTTCCGACTCCACTGCGATCCGTGCACGCTTGACGTTGATAACCTTTAATTGTTTTCCATCTAGTACTTGAATAAAGTTGTTGTTGCTGTTGTTGCTATCGAGACTGTTGAAAAGTGTACACATACATATTTAGTGTTGATTTTAAGCACTTTGCCTTCATTGGATTTCTGTAGACTTTTTATATGCTATAGAGGGTATGATTAGGGTTATAAAATCATGCAATTGAAATCAGAAAATATAGATAACAAATCTTACCAGTGGGTTTATAAGCGGCTTTGTCCGGCACTACCATCCCCTCCCCTTCACCTCTTTTATTGTCACCCCACCCCACCCCCCCCCCCCCCCCCCCCTTTTCCCGGCTCCCAGCTTCATGGTTCTAGATCGTTATACTCTCCATTACCACAATTCTATAAGATTTCAGGCAATTACAAGGCATTCAAAGGCATAATAATACAACTTCCGGTTCAAAGCCTCGTTTTCATGTCAATCCAACACTGGACTTCAAACAAAGTCGACTTTTGAGGATGTTCCCCTAAATAGATTCGTGTAGACTTTTAGTATGTTGTTCTAGACGCTATTCCAGATTATATTTTGCAGAAAAACCTTCTGTTGCAATTAGTGGTAGGTTGACCTACTTTTTTTCGTAAAATGACTGGACTATAAGTGACCCATACAAGTGATACAACAGTATTGGTTGGAATAATAGGGAGGGTTATAGGAAACCACTACGTGATTGCCCACGTGAAGTATTTACCGGCCGTCAAGCCTGTTGCGTGCGCATACTTGAGAAAATGGTCTATTCCTATATCCGACGCCATGTTTTTGCCTTCTTCGACGTGCACGGGTGAGCCCGCAATTTATGGTGCCAAAAGTCGAGAAAAAAGTCGAGAAAAAAGTCGAGAAAAAAGTCGGGGAAAAAGTCGGGGGAAAAGTCGGGGAAAAAGTCGGAAAAAAATTCGGGAAAAAATTCGGGAAAAAAGACGGGGAAAAAAGACGGGGAAAAAGACGGGAAAAAAGTCGAGAAAACGGAAAAGTACTGCAAATATCTAATGGCACTAATCGGGCTCCGTAGATATGCGTAATGAATTCTTACTCTCGTCACATCAAAACAAAACTCAGTCATTTGGAAGACAAATTAGTGCAGCAAGATAATACATACAAGACCGAAATCAAGATGTTGTCATCGCGTATTATTGACCTAGAAGTTGAAAATGGCGAGTTGAAAGCGGATATCATAAAGCTGAGATCCGACTTTCAAACAACAAAATCAAGAATACAAAAAAGAAGACAATGAAAGACCAAGGTCTCCAGTGTTCCGAGACTACCCAACCTACTGAAGCTTATCAGTTTGTTCAAGAGCCATCTTTCTTACATGACAACCTGATCCCTATAATTCATCAAAATACATTTTCTGTGCTAAATGACGAGAGTTTACAATCACCTGACCGACAACTCACTACTAAAGAAAGGGACCATGAAGTACGGTAGTACGGTTAATTCTCGGGTTCAAAACAATGAATATATGCCTGCTCAAATGCAGTGTGTTAAACGAATAAGTAGTGTTTAAATTAAAAGGTCAACATACGAGAAAAACAAAACTATTAAATTACATATATACTAGACAGGGGTGGATCCAGGGTTTGGACTGAGTAGTTTACTCTGAGTAATAAACTACCTAAAATTTAGAGGTTTGAAAAAAGTTGAGTAGTTTACGGAAATCACATAAACTACCCTGGATCCACCCCTGCTAGAGGAGCAGAGAATGAAAGTCACCGCGCTACCGGCCACTAAAGACTGCTAAATTCAGCTAATAATTATTCCCTTTGGTTATTACTAAGAGGATTTCAAATGAAAGTGTATTACATCTTCAATCTCATGTGGCCCGAGTGAAAGCCCAGATGGGCTCTTGTTTTATTGGAATATCATGAAGGTAGATAGTGAAAAATATACTTATTCGGCTTTAGTGTCTACAATTTGTACATGTAGTGATGTCGAATATAGCCCGAACCGGTGAATGTAAAAATTACTTTGTGTTATGGCATGTATTGCATAGCATGCTTATCGCAGTTTGCGAGTTAACAGAAGAGAACATGGAAGTGTGCAAAACGGCTTTAACTTGATAATACCAGTATCTACTGTTCTGAAAGTGACAGTATATCGCATGACTACATGACCATATGGCTAACTAGTCTATGGATGGTAAATTATATGTTTAAATTGTGTTTTTTTAATAAATAACTCTTTAACAAGTTATCAAAGTGATATTTAATAACTGTATGCTGGTCGACTAGCAATCGGCTGTGCCAAAAGACGGTTTAATTTTTACACATGCCGTTGGGGTAGGATCTTCATAATTTTTTTTTTTTTTTTACTACATACCAAAGTTAAACATGTAAATATACAGGCATACGATGAAGTGGGTGTAAAAGATAATACATAAAAATATGGCCAGAACTTACTGCTACTTTTCTCATGGTTCTCGTTGAAGTTTATTATTTTAATTGAGGGAGGGGGATACAGAGATTAAGGATGGTTCACACGTGCGCATGCGCAAGCTTTGTCGATATCAATTTTGACAGTAATAACGCGCCATACTAAAGAGGGCCATGCAGAGTGAAACAGTCTTCCTTACTGACCAGTCTTTCCTCTGAGTATTTTCACAGCTGGTGTTGGTTATATTTTATGTAGGGAATAGTTTTCTGGGATAAGGTCTGGTTTGGAAAACTCAATAGACCATTACCTAAATGGCATCTGATTCGATTAGGCATTGTTTAGGAATCTTTTGTCTCACATTCATGTGAAAACTCTTTTGTGTGGTAACGTGAACACAAGGCTAAGGTCTCCAGGACAATACCTATTTAAATGGACACCATTTATGCAATGGATCTGTCACCCCTCTACCAAACGCTTGTAATATCGTTTCTTCCCCCAGGAATAACAAAAAAAAAAAATGGTAGTAAACAGTTGTCCAAATATTAGAACAGTTTAATTGCTTCCATGCAGTGCATCAGATAATCTGGGAGTTTGCATTACTATATTCCTTATACTTTATATCCACTGATATACATTTCAATATTTTATTATAATTTACATGCTGCTTCATCCAACTTGTCAGTCATGATACGAAAAAAGATTATTTACAACTAACAAAAATTCAGCTGTTAGAAAATTGACTAGGATTGCACTATGATCACAATCTGTATTGCCTTTACAACTTTTGAAACATCTTGCTTGACAGATATTAAATTTGCATGGGTGCATGTAGCTAGATTTTGACAATTTTAGATGACAGCGCAGATGTACTTATTCATCAGGTCTTCAGATAATAAAATAAAAGATCAAGAAGAAACAATGTTGTCTTAGTCAACAAGTGGAGATCTTTGTGTGGTTGCTTGGGGACTTTGTCTCTCAGTCACAGGAGCATACTGTTCCATATTTTGTCCAGTAATTTGGCTATACTGTGCAGTGATACCAGGTGGTGTTGTCTCCCTAGCTGTTGTGGTGTATTGACCATGTGTGTTGATAATTGTAGTATACTTGGTGTTACCAATTGGTTCTCCCATTGGGTTCATGTCAGTCATGCTGTGGGGGATTTCTCTCATTTTCTGTCGTACTTCCATGCATCTGTTGTCCAGTGCAAGTGAGTTGTTTTTCACTGCCAGGTCCTCATTGATACGATTCAGGTTGCTTCGCAGTGCCTCTAGTGAGTTTTCTGCTTCCCTTAGCTTCTCTGTAAGGGCACGGATTGAGCCAGCAATCTCGGCCACTTCGTGGCAGAGCTGGTATTGAGGCCGATCACGGCACAGCTCAACATTTGGTCTGTATGTACGATTCTCTAGACGAGTCTGAGCAACCTATTAACAAGAATAAAAACATTAAAATTATTTTTGCATGTTTTTTATTTTCATTTTTTTAACAACATTACTCATTAACCTTGTACTGACTTACCATCATTGGTGCATTCTTAGCATCTATGGCTTGCTTGAGGTTCTTGATGTCATCCTCCAAGGTAGAAATTTCCTTCATAGTCTGCATGAATTATAACAGGTATGACAAAGTTACAAAATGATACACATCATTTAGCTATATATAACAGTAATATTATAATTATGGTATATGTAACTACACTTGATCTTGAACCACCTAGCTAATTGCTAGTGAGCAGTAATTAGCCATTAATTATTTCCCATGATAAATTGAAACAAAGGGATATTGACAACAATCACATTGAAAATGAAAACAAACTCTAGCAAGGTGAATATTGTATCACTGATCAACACTGATTGGCCCTAATAACCAAAGTTGAAATGCTTTGTTTTCATTCTTAAAGTTTGATATGCTCACATTTTTCTGCTGCCATTCAAGCTCAGACTTGGCCTGGTCTGTTTCATGGATTCTCTTCCTGAATGCATATTCAGATGCTTTCCTTTGGGCCTCCAGATCATTGGCTGTCTGTTGAAGGGTGGCAAAGACTTGACTGTACGGGTTGGGTTAACTTGGAAGCCAATGTTTGTGGACATATTGTTCATGGCATAGCAATCACCATCAATCCGTAGTGTGGTGTATTTGTCTGTGAGATCAAGGTGAAGCTGATGACGAGCCTCTTGAAGTAAACTGAAATGTATTAAAAATGTTACAACTGGATACATTGTAAGCATTTAGTGATCCTTGGCAAGTACCGGTACCAATGAAGGCAACTGAAGAAACAATCCCCTCCTCTCAATGTAATTATAGTTGAATTCATTTAACCTAGCAATTAAAGAATTTAAAGGCCAAGCTTTTGACAATAATCACATTCAGAATTTGCAGTGAGACTCAATCATTCCCCCCCTTCATTTTAACAATATCCCAACAAGTATTAATGGCAGGCAGAGTGAGTTGTTGAGGTCAAATACTCAGTATCACATTATCTGGGAGACACTACAATGATTTCACTACAATACTATATTGTTTACAAATTGTATCGAACAACGGCTATTAATAAATTGCTTATTTGCATTTAAACGGTTTTATTAAACATGACAACACCGAAGGTGCGATGTAAACAGACCTGGCCTCCCCAGCCAGAAAACAATCTGTACAAAAAAGCAGTTCTCTATACGTATTTAAACATAATTATAAAGGAACCACCCACACAAGATACTCGACAGGTATTTACCAGAGTTGCTCAAAGGCTTCGTCTACTTTCTGTTGTAAAAGCGCCTTGGTTCCTTCGATGACTTCTACTTCCTATTGCAGACAAATAAAGCTATTCACCTTCACAGTTTCTCTTATATTTATAAACATTAAAAGTGAGTAGTATAACTTCCTGGCCACATACCTTGTGTAACTGGCCTTCTACTTCATCGCGTACGAGATCAATGTTCTGGCGGTTTTCTCTGAGCATCAGACATTCAAGAGCGATATCAAGGGGAACTTTCTTGGCCTCTAGCGCTCGCTCTGTTCTCTCCTTTTCGTGTTGAAGAAGCGCTATTTCTTGATCAGTCTCGGCGAGGCATCTCTCTAAACTTTTCCTCCAGTCATTGGTATTGTCGATCCTCTTTTCTAGCTTCGTGTTGCTGTCGTGTTGAGTCCATCTTGTGTGGTTATCGGTCTCGTTTCGAAGGTAGCGGCTTTCTTGTCGAACTCGATGTGAAGCATCTCTTTGCCTTTCTGCGTTTGTTCTTATCACCGCATTAGATGTATGCCAGTCAGATACAGCATACCTCGGAGGGACGTTTGGGTTTGTTAGAGCCATTTCTACTGGGATCTATATACGAAGGTAAACCTTTATACTTCGAGCTCAACGCTGCGGAAATGAATGAGTTGTGTTTGTTCGTTTCCGTGGTATTTGGCGTCCACCGTTACCATAACAACAGCAAACAGGTTTGTTCGATTGCCCACAATGCCTTGTGCGCTTCATTAGGTCCAGTCTTTCACGGTCATTCAGATATCCGCTGACCAAGCGACTGAAGGCCCAATTGCGAAAAAAACATTGAAAACTATGGTGTTTTACTTCACTAGTAATGGTAATCATCTCTTCAGTTAGTTGAAAATATTGATATTTTGAGAATGTGTTACAATATCGCAATTTTATGACATTCTACTTCTAGCTTCACCGCCAGTCAAGTACTCCATATACATGGGAATCGATAAATTTGAAAGTAAGTCGAGTCACGAGTGTTAAATTAGAGAGTCAATAACGTTGCCTAAAAGCCACTTTTATTCTTAATTTAATTTTCATACATTATTCCATATAGGATTTACATTTTATTTATTAAAGATTCAGGAAAAGAAATTTTCAAAAGATAGGTCAGTGGCAGTGACAGTTGCTTTGAGGTCAACACTACAACAGAGATTAATGAGAAATATATAGTAATTACATGCATGTGCAACAAGAATGAAACTTAATTGCAAATGTTGTCATTTTATAAGACTTACATGTAAGATAACAACCTATTATCGCCTTTATCGGACAGAACAAATTCCCAGGCATGCATGTAAACAAATATATCTCCCTAGGCCTAGACTCTAGAGGAGAGACACAAACGTTTTCACGCCTGTCCGAGACTCTTCATTTTATATCAATACTCTAAATTCCAATTCGACCATGGAGTTCGTCAGAATACTTAAACATAAGCCTCTGGTTTGGGAGACCCGGTAACGGTGTCCTGTATCTTCAACGTAAAATAAACCTTTATTATTATTATTATTGTTATTACTACTTAAGGGGCCGTCAACAAATCAAAAGAATTTCCACTAACGTCCATTGGATGTAAAGGAGGAGGGGGTAATGGTCTGGACATTCATAAACATTTTTTTGAACTTTATGGATAACATGGTGGAGGATGATATCAACTTGCATACTGAAACCATCAATTCTAGTTTCTCTCTGTTACATCTGAATGCACGTAGTCTACTCGGTAACTTTGACAAATTCAAATTCATGTTGGGTAATCTACATAAGCCATTCTCTGTAATCGGAGTGTCGGAAACATGGTTAAACGATCAAACATCAGATTTAGTCAATATACCTGGATATCAGTTTCTTTCTAACCACCGTTCTACTAAAATTGGCGGCGGAACAGGCCTTTATTTACAAGATAATCTCGAGTATAAACTCTGTTCTGGATGTAATTTTTCAGATCCTGACGTCATTGAGCCCCTGTTTGTTGAAATTTCTGTTCCTCACGGGAAAAACCTAATTGTTGGGGCTGTCTACCGGCCGCCCAATCAAAACGTCATGTTATTCTTAGATAAATTCAATGATATTCTTTCCAAAATCTCCAAAGACAACAAACATTGTTAAGTAATGGGTGACTATAATCTAGATTTGCTCCATTATGATCACCACCAGCCCACGCAAGAATTTGTTGATAGTTTGTTTTCGCGCTTTTTCTATCCACTAATAACTAGGCCCACGCGCCTCACTTCTAATACCGCAACGCTTATTGATAATATATTTACTAATTATCTCACACCCAACATTTTCAATGGTATTGTTATTAATGATATATCTGATCACCTGCCTGTTTTTGCTTATGTTTCTAATGAGCCGGCTTACCCCTGTAATCGTCAGGAGAACACAGCTAAGCGCGACTTAAGTGAAACTAACATGACAAAATTCCGTTCCTACCTTTCCCAGGTTAATTGGGCTGATACTTTATCTGACCAAGACCCTAACATATCTTATAATACTTTCTTATCAGAATATTCCAAAATCTATGGCCTGTGCTTTCCTTTAAAAGTAACTAAGCGGAAGCGCGACACAAGGCCAATTACTCCTTGGATTACGAAAGGTTTGATGAACTCCGTCAGAAAAAAGAATAGACTCTATAAAAAAATTATGAAAGCGCCTAATCCCATGCGTGAAATGCATTACAAGACTTACAAGAACAAACTCAATCACCTAATCAGAACCACCAAGCGTGACTACTATGACAACAGATTTGATAAGGCAAAAAATGACCTCAAAGAAACCTGGAAACTAATAAACGAAGTTATTAACAATCGTAGAAAAAAGACCTCGCTGCCTTCATCCTTCAATACCGATGATAAAGAAATATCCGATCCAACTGATATTGCTGACAAATTCTGCAAGTATTTTACTAATATTGGACCTAATTTAGCCAGTAAAATTCCTACGGTTAGACATTCTTTTCGCTCCTTTTTAGCCAACAATGTCAATGAATCTATCATCCTAAAGCCTGTCAATGTAGCTGAATTAGAAGAAATCTGTAAGCTGTTCAAACCAGGGAAAGCCCCTGGATATGATAATGTATCCATGCATGTTATTAAAAAATCTTTTGATCTTATTTCAGAACCCTTAAAGTTTATTATCAATCTTTCGTTAACACAAGGAATTTTTCCTGAAAAATTAAAAATTGCCAAACTTATCCCAATTTTTAAAGCTGATGATCTGCATCTTTTTACTAATTACCGACCTATTTCTCTTCTACCTTGTTTCTCTAAATTTTTCGAAAAGGTCATGCACAACCGTTTAATTGTATTTTTCGAACGTCTTGAAATTTTGTATTGTCTCCAATTTGGATTCCGTAAAAATCATTCGACCTCACTTTCACTCATTCATCTCATCAACAAAATTGCATCTTCCATTGACCGTAACGAAATTACTGTTGGCGTTTTTTTAGATCTCTCAAAAGCTTTCGATACCCTTGACCATCACATTTTGTTTTCCAAACTTGAACACTACGGCATTCGTGGTTTGGCCTTACAGTGGATCAAAAGCTACTTCTCAGATCGCAAACAATTTGTACAGTTTAATGATGTCTGTTCCGCCAGCCAAACAGTTAAATGCGGTGTGCCCCAAGGTTCCGTCCTGGGGCCATTGTTTTTTATTTTATATATAAATGACCTGCCAAATGCTGCAAAATTGTCAGAATCTTTGCTTTTTGCTGATGATACCAGCGTATTCTATTCTCATTCAGATGTTAGCCAGTTAGTTTCTGTGTTAAATGACGAACTGCAACAGATTGACACCTGGATGAAAAGTAATAAATTATCTGTTAATTTTAAGAAGACTAACTATGTAATTTTTAAAACAAAACAAAAGACCATCAACGCTAATGTGACTCTTTTATTCAATAACCAATTGCTCAAACAGGTACAAGTAGTTAAATTCCTAGGAGTATTTATTGACGAAAGTCTGACATGGAAGGATCACATTAGCCATGTATGTAAAAAGGTATCTAAGTCTGTTGGAATAATTTATAGGTCACGATTTTACCTATCCACTAAAACTAAACTTTCTCTATATTATACTTTAATTTACCCTTACCTAAGTTACTGCAACACAGTATGGTCCTCAACTTATGTTACAAACCTGAACAGGATATTTCTTTTGCAGAAACGCGCTGTCCGGGCCCTGACCAATTCTGAATTTCGGGCGCATACTGCTCCTTTATTCGCCCGTTTGAATATACTTGACATCTTTAAACTTAACTCATTACAAACCGGTAAATTTATGTTCTCGTACCACCATCAACTGTTGCCTCAGTCTTTTCACCATTTATTTACAACAAATGATCAAGTGCACAACTATAACACCAGATTGGCATCTAATTATCGACCTCATGCATGTCGTACCAATATTAAACAATTTACTATTTTATACCAAGGCCCAAAAGTGTGGAACTCGCTGCCCTCTTCGGTCACAAATTCCACTACTCTAACTTGCTTCTAAAAAGGACTGTTCAATTTTCTACAAAGATAGTTTTTTTTTTTTCTTTTTTTTTTTTTTTCTATTGTTACATACTGAATCGGTCATGACGCGCATACGCTGCCTTTTATTTAATTTGTCATACTATCTCGAGGAGGCCTCCTCGCTACAAGCCTGATGGTTTCCTGAGGCCTCCTCGCCACTATATCAACTGTATCATGTATTCTTGAACCTCAATTCTTTATATATATATATATATATATATATATACAATCATCCACATCCGTCCAATTCGCTAGGTTGAACAAACATGGAATCATGATACAATGCGCCATCTCGGCTATCACCATAATGGCTTTATGATATATCTATTGTTAATGTATGTATTCTATGTGTGGCAAAGCGCAAATAAATAAACTTTATTGTTCAATATTATATGAATTGGATGTTAAGGAGAGAGGGGGGTCAGGGCTTAACATCCAATGGATGTCAGTGGAATTTTTTTGGGATTTGTAGACGGCTCCTAAACCTTGACTCTCAAAATTCAGTGAAATAAAAGACTTTATGTTTACCTATTGCAGAAGTGGTGCTCCTTCCTCATGCTGTACTTGATTGCAGCGACCAAACGTTCCCCCCCCCCAAAAAATAATAATATTTCAACCCGAATTAGCAGCACAACCCCACCAGAACACTTTAACGAATAAGGGACAACCTTTATCTTGTTAATATACTTTGTTGCACCTGTGGCGAATTTCCACAGACAATATAATAATAATAGTCTTTATTGACAAATATACCACATCAAACGTGCAATATTTACATTGAAGAAAATATGTATAAGAAAAAAAGAAATATATATATATATAAATATTTAAAAAAATATGAATCTAATAACAGTCAATTATGTTTTCACAAAGTGAAAAGACATCTGTTAATAAAAGCGGACTTGAATATCTCTGTTTTTACACAAGGCAAGATATAGTTATGCCCTCTATCACAGAGTTGTCTGGATCTTTGTGGTGGAAACAGATCGTCAAGGGCAGTATGATTTTGAGAGATTCTGTTCCATAATTTCATATTATACTAGTAATGTAGTCAATTTAAGAACCTTGGATACATGTAAAAGAAGTGAATAAACTTAACCTACATGTAAGCCTTGAATAATAGAGATTGAAGTAAATAGTTACTCACTATACCTAAATGTTGTCTGTTTGTTTGTTCATGTTTTCTTGTCTGACCAATAATTTCATATATAATTTACTATATTTTTGGGGTGCCAGACTCGATTAGTTTTATTTAAGCTACTTCTGGCATTCCAGCACTCTATTTTAGTCAATTATTCTAATTGTTGTAAAATATTTAGTATGTGTACAGAGTGTCAATAAATTGTTGTTGTTGTTTTTACGATTTAACAGTCCCCTTACTGTTTTAAATTTGTGAAATTTGTTTTCTTTGCACCTTTAATACTGTTTGCACATTCCCTTCTGTGCGTGATTTTAAGGCCCCTACTCTTTTCAGAGCCCTCTTTGGACCTCAATAAAATCTAAAGAGCCCTTCCTTCAACATCAACATATATGTAACCCTTATTATATATTGCATTGTACATAAACTTTCCCTTCCATTGTCCATGGTGCTTGGTGTAAAATGTTGTTCCAAGGCCTTTCTCACACCAAGTTATTTGGTGTTTTGCATAACATATTTCAGAATTTTAAGCATTTTGTTAGCAGTAAATACCATTATTATGAAGATCAATAACACAAACAACTCAATACTATATTTCAATCTCTTATTGTTACAGATGAGGATCTGATAAAATGGGGATTCCCAGAGGATGTTTGGTATGTTTATAAAGTATTTGAATCCACTGTGTTTATAATTTTTAAAATAAGTAGTTTTCTCCTTCTACTTGTTTGAGTAATACAGAATGGCTCAAAACCTGTATTCTGATTGTACCCATTATACTGTAGCTCTATTGTTTTCATACTGCACATTCTAAAGGTTAGGCCGGGTGTTTTGTATTGTTGGATAAGCCAATGACGTGGCTCATTTCGAGTGGTACAGGCACTTGTTTGCTTAACTTGTTATCTAAGACTGGAAGTTAATATTACTACAGGCAGCCCAAGCTAATGATTATTATAAGGATTGTTTGGGAATTTTTAGAAAAATCTGAAACAGTACCAAAATGGTCAATAAAGTCATGACAGTTTACCTGCATTGCCTGCTGAGAAGTTGTTGAGAAGAGGATCACATTTTACTAAAAATTGCAGTACATGTACATTAATAATATATTCATTAACATGGGCTGCCTGTGATATTTTGATTACAGGTTTCATGTTGATAAGCTGTCATCTGCACACGTGTACCTCAGACTTCCTAAGGTATTGTACTCTGGTTAGTTATTAACTCTTTGACTACTGGACGTGTTTGGGCTCAATTGGTGAAATCCTGAGTGCTATTAACTCAACCCTCCCCCCTCAGTTCAAGTTTGGCTAGCCCAGGTTTGTTATGCACTGCTGACCTATGGCTTTTAAGCCAAGGGCTCATGCTTTCCTCACAATGACATTCGGGAGAATTCTATGGGGCCTTCGCAGTAAGGTTTGGCTTCTCCTATAGGGTTTTGAATGAAATCTGCTCTAATTTTGGACACATACATGTAAGCCACTGTAAGAGAGCCAGAGGCCATCATTAAGACTGAGGACGGCTGAAAAGTACTTGGCTTGCTTTTAGTAGGCTTTGCGAGGGGATTTCACTGGGTTTTTCTGTTGTGTTTCTGCTTTGAGACACCTGAAAAACTTATTCCATGAAATCCTTGAAATTCTGCAGTTGATTATCTTTTTCCCCTGCTAAACCTATTAGGATGTGTTTTTGTCACTTTAAGGCCGCCTCAGCTTGTGTCCAAATCACCGCTTTTGGTTGTAGGGGCAAAAGACTTCTAAAATAATCACTACAGGAGTTCCAGAGGGGGGACCCTTGTGGAAGTTTTTCAAAACAAATGATTTTTTCTCCAAAGTCTAGAACAAGCTTTCTGTCGCTGTTTTGCAGACAGACTTAACCGGGGTTCAGTTTGGATGCAACGCAGGCTACCAAAGTGGGGAGTCAACCGAATGCTGTTTTATATAGCTCTGGCTTTTTAAGTAATTCATCCCTTGAAATAACATCACAACATCATATTTCCAGCATGTCTAGATTTGATGCAAATTTTTTTTTCCAGTTACATGCTTCATATTGGCCACTTTTGGTTGGGGTTAAAGTTGCACAAGAACAGAGTTACATGTATTGCTCAGTATGTCTCTTAATTGCTTTCTGCTGTTACTCTGACATTTACTTTTAGGGACAGACAATAGATGATATTCCTGCAGAAATATTGAATGACTGTGCACAGATAGTAAAGGCTAACAGTATACAAGGTATTAACAGCAGTGGTGTAGGGGGGAAACCCTCTGCCCAGTCCCAGAAAAGAGATTGACAATGAAAATGTCCCGAAATTCATCTTTTTTTGTTGGACATGCGTACCCAAGGACACAACACAACCAAATTTAATGTGGCTAAGCTAAATATCCTCATTATTTTTAAATAGATTTTTACTGCACAACTTGTTACATCTCACATCTTTGGTAACATCATGTTGCGAAGACGATCCGCCGTAAAGCGATAGCAAGACCTGACCAACTGACTGTATCATTAGCTAATGATATTATTACAGATGCCAACAATAATATATTACTAAAACTTTGACAAACTTCGATTTGATTTGATTCTTTTTCAGAGATACATTGTTTTAGGACTCAATCCCTTAGTTTTGGTCTGTGACCCAATTATGATTTTATGGAGCAAGTTCTAAGAACTCTTCACATGCAATTTATTTAAAAAATTACTCTGTAATTAGCCAATTTGTTTTTAAAGTATATCTAATCACCATTTAGTTAGTGATAATTATCATAATTCATTTATCTAAGTTCCTCAGTTGTAAATATACTGACACTGGTTCGTTCAACATGACCATGTAAGGTAAGCGCTCAGACCACTGGATCTCGACATGACTGCATGCTGAATCTTAGTACAGCAAACTGTGACACCCCACAATTTTTACGGCAACTGCCAGCAGTTACAAACAAATCACATAATTCAAATTTTCTGTACTACAGGAACTGCTGGATAGATATTTTGTTTGGCTGGGTGTATAATATAATGTACATAAAATTATTGTTCTATCATTGTAGACAATAGAATGCTTTGCTGTAGACAATAGAAAGACACATTGTAGAATGATAAGTTTGACATTTCAAAACCTCAGAACGGCTGCCTTCAGTTGGTGATTTAAAAAATTCTGAAGTATGAGAATGTACTTTATGCTGTTCTTCAGATACTTTTAGTAATAAACACCAGAAATTGAAGAAGAGTGAGAAGCAATATTTTCCTAGTGATTTATAGACTTTAAAATCAACAAGGCAGTCGGTCTGTGGTTTTGAAATGTCAAACTTGCCAACAATCAATCTTGCTACCATGGCCAAAAAATAAATACCCGACGGTATGCCAAACAGCGTTCATGTGGTACAAAAATAATATTCAAGTCACATGATTCGATTTTAACTGCTGCCGGTTGCCGTAAAAAATGTGGGGTGATGCAGTTTACTATGAAGAGCAGTTAACTTTGCTTGTACGATTACTTGACCCTTGTGAACTTGTTTAACCATCAGTAAGCCAAACATTTATTTGTTTCTCAGGTAATAAAATGAACAATATTGCTGTTGTTTATACCCCTTGGAGCAATTTAAAGAAAATGGCAGACATGGAAGTAGGGCAAGTTGGATTTCATAGCGACAAATTGGTATGAATCAGATTGATATTAACCATGTCATTGTCTAATCTTTATTTGATTGTTACGTCATCATCACCATAATATCATGTTGGTGGACATTTGATTCCTCATTACAATGTAGCTTGTCTTGTTACATGTAGTTCCACCATCTTTGTCATTTGAATTTCTGATTGCAAACCTATGATAAGTTTTTGAATACCAACCACTTTCCTGGTCTGCAGTTTCAGAGTTATTGTCATCAAAAATAAAATGTTTTGTTTACCCTAGGATATTGAAGCTTATTAGGCCTCAAGCAGATCCTGCTAATGATCCAAACATTCTACACACGCACTCCTTACTACATTAATATACATTGTATTAACACACACACTCCTTACTACATTAATATACATTGTATTAACACACACACTCCTTACTACATTAATATACATTGTATTAACACACACACTCCTTACTACATTAATATACATTGTATTAACACACACACTCCTTACTACATTAATATACATTGTATTAACACACACACTCCTTACTACATTAATATACATTGTATTAACACACACACTCCTTTCTACATTAATATACATTGTATTAACGCACACACTCCTTACTACATTAATATACATTGTATTAACACACACACTCCTTACTACATTAATATACATTGTATTAACACACACACTCCTTTCTACATTAATATACATTGTATTAACGCACACACTCCTTACTACATTAATATACATTGTATTAACGCACACACTCCTTACTACATTAATATACATTGTATTAACGCACACACTCCTTACTACATTAATATACATTGTATTAACACACACACTCCTTACTACATTAATATACATTGTATTAACACACACACTCCTTACTACATTAATATACATTGTATTAACACACACACTCCTTACTACATTAATATACATTGTATTAACACACACACTCCTTACTACATTAATATACATTGTATTAACACACACACTCCTTACTACATTAATATACATTGTATTAACACACACACTCCTTACTACATTAATATACATTGTATTAACACACACACTCCTTACTACATTAATATACAATGTACATTGTATTCTCTGCACTCAATGCTTAACTCGCATGTTGATTTTTATGAGATGAAAATCGAATTGGAATTTAGCATGTTGGTTTTTGCGGAGGGAGGAAAGCCGGAGAACCTGGAGAAAAACCCTCAGAGCATGGATGAGAATCAACGAACTCAATTCACATTATTGTGACTTATGGGTCCCACAAGTATGGTTAGCTCAGTTGGTAAAGCACAGTCTAGAGTGCGGGAGGTTGAATGCCAGCCGCATCCTTGGGCAGGGATGTATATAAGCTGTTGACCTTGTCTTTTTCTACTTCTAATATTATTAGTATTTAAAGGAGACCTGAAAGAACCTGTTGTACTACTCAAAAAAGAGCAGGGGATTATCACATGGTACAGCAGCCAGGCCATTGTACTACACTCAACATTGTACTATGTGGTGGCTATTAGCTGCGTAAGCAGCCTGAAAAAAAATCACTGACAATGTAAAGTGCTGTGAGACTGTGACGATATCCAGTATCACTATATAAATATGGCCAGCCATTATTATTATTTATATTATTACAAGTCCAGTAAGGCACAGGTGTTGTGCTGTAAGTTGTAGGTGTTTAAGTAATAGATACAGAATGAGTAGCCATGCTTTATATTGGGTTTACAAACTCGAGCCAGAGGTCTCGATTAATTCTGTATATGGCTTATCAAACGTCTACATGTATAGAGTCACGTCTACATGTATAGAGTCGTGTTTTCAGTTATTTTGGCAGTACAACCTATTTCTTCTGAGAAAATCGAAGCAAAAGTTTATGCAAATCAGGACGAATCTGTATCAGATTTACAGATCAGCTAGTACACATTCATTTCCTTTTCCATGTTTCCTTCATGAATTATAAATGAGTTTGATGAATGATATACATCTGTTTTGTTTTCTGGTTCTTGTTTAAAGGGGCACCGTCAATTGAATTTGAATCTTCAAGACTTCAAAAATAACACCCTGAGATCATAGAAGAGAAATGTCCTGATTTGCTTTTCAAATGTCAAACTTTGTTGATAGAGGATGGCAAAGATTAACTTAATTTCAGTTACAGTGAACCGATTTCAAGTTGCTTTTTCATACACTCGAATCTTTGCCATCCTTCATCCATACTTTCTCCAATATACCTGGAAAGCATAAGTACTTAACTAATCTGAGTAGTTAGTTGTGTCTTTCTTCATGGGAAAGTTTATAATTTGGGGGTTGATAATACCCCTTTAAGTTTCTCTTCTAAGTTCTCTAAGTTCTATTTTATTATAAAAAGGTGTTAAAAAAGGGGGCGACAGTAGTGTCTACAGTAGTGTCTAGAAATCATTCCTAGATATCCACAGCATTCATCACTTTCCTCCTAAAATGTGAATTGCCCACCTAGCTAAAGTATATTTTATTTAGTTCACTTTGTTTGCTTCTCTACTTGAATCAGGTGAAGAGTATTGCAGTAGAGAAGCGAAGGAATGAGGTTGTAAATAGGCTCGATAAAACTAAAGAAGAAAGGTTCCCCAACTTCAGACAAGAAAGAGAACAACGAGACAGTGAAGAGAGAGAAGAAAGCAAGAAAACAATACGAGAACAGGTAGACATAACTCTGCATGTAATTTATTATCAGAACTAACGAGTAAAGTAATCTGGGATATGAACTACATTCAAAAATTTCTCCAACGCAAAAATATTCCAACTGTTCTGTTTGTGCTGTACACCAGATGAAATAAGTGTAGTGATTGCATGTGACAATCCAGGATGCAAAATAGAGTGGTTCCCGGCCACTTTCAGTGTGTTGGAGTACAGGAGGGAGAGCAGCCTGAGGGGAAGTGGTTCTGCCCCACCTGCAAGCAAAAATACTCTTTCAAATACCCTTCTAAACTCATTAATAATTCATGAGGTGAATACAATAGAAATCATGACCATGACGAGTATTTAGAAATCGTTTCCAAATACAGCTCGCATTTCAAGACTTTTAGATCGCTAATTTTATCATTAAAGTGGAGTTTGAGAAGCCATGTAAAACACTCAGAGCTTGTTTTAGAAGCGACAGCTCTTTGTGTTTTACACATTACATCCACACTGGCCTGCGAACATGCCTGGCTACATGTACGTCCACACCAGTATTTTGTGTTGTGTTATGTTAAGGACGGTGGCCCCTATTGCTAGTGCGCATATTTTCTGTGCATAAGCCTCAGTACGGGTGTCCCGCGAGTCGACCCGTAGTAACGTAAGCTTGATTGTGGAAATAAAATAAAAATTTGCAACATGTTGTCAGTGGCTTGAAAAATGTGTTGACCTCATTTTCCCCACGGTTTTTTCACATTATCCTGCCTGGATAAAATGAGTGAGTACATCTCTCAAAGGACAAAGAAGAAAGCGGAACAGTAAATTCTCTCGGCGAACTTGGCTGAAGCGACGCCTATTTCGGAGACGGAGGCGGAATCAACTTGCGATCTGCGTGCAAATCCTGCAATTTTGAACGAAGCGAGTTCGCCGCCATATTGAAGATCCCAGCATGCAACAGTCAATAAGACAAATGTTATTCCAGCATTTAATAGTTGAGACTGTAAATGATCTGCCACCTTCTGTTTTACGCGCGTACTTAGGAGAAACATAACTAAATTACGAGTAACTCGGGAATGACGATCACTATTGAGCACTAACATATCATTAAAGTAGGTTGGCGTTTCACCAACACAACGCTTTAAAGCTAAAACACATTCCTGATATCAGCTTCAGTATAAAATGGCAGCCAACCGAGAGAATTAAATAGATCCACAGATGAATGTCTCGGCTGCGCATCTAGTAAAACCCTGGCCGCCCTTTTCTGGAGAGATAAAACTCTGTCCAGATTATCTTTGTTGCAGCAAGACCAAACTGTACTACAGTACATTAATAAAGGCTTGATCATAGCAGTATAAAATAAGACGCGTTCTTTAAATGGAAGATATGACTTAATGTTTTTAAAAATACCGATTCGTTTGGACAACTTATTACAAAGGTTATCGGTGTAATGGTTAAAATTTAGATACTCATCCAAGTCTAAGCCAAGAAGCTTTGCATGTTTCACGTGCTCTACTTTACTGCCATTAGCGTAAACTACAAGGGATTGGTCCAAGTGTAAGCCAAGAAGCTTTGCATGTTTCACGTGCTCTACTTTACTGCCATTAGCGTAAACTACAAGGCATTGATTCGCATGAGAGGCACTGACACAATTAATATTTATTTAAATAATACATTAACGTGACCTTAGGTAATTACGCTGTTACCTATAGTGAAGACACTCCCATTTCCAGTCTTCTGACTCATATTTAGATAAATCATGCTTTATTCTTGGAAAATAGAAAAAAAGTGCTGACTCAGCATTTTTTACGACATTTAACCTTGAATATCTCTGAAAAATGCACGGTTCCCCCCAATTTTTGGGGGGGATTTTGATAGCCCTATACGTAACCTAAAATGCCCACCCTTGTATTAGGGGCCACCGTCCTTAAGCATGAGAACTTTCAACAATCAAGCCTCGGATATCATATTCACTTTAGTTTTAGTGCCATGAAAATACATAAGGCAATAAAGAAAATTGTTCTGGAGGGGGGATTTGGTCCATTTGACTGCATAAAGTGGCCAAGGGGTTGGGTGTTTTCTTGCATTAGGGCCATTTTCAAATCAAATCCCCACCTAGTCCAGGGGGGGAGGGGAGGGGTCGGGATTTCAAATGATAAGTGCATAATACAGAAGAATGTTTTTCTTTTGTTTTAGTACTAAACTTAGCTTTTTCTACTTTTGTTTGCACAACTTTCTATTTTTAGAGATCAATTTTATTTACGGAAAATTTGTCCTAAGTCTTGGCCAAACGGACTCGCAAGTCGACACAAGTTTAGCCGAAAAAACCCATTTACATACCATTTAGTTAAAATACTTCATAGATTTCACTAATTTCATTGATAATTGCGTTTCATTACCACTTTCGACGTGCAGTCAACTTGTGTTGGGTGGCCATACGGTGGCTAACTTGCGTTGATGGACTTGCGTGCAGATTTGAGCTCGATCAAAGTCCACGCCAGTCATCGCCAGTCCATGCATGTGGGGGGTGACCAAACTTGCATTGACTTGTGAGGCCGTTAAGGCCTGGTACCAAAGTGTTTTGTGTTGTTTTTTTTTCAGAGGAAAAAGGAAAAAGACGAAGAGAAGAGGAGGAGGGAAGAAGCATCCCTGAGGTAGAAATTACTGGTCGTTATTGCCTCGTTACTCGTTATTACCTTGTCGTTGCCGCGATCGCTGTAATTTGTGTAACCTACAAGGACAAACTTTGTATATACTAAATTTTAGACAAGTTTGATCTAGTTCCAGTAAAGTCTCAGCAAAAGTTGCTCCGTCTGAAATTTGTCCTCTTGGTATAAATCACCCCAAAAGTTGTAGGTTAGCTGGCTTGATCAGTAAAGGACACCTCGTTAGATTGGCACACTGATCCTCACATTACTGAATCAACGCAAGTACCCTATTGGTGTAACCTTTCATTAGGCAGCGGATGCGAAATGTGTCGATGGTTATTAATTTAACAGCAACTTTGTTTGCAACTTGCAATGAGATCGAATTTTAGCCCGCGTAGCGTTGCGAAAAGTCGAAGCCCTGCAACTCGACGGGTTGTAAAGGGGATGTTATACTCCCAATTTCTTCTGCAACTTGTTTTGCAATGGCGTTGCGTTGCAAGTTGCAAGAAATATTGCCTCATGTAGCAGGAGCTCACTGCAACGCTTTCGTCCTTTCTCAGTCTATCCTCATCAACCCTCACTCGTACATCACTATATTCCATTTCTTTGTCCTGTTATTAATCAAAAGCTCATTGCTACTGTACCTCAAATGGTAGTAATGGGTTAACCTTGGCCTATTTTGGCTCCAAGCCATCGTAACATAATAGTTAAGTGATCCCAAAGCCCTTAGTGTTGCTACAGGTAGTAATCAAGTTGGCTGCCACTTCGTTTATTTCCGCTACATCATACATGTTCACCCTGCTAGCAAAATCGGCGCCCCTTACCTCCTTTCTTTTCCTGGTCTTGTTTCACAATCGAATAAAAGTTCTTTCTACTTTCTAAGTGATATTAATACAAGTGAGGATGACTTGCATAACCTTTTGAAAGGCATTGACATTTCTAAGGCAAGCGGGCATGATGGGATTGTAAATAGAATTATAAAGCTCTGCACTGACGGGATTTATAAAATATTTACTCGCTTTGTCAACCTATCGCTTACGCTTGGTCAATTCCCCAGTATGTGGAAAATTGCAAATGTAATCCCTCTATTTAATTTTTTTTATATAAACTGTGGTTATTGGGAGTTAGAGATCCTCTACTAAGGTGGTTTAGAAGTTACTTATATGAAAGAAAGCAAAGAGTCGTCATTAATGGTCAAAGTAGTGGTATTGGATTTTTATGTGCCAGGGTCCCACAAGGGTCCGTATTGGGTCCACTTCTTTTCTTAATCTACATAAATGATATTACGACTGGAATTTCATCGAATTGCTATCTTTATGCAGATGATACTACACTATTAGAATTTGTTGAACATAACTATACGTTGGTTGTTGCAACTAAGCTGAATTCTGATTTGGAAAAAAATGATACGTCGCGAAAACCTGGCTTGTTGCAATGAATGCCTCGAAATCTAGGACTATGAATTTTTCGGTAAAGCGTTCAAAGCTCTTTGACTACCATCCACCGCTAATTCTGAATAATGAAAGTATTGAGGAGATCGATAGTCATAAACACCTTGGTCTTATCCTATCCAGTAACCTTTCTTGGAGAAACCACATTTTACAATTACACCAGAAGGCATCAAATGTTCTTAATGTGATTAAAGCATCAAATATAAAGTTAATCGTTCAACTTTACGCACGCTCTACTTAAGTTTGGTGAGGACTCTTATGGAATATGGGGACATAATTTGGGGTGGTTGTAGTGAGGGTGAGTGTACTTTGTTAGAAAATGTGCAGTATGAAGCAACTAGAGTTATATCAGGAGCTATGAAAGGGACGAGTAGAATTAGGCTCTTAAATGAGTTGGGGCTCGTAGACCTTAAAAATAGAAGAACTGTTCATAGGATCGTTACGTTTTACAAAATGGTAAAAGATTTAACTCAGGCTTATATAAAAGAGCTCTTGCCCGAGCAAGTAGGTGAACGGAGTCAATACATGCTTCGCTCCAACGAAAATTATACACTGTTGCCCTGTCGTACTGAGCGTTTCCGTTGTTCTTTTCTGCCATCCTCAATACGAAAGTCCAACTATAGCAAGTATACCGCAATTACCTGGTTTTAAGAAAGCTCTAAAGGAAAGCTTTAGTAGAAATGATTATGACAGACTCTACGATTTTTCCGTCACTAGATTTGTATCAATATGTCACACTTAAGTACTGTTTAAAACACGAACAGCAGTGTTTTATCAAGTTTAAAAATTCGAGGGCGAAGGCCGAGAATTTTTACACTTGATAAAACACGTGCTGTGAGTGTTTTAAACGGCTTCAAAAACGCTTTAAGAATGCAATGAAAGAAAGACGCACATCTCAAGGGAATGGTTACTTAATGAACCGTTGAACCTTTGTATTCACAACGCCATGCAAAATATTCGAGTAATCACCGCCTGTAATTACGAACATCTCAAGGGAATGACATGAAGAAATTACCATACTATGTTGTTTGAAGCGGCGTTTCGCAATGCAAGAAGAACAGTGCACTTGAAGGATTTGGTGTCGTGGTTTACCTCGATAAAGTTCAAGACTTGGAAAGCGATGTGACTGACATGACGGCAGACTCTAAATTTTTGACTCCGGCACAAAATTTTAATGCACGTTTTTATTATTTAACGGCTTTGAGTTTGGTTTAATAATTGGAACTAAACAGTGGCTCGGTAAACAAGTAATGGTTGTTGGATAACTTCATTTTAAAAATATTATCTGTGTATCTCGGTAGTCTGCTGATATTAGTAAATTTAGTGCAAAATTTATTATCTAGGTACCTTATGTTCCGTGTACTTTTTGCTATCTTTGGGTCTTTATCAGTGAATTCTTAATTAGGATGAAACTTTATATAAAATGTCATGTTCATTAGTAATCTTTATATAAAACGTTCATCCTAATTAGCAATTCAATGAGAAAGCTGAAACATCAATAGAAATTCCAGTCTCAATCATTAACCCCGTTTCCCTCTGGGACAGAATTGAAACCCTCCGCGGGCCTTTTAGAATGATGATATTTTATCAGGTATAAAGAAGCATGCACGTGACTGATTTGCTTCATCTGATTGGACAAAATTAATTATTCATGAGTTTTTGAAGATTAGGTAATTCTGCTTTAAATGATAGCCTATTTAAAATCAATTGCGAACCAACAGCTTTTTGTCTCTGCGGATTTGCCAAGGAAACTGTTAAACACTATTTATTATATTGTCCTCTATATGCCGCAGTGCGTCATACGTTATTTGCCTCCGTTGCACTTTTGATCCCTCGCTGGCAAGTTACATCGGATAATATAAAAGTGAACAAACTACTCAATGGCTCTTCTGAATTAAGCAATAAAAAATATACACGCTTTTAAAGCAATACAGTTTTATATTATTGAAACAAAGCGTTTTGATTAATTTAACTGGCTTAGAGTAGTATTACCAATTTTATAGTTATGCTGTCATAAGTGTTTTTTTTTTGTCTCTGTAAGTTTTCTAATTATCACAATATATTTGACATATTATTTTTTATTATTTACTTATTGCCATCTATTGTTCCTGCTTTCTGTTTCCTTGCTTTATCTATCATTATTATAAGTCGTTTCCTTTTTCTCTACCTTACTCGCTGTAACAATTGTAATTGTAACGAACTGTAGTGTGAGCTTCCTAGATGAGCACCTGGTGCTCTTGAGGCAAACACTAGGAAATGCCCATGCAGGCCCTGTAGTATGGAACTCTCTACCCCTGACAATTAGACTATGCAGTAACATTGACTCTTTTAAGATCCAGTTGAAGACCTATCTTTTTAAGAAAGCATTTGATCGTCATTTTTGAACTTTTAAATATTTTTAACTAAATATATTTTTCTTTCAATAAGGATTTAGATTATGAATTTGTATGCCAGACGTAGTACTTCTGTTTGGTCGCCTTAATTGGTTGTACTACATATGCTGCGACTGGCCCCGTAGTATGGAACTCTCTACCCCTGACTATTAGACTATGCAGTAACATTGGCTCTTTTAAGATCCAGTTGAAGACCTATCTTTTTAAGAAAGCATTTGATCGTCATTTTTGAACTTTTTAATATTTTTAACTAAATATATTTTTCTTTCAATAAGGATTTACATTATGGATTTGTGTGCCAGTCGTAGTACTTCTGTTTGGTCGCCTTAATTGGTTGTACTACATATGCTGCGACTGGCATATAAATCCTATTATCAGTCATTATTATATTTAATTCGTAGCACTATAATAGCATATATATAATATCTGTTTGGTCGCCTTAATTGGTTGTACTACATATGCTGCGACTGGCATATAAATCCTATTATCAGTCATTATTATATTTAATTCGTAGCACTATAATAGCATATATATAATATCTGTTTGGTCGCCTTAATTGGTTGTACTACATATGCAGCGACTGGCATATAAATCCTATTATCAGTCATTATTATATTTAATTCGTAGCACTATAATAGCATATATTTTATCCGTTTTAAACTTTACCTTTTTAGCCTGCTTGTGTGTACATACAAATATTTACTCTCCTTTAACTTAATGTAAAGCGCTTTTGAATATTTTACATAATTTATGCGCTATATAAATTTATACATTATTATTATTATTAAATGATATGTTTAAATAAAAGAAAGAATAAAAGTTCTTTTTTGAATATTTGCGAGCTCTGCTTTTTACTTCAACTAATGATGTACTACATCGTTATCGAATGCCCTTTGATGACTAGTAATTAATAATGGTAATAGAACTGAGTAGAGTGCAATTTGGTCTGACATAATACGATTACAAAGTCGCACGACGCGTAGTGGTACCACGTGCAAGTGGTTCGATTCCCGTTAATATCTCACCCTTGCTCCGAGGGTTTTTCTCTGGGTTCTCTGGTTTTCTTCCCTCCAGAAAAACCAACACGCTAACTTCCAATTCGATCTGTGGTTTAGCCGGGAAAGGCTTTGATCAGTCTCTATGGTTGTTTCAGGTCCCGTTAAAATTCAGAGAGTGATTTGTAATCAAGACTATATGATTTCATACCAAAAACGACATGAAGTTAATTGTATTCATTTTGAAATATAAACTCATCGTCTACTACTGTATTTTGTTCTCAAACAGTTGAGAAAAGGTTACAGCAACAGAAATGTTGTCAGTATATATTTGGTTTTTAAAATACTGCTTCGCAAACCTTCATTTGATTGGCTGGTTTATGATGTTCA
Organism: Actinernus sp. WN-2022; assembly: GCA_030867875.1. Taxonomy (NCBI): domain Eukaryota; kingdom Metazoa; phylum Cnidaria; class Anthozoa; order Actiniaria; family Actinernidae; genus Actinernus; species Actinernus sp. WN-2022. Next base: position 100,339,181 of record JAOWCC010001589.1, read on the forward strand.
GCACAATAAAGCGGCTAAATACAGGAATGGCTCACTTAATGAATTCATGCAATGCCCATATAAACTAACTAAAACAAGACGCATATCTGCGTTCACTCGGGCCTCTTTTTATAGAGGCCCGAGTGAACGCGATAGTAGCAGAGAAGCGTAATATCGATTAAGCAATTGAAACGTTTGTTGATGTCGATCCATACGAGAGAAATTAAAAAAAATTGAGACAACACTCATGCTCGTTTCCAGGCCACATGAATGAAATTTGTTTTGATTCCCCGACTTTTCTTCCGGTGGGCCTGGGAAGGAGAATGGATTTCGCTTTGCAGTTTGTTTAAAAAAAAAACGCATTGTGTCTGGGTGTCCCATATGCGGAGCGTGTCATTGTTGGGATCCCTGTGGTGTGGGCCAACTTGTTTCTAGCCTGCACAACATGTCCCCTCTGTAATACTGACAGTAAGCACCCTTCTAAGGCCTCAAGTTATAAACAATGCCCCAAATGTTTTAAAACACACAAAATGTTAGAAGTTGGCTTATTATTGATCCCAATATTATGAACTTTATGTGGGAAAGTTTCTTCACTTTCTCGGAAATGCAGATTGTATATTAGTTATTAAAGCTGGGAGGAATATCAGGCTGGATATTAGTTTGGTTGTAATCGAGTTTTGATAAAGGGGCACGAAAATCGCTCAATATAGTAATGAGTAAATGACGTCACTACATGGCTTGGCCCATTCCACCTAAGCCTGTATGTTACATGTTTTGGCAGACAGCCCAAAGAAAAACTGTAAAATGTTCAACCTTTCCTTTGGAATTTGATAAAAAAAGTTATTATTGGGGCAGTATTCATTTAATTTATAGTTAAATAATTTTGAGTTTCAAATTTTGAGCAATTTCCGTGCAAGTGCCCTTGTCATCTGGAAGGCCTAGAATTACAGTATGTACCTCTACTTATTGAAGGTTAACAAGTTTGTGGTCAATCAATTGTTATTTTTATTAGTATCCCTTGCTTCTTTTTTTTCTAATAATATTCTCTTCTTTGACGGTTCCATTGCTTCATAATTCTGTTTCTGCCTTTGTTTTTTTATCATCTTTTTTCTTTCATTTCTGTCAACAGTTTTAGCTGAACATGACACAAACTGTATTTGGTAATGGTCTGCAGAGTGATATATTTTTTGAATATTGCCAATGGCCTCGACAAGACAAGCCATACCATCTATGTTGTTAGTATATTGAATTGGAGGCATTTGACTGTCATTGTAGACCAAGAGGGAATATTTATACTTTGATTTTTTCGTGGGTTTAGAAATACAACTTATACAAAAACATGGAAGCCACATCAAAAACCCTGTGCATTCACTATTACATTTTATAACATTTTATAACATTTTGGAGAATTGACTTGCTTTCAGATGAATCAGACAATACTCCTTCACTGCTATCACTTTTAAGATCTAAACTTACTTCAGCTCCACAAACATCAACAGTTTTCAGTAAATCATCTGATGGTAAATGCATGTTTAAAGAAAGATTATCATATAATCTTTTGGCATTGTCCACAACCATAGATACTGTGTTTGAATTCCAATAACTACATGGTCTAATTATGGAGTAGCAAAGTGAATAGAGCCACTGCACAACTTATATTGAACTTTCTGGTTTCATATGCCTAGTTCTGGTCAGGTATGCTATTTTGAACTTCATAAATTTGCACTCCCTTTACCACAAATATATCATTATGTATACTCTGAAAATACTGTACTAAGCTATTCAGTGATGATACTTCAAGCAGCACACATGTTCCTTGGGGATGGCTTCTGCCATATAAATCCCTTGCATGAGAATCAAATATTTTGAACCCCACATTACCATTACAATATATAGAAACAGCAGTGCACCCTACTGTTAATACAAAATTGGTGGTTTTCAGACATGAGTGATTCAAAGGCTCTTTGTAAAGAAGTACAGTACTGATATCCTTCTATTGTAGTCTCTTGATATATAGTACCAGTGTAGCTTTCACTGTATTGAATTTGATAGTCAGTCTCAAACACATTTAACATTGGTGGTAATTCTGTCTGCATTAAAAAGGAATGTCTGGCTAATTGAGACAAACCTGAATACAACTGATTTCCAATATTCATTATTAACTCAAGATCATTGGCAGAATTGATTCCTTGTTTATTATTGTAAATCAAAGAGCACAAACTCATTGCAACACATTGTTGTCCTGCATTTTGTCCAAATACCAACTCATTACCTTGGCTATATGGTGCTGTTATTGTTTTGTTAGGGTCAATGTACATTGGAGTAGGACCAGGGTTCTTCTCTATGTCTGTACTCAGTTTAAATTTACAATAATTGGATATATGGGTGTGATCGAGTCTTGTAAAGACACATCAGTCTATTACAAGAAAACAATGATAAATACCGACTAGCTCTATATTTCAACCTAATTATCCCTTGATAAACCCTGCTAGAGCAATTCAACAAAAGCTTCTTTTTATGTTGTGTGATTCTATTTAAGCTTATTCTCTTTTTATTAAGCTTACATTCATTTTTTGCAAGTTTTCTAACCTTCACATAACAATGCAGCTCAGAGGACTTCGGTATGCTAGGACGAATGCGTTTGTAGACAAACTCCTTTAGCTTTCTGCTCTTGTCAACTGAAAGTCTTGTTACAAAATTATAAATAAGAAAACGAATATACCATCGGTCTTTTCTGAAGTCCTCACACCAGCTGCAAAACGCCATACATACAATACCAGATTTGCTGCTAATTTAAATTTTGTTAGACCAAAAGCGAGAACTAACTATGGAATTTATACATTCAAATTTATATCATCAAAAATTTGGGAAACAATTGAATTGAATATTAAACGTTCTAGCTCTATTAATGTATTCAAAAAACGTTATAAAACTATCCTTTTAGAAAATCAAAATTAACAAGCAACTGACCAACTATTTCAGCTTAGTCTAATATTATGTACTCCTAAACAAACGTAGGCAGTGATCAACTCGAAAGCTTTTGCTCCTTTGATCACTGCGCACGAACATATAATCAACACATTCTTCCTTTTTTCCTCTTCTCTTTTTAATGTAATGTTAGTAATTGTGTATCTGTGTAAATAGTGTGAAATAAACTTGAGACTTGAGACTTGTTCCTCAGACGTTTCAGAATTCGTACTGGTATTCTACTGGGTTCACGATCACGTTTGAATACACGATGATGCTTATTTGACTTAACATGAGATAGTTCATTTGATATAACATGATTCTCGATACAAGGTTCACTCATAATGGTTCGCTCGTAAATTGATCTCTCGTAAACATCGCGGATCGCCGACCCGATCCGAAAACGCTCGACATCTTTTAGTGTGGGTCTACCGCGAACGGTGTGAGCCTTTGTATATGTTTTGAGCGTGTTAGACTCCATAGTATTCATGCTCAGAGGACGACGAGAAGTATTCATGCTCAGAGGACGACGAGAAGTATTCATGCTCAGAGGACGACGAGACGAGACCTCCAACAAATCCGCCATTGCTCAACCATGTGCTCGTATGGCGCATTCTACGCATGCGCGTAGACTTCACGCATGCGCTAAAGCGCTATGGCGATTTGTGACTGAACGCAAAAAAAAATAAGAATAAAAATAACGACGCCTAATTTATACCTCGGAGCTACCACAGGTAGCCCGAGTAATTAGCAGTGGTTTTGACATGTACACATTTGACAGCATTTGAGCGACGATGGTCGTTTAGTGTAGTGGTTGCGACGTTTGCCATATGAGTAGGAGGAGCGGGGTTCGAGTTCCAGTAAATGTCTCAAAAAAATTTTACCTCAACATTTTCTTGAGAAGTTTTTTCTTCAGAACCCTAGCTCTAGGTGGGTAAGATCTTGTTTACTGACCGGTTAGGTTTTTTTTATGGTTCAGGGTTGGATTTTAGTTAGTTTATATTGTCATTTCATGAATTAATTAAGTGAGCGATTCCTGTATTTAGGAGCTCGTCAATAATGCGATTACAGACACTGAGGATGTGATTTGGTCTGTAATCGCACTCCGGCTATTTTCAACCAATCAGCTTGCAGTAAACCCAATTAAGTGATTTCAAACTAACCATTATTAACGATGCATGTAATTAATAAAGTTCTTTGTGGATTGCAGGAGTTATTCAACATTAATGACTGCGGAAAACATGAAAACCAATAAAGTAAGTTCGTCGTATCGTAAAATACGGATCGCAGGGGATAGTGTTCAACTCCATATCTCACTCGTTCGCTCGTGACACGAGCGAGCGCAGCGAACGAGTGAGATATCGAGTTGAACACGAAGATAAATGCCATATCTCCAGCGTCCATGTGTTGTTTCATTTATTTTACTAACAAGACTTGACCTGGGCCCGGTTGTTCGCAGCAAGGGTAAGCGCGTGACGTGGACATCGCTGATTGGCTGAAAGGCGATATCCACACACGTAAAATTATCGTATTTTTACGTGTGTTCAGAGTACGATGTTTCTCAGTGCTGGAAATCCTTGTAAAAGTTGAGGTTGACCCTCGAGATACAGTGGCAAGCTTGTAATGTGGTTCAAATGTCTGTTCAGATGTTGTTGAAAAGAAAGTTATTTTCGGGGGAGATGGGGTGGGGGGTGTCCGATTTTATAGTGACAAGCAAACTCTTTTGTAGACGTAACTCATAGTGCCACTTCGATCAAATGTTGACATATCAATTATTTTTGCATATTCATAAAGTAGAGTTGATATATTATTACCAGTTCAAATTGTTTTTTGATACAACGACAGGAAGTCTTATTTTTTGAGCTCCGAATATTGATCTTTAGAAACGTCTGCCATTACTGGTTCAGCTTTAAACAAAGGTTTATTCAGCGGAAGTGACGTCATACACTTAACGCTCGCCTACAGAACACAACGCCTGGAGGCATATTTCTACTAAAAACGTCTTCACGTACATAAGAAGAAAGTTATATTTATCTTTGCGAGGTTGGCTACTTTTTTATGCACATTATTTCGCGCCACGAGGTTGTCGTGTTAAGTGTATGATATCACTTCCGCTGAATACTGAGAACGGCTTCCAGTAATGGCGGACATGATTTTACCGGTAAACTCCTAAAATTTTGTGGTTTAACATGCCCATTTGGGAATATGTTTTACTCTGATTTCGGATATTTCTAATACTGATTGACCTATTGACACTGAAAAAGTGGCAAATCGAAATGGTAAATTTTCGTCGTAGTGGCACTTTAAACCGCGGAAAATAGAGGGGAAATATTCTATACCAGAATTTATTCCATGCCATGGAGAATAGAGCCATCAGAAAGCTGGAAGACCATTGCATATTCGGCGGTTTCCATGGATTGTATCACGGGTTGTATGCATGCAACGGTGTTTTCCAGCCAGTGTGCCGCGGCTGTCTCGGCTTCCAGTTGTGTCCCGCCGAAAACTGCTTCCTCGGTGAAGTATGGATGAGAAAATTCCTGGTTATTCATGTAAGTTATATTGGCATGGGATAAAATAATTATACAATGCTTTCGCGTGGTATGCCGTGAATATCCCACTCGTGACTTGATTTTCCCTTGTATACAGACTCGCCTAAAGCGGGCTAGTGTGTATACACACTCGCGTAAAGCGGGCTAGTGTGTATCCAGACTCGCCTAAAGCGGGCTAGTGTGTATCCAGACTCGCCTAAAGCGGGCTAGTGTATTATACTAAATAATCAAGACACTCGTGGGATATTTCACGGGATACCACTCGAAAGCATATATACGTGGCTGCTGGTTAGTAAAGAGTAGCTAGTGGTGGTTCACATTGGTTCGTGTTTCTCTCGTTGCAGGAAAGTGTATCAGATGAAGATGACTTTATGTGAGATAGACCGCACAACCTAAACACTTGTTATTTAAAACCAGAATGGACAAACAATGCCATGTGGCACGTCACAGGAGGTGCCGGTGTGTGTGCCATTTATTACTGCACTCAACGCGTGGCCTTACTTTCAATAACTACTTTAAAGTATAATTCTCTTATCATCATGAAGCAAAAACAAAGGAAATCAATGGGCGATAAGTGATCTGTAAATTTGATCAGTACAGATTTCGTCCTGATTTACATAAACTTTTGCTCCGATCTTCTCGGCCAAAATAAGTCACATCGCCAAAATAACTGAAAACATGACACACTACAACAACAACAACAATGTTTATTTGCACAAATAAGATTATTAGAATAGGTAAAGAAAGATACTAAAATTATGGAACAGATTAACGGAAATAGCTTACGCCAAATGAGTCCGATAACCATTCAAATATGAAGTAAATAATAATAGGTCAAAAAGATTTTTGGCACACACATACAAAAACGAAACACACACAAAAGGGTACTAGTTAGTGAAATACACAATTGCATTTACACAAGGCTTGTCTGAAAAAAAAACTAGTAAGGGGGAAAGCATTGCATAACTAAAATAAAAGGGGAAAAGCAGTGCACTCAGACATCTAGACGTTTGATAAGTCTGATACAGAATTCGTGTCCGTGCTTTATCGGATTTACAAACTCTCGCTTTCAGCTCGAATTTGTAAATCCCATGAAGCACAGCCACTCATTCTGTACTTGAATGCCCGGGCTCATTCGTTTCAGTCAACAGATCTTCTTCGCTTAGCCATTGTTTTGGTTTGAACCACGAGCCTTTATCGCTCAATCAGTCAATGCCTCTGTTACTTGAAAATTGAAAGAATCCCCTTTTTAATATTTCACGCGTGCAAAATAGAATCCATTTAATATTCTTACTAAAGCCTGGTTTTCACTAGCGACGCAAGCACAAGAGTCCTTATTTCACAGTGAAAACGAGCTCGACGCAAGCGCAAGCACTGACGCAAGCACAAGAGTCCTTATTTTACAGTGAAAACGAGCTCGACGCAAGCGTAAGCACTGACGCAAGCGCAAGAGTCCTTATTTCACAGTGAAAACGAGCTCGGCGCAAGCACTGACGCAAGCACTGACGCAAGCACAAGAGTCCTTATTTCACAGTGAAAACGAGCTCGACGCAAGCGCAAGAGTCCTTATTTCACAGTGAAAACGAGCTCGACGCAAGCGCAAGCACAAGGATCAATTTTTCCTTTTCCTTGTGCTTGTGCTAATGCTTGCGTTTGCGTTGTGCTAGTGAGGAGAATTACTAAAAGCAATACTAGCTGTTCGAGCACGATGGCTGCCATATTGGATTATTGGCCGCTACACAAAGAGACAAGTGACCAGCGAGTCTTCACTTGACGCATATATCTTGTGCTTGCGCTTGCGTCGCTAGTGAAAACCAGGCTTAAATGATGCTAAAGCCATTTCAAGCGCCATGAAGAGTTTCTACCAAAGTTCGCGTATCGAGTGAGTACGAGGCGCGAGTCAAAAGAAGAATTGCACTCAACATTTTCCAGGGCTCCTTTTCTATGCCCAATCGGTTGAATAAGAAGAGTGACCCAGAATGTTGCATAACTATTCACCTTACTGATTTATATCTCATGCCGGCGCGGGTAGAGTCTGGTAACTACTGATATCAGAGCGGGTTATATCTCATGCCGGCGCGGGTAGAGTCTGGTAACTACTGATATCAGAGCGGGTTATATCTCGTGCCGGCGCGGGTAGAGTCTGGTAACTACTGATATCAGAGCGGGGCCTCGCAAATGTCGTAGTTTCTGTCAGTACCACACTGTTGTGTTCTTTTGTGTCGTAAGGAAATTTTAAAAGTATTTCTGCTATCGATTGTAGCTTTTTATCTTCCTGGGACAACTTGGCCTCGCTTTGATGCCTTTATGAATAAGGTCAGTGATCATTGTGGGTTTACATATCTTCTTCAGGTCTTCTCCGTTCGCATCATAAAAAGATTTAAAAGATAAACAGTATGGATGAAACTAAAGACCACTAACACTAAGTTTGCCGTAAAGAAATTATTTTAAGTTCTCCACCATGAATCAATAAAGATACCTCAGTATGGTTGGGTCTGTGATGTAACATTGATACAACTGTAGCTTGATTGCCCTTCGTTTGTCTTTTGTTCTTTATTTTACTGACTGAAAAATAACCCAGGCCCTACTCTGGTATCTTCAAGAGCTTTGTCACCAGGACTTATCTGTTGTTTTCCTCAAATAATTAGACCTAAATGTATTCATAGTGAAGAGATAACAAGCTGGACAACAGTTTAAAACTTGAAACTTGCCCGATAAGCCTCTCTGTAGTTTCTCTTCACTTTTGGAAAAGGTTTTAATAAAACTAGACCATTGTATTTTAGTTTCTATTAGCTTGAATGTGATTTTGAGATCTTGAAAGTGATACTAAAAATAGCTGACACTCGCGGCGAGTTAAGTAAAGGTTTGTTGACTAAGAGTTTTTAATTCCCGAGGGTGCATCAAAATCGCTTAGTCACCTAGGAACGAGTAACTAACCTTTATGCACTTATCAATTGAAACCCCGACCCCCCTCCCCGCCCCCGGGACAAGGTAGGGATATATTTATGATTGCTTCCAAAAGAGAAAAACCGGTACTGCCTTTGATAGCTAGTTTTCGTTTTTATTCTACTATTATTATTGGACTATTATTATTGGACTACCACTCATGTAAAAGAGTCTTTTTACAAAGTGCCAATAAACAATCGCTGTCTGTTGGGAATTTGATGGCAATTGACAAGTTTTGTGGCCTCAGGGGGTCGGGGATTGTACTCTATTTGATTTAGGATGGTGAGAGATTTTTACAAGGAAATGTTGAGTTACTTGGACTTTGATATTTCGTTTCATATAGAATGTATCGCAACCAAACTTTATGTGCTGATGCAACTGAAAGAAGTGTAGAAAAGATTTATGAGAAATGTCGGGGTATTCGAGTGAATTTTAAAGCGTTTAGAATTGTGTGTGTTGTTCATGCAGGCGGTCTCAAAGTCGAGTCACAATAGTCGAGTTCGAGTCAACCCTTCACATAAAACTGAACATTTCCTCGAGTAAAAGTGTCTCGCCATCCTGTTTGAGGCTTGAGTGAACATTAATCTCCACGTAAAAGAAAAACCACTCATTACCGGCGTGGTAAAATACCTGCCAATTGTAAATAGTAACCATGCACTGGGAAAAGTGGGCGAAGAGGTATTTAGCTAAAACACTCAAATCTCGAGAAATATGAAGTCCTCTGCCGTCATACTTTATACGTACACTAAAGGATAAATTTAAACTACTCGTGTTTCTTCACACCTGGGGCCTGGGTAAGCGCTACCCTTGGGTTAAATCGCTAACTACAGATTAGCGCAATCCTAGGGATAAAGTTACCCTGGCTTCGTACAACCGGGCCCTGGATCGTAATAAGTTTATTGTGATTGTTCGGTCGATAAAGTGGTAAATTGTGCGGAGAAATGAAATATGCTACGAAAATACCTAAGGCTGGGAAGAAAAGAATTCTGGAGGTGGGTATTTGGACCATTTGACTGCATAAAGTGGGTTCTTACATTTGGGACGTTTTCAAATCAAATCCCGACCTAGTGGGGGGGAGGGGGGCTTTCAACAGTTGGTTTGCACTCAATCCCCGGAGATTCAAATGACAAAGGGCATGGCGGCCATGTTGAATCTATTAACTGTACACCAATATGGCGGCTATGACGTAACGTGCAAAGGGTCTTGATAAGTCAGCATTACTTCGTTCATTGGTAGGTCGGTTATATAAAAATGCCGAAGCATTACAGTGAGCTCAATCATAACCATTGTTAACTAAAGCATTGTTGATCATAATTCCCTTGGTAAAACTCAAAACTGGCTGTTTGAAAGGTCCATTGTCAGTTGACGTTTTTTATTGCAAGGATTTTGGTTGACAGGTTGTTCAAACGTTTCCAACGATTGCTGCAGTAGAACAGTACGTCGGGAAAGGAAATTTACAGAATTTACATATGAGCCCAATTTTGCCATTAAAATCGATTCTGCATCAAGTAAATAGTTGAACTGTAAGCTATTTGTTAGTCTGAGTTATGGAGGTTTCTATCTCCGATGTGCTAATTTGTGACGACATGCGAAGACTCATTTATTATACAAAAACGTGCTTGCAGAAATACATATTTTTCTAAACATCCATGTAATATTTGGGCCTTATATCAGTGATTTTACCAAATATTTTGTATAAATCAGAAATAGTTTCATTCACAAGGAGAAAGAAGTGACCTTTTGTTGACCTCACATAGACGCCACACTCGAATTAAAAATATATATTAAAAGTTCAACTATTTACTGGATGGAGAATCGATTTTAATGATAACAAATTTGGCCTCATAATCAGCACTTTAAAGTAAATTCAAACACTCATGAATAATTAATGAGCATTTTGTCCAATCAGATGAAGCAAATCAGTCACGTGCATGCTCCTTTATACCTGATAAAATATCATCATTCTAAAAGGCCCGCGGAGGGATTTGAATTCTGTCCCAGAGGGAAACGGGGTTAATGATTGAGACTGGAATTTCTATTGATGTTTCAGCTTTCTCATTGAATTGCTAATTAGGATGAACGTTTTATATAAAGATTACTAATGAACATGACATTTTATATAAAGTTTCATCCTAATTAAGAATTCACTGATAAAGACCCAAAGATAGCAAAAAGTACACGGAACATAAGGTACCTAGAAAATAGATTTTGCACTAAATTTACTAATTAATATCAGCAGACTACCGAGATACACAGATAATATTTTTTAAATGAAGTTATCGAACTACCATTACTTGTTTACCGAGCCACTGTTTAGTTCCAATTATTAAACCAAACTCAAAGCCGTAAAATAATAAAAACGTGCATTAAACTTACATATTTTGTGTCGGAGTCAAAAATTTAGAGTCTGCAGTCATGTCAGTCACATCGCTTTCCAAGTCTTGAACTTTATCGAGGTAAACCACGACACCAAATCCTTCAAGTGCAGGTTCTTCTTGCATTGCGAAACGCCGCTTCAAACAACATAGTATGGTAATTTCTTCATGTCATTCCCTTGAGATGTTCGTAATTGCAGGCGGTGATTACTCGAATATTTTGCATGGCGTTGTGAACACAAAAGTTCAATGGTTCATTAAACCATTCCCTTGAGATGTGCGTCTTTCTTTCATTGCATTCTTAAAGCGTTTTTGAAGCCGTTTAAAACACTCACAGCACGTGTTTTAAACAGTACGTAAAGGCACTTATGTTGGCTATAACACGTTTACAGCCAACGTGTAGCTCAGTAATCTTCAACATGGCCCTCTTTTGACTTAGTCCTACGATTTTACGTCCTTGTCCGAGAAGAGGTTCGATTCGAGTCCAGATAATAATAATAATGGATTAATCAGTGGGTCGGGTGGAACATCTCGAAACGAGCGACATTATTGGCCTACCCAAGAATAGAAAACACCCTAACCTTTAGAAAGTGCAGTAGAAAAACAATAGAAGTATAGTATTATGGGTGCAATCAGAATACAGGTTTCGAGAGGTTCCGTGCTACTCTAATCAGTGGCATATCCATGAGGTGGCGAGAAGACGAAGGTCTAACCATTTGCAGCTCGAGAACGAAATTGTTTCACAAAGGCAGCACCACCAAAGTTATTTTACCCAAGTGCACCTAACTTTTATTTTGTTATCATAAATATCAAGTTGTGAAAAAAGTTTTGGTTTACAGAGAATACGCTATGTTCTACGTTTGTTTGAAATCGTGAAAATGTGACCTTTCCTGACCCATGACCGCGTAAGCCTGCGTCGATCCCTGGGTTGACGTCATCTCATTAACGCATTAGTCTCCACGGCGTCTTTCTATCAACATCGATTTATAGAGAATATACACTGTTTGCGAGTTGTTAGTAAAGAAAAAAGTCATTGTTGTCAACATGTTCAGTATTTATTCAAATTATTGCAAAGTCGAATTAATTACATGACGTCTACCCAGGAATCGACCCAGGCTTTTACTTACGCGGTCGTGGGTCAGGAAAGGTCACATTTTCACGATTTCAAACAAGCGCAGAACAGATTATTCTCTGTAAACTAAAACTTTCTTCACAAAAGTACTCAAAACTTGATGTAAAATCGATATTGATGATAACAAAATAAACGTTAGGCGCACTTTAAGATCCTGAGTGTTGGTCCGGCGGGGGTTTGAACCGTCGACTTCCCGCACAACAGACGGCGGTGCTTAAAGTGCCCCTACGATCAAATTTTGACATATCAATGTTTTTGCATATTCATAAAGTAGAGTTCATATATTATTACCAGTTCAAATTGTTTTTCGATACAACGACAGGAAGTCTTATTTTTTTAGCTCCGAATATTGAATCTACACGTCCGCCATTACTGGAAGCCGTGCCCTTTGTTCAGCTTTAAACAAAGGTTTATTCACCGGAAATGATGTCATACACTTAACGCTCGCCTGCAGAACACAACGCCTGGAGGCATATTTCTACTAAAAACGTCTTCACGTACATAAGAAGAAAGTTATATTTATCTTTGCGAGGTTGGCTACTTTTTTATGCACGCTATTTCGCGCCACGAGGTTGTCGTGTTAAGTGTATGACATCACTTCCGGTGAATAAACCTTTGTTTAAAGCTGAACAAAGGGCACGGCTTCCAGCAATGGCGGACAGGATTTTACCGGTAAACTCTCCTAAAATTTGTGGTTTAAGATGCCCATTTGGGAATATTTTTTACTATTTCGGATATTTCTAATACTGATTGACCTATAGACACTGAAAAAGTGGCAAATCGAAATGGTAAATTTTCGTCGTAGTGGCACTTTAACCACTGACCTATTTCTCTGGTGCTACCAAAAATATATATTTTATATGTAGTTTACTCCCGTCTATGATTTCAAGACTAAGCTCAAATTATATAACGTTCCTGGGATGTTATATATCATTCCAGAGTTGATTTATAATGTATGGGTTTATTCTATAAGATGGTAACTAGTTTCTGTAAAAACTAGTGTTCGTCTGCATCGGCGGGGAAGATAAACACTGATATAATCAACTAAAGTCGATTATGGTATGCTAACCGCTGTGAGGAGCGAGTAGCAGCTGACGTTTCGAGCGCTATACTCGCCGGTCTCCCTGCACCTGTTGAGCTATGGGCGTTCTGCCGGTCGCCTTGAGACTATATGATATGCGAAAAGGTATCGAACTTTGGAAAACCAAAGAAATATATATTATACCCCAAAGCGACCGCGTATGAGCGGAGGAAGGCCGGTAAGTATAGTGTAGAATGGAGGCTCATGCTATATAGGCACTATCGCGAAATCTGGTTCGAAGCGGTCAGTGGCACAATGCTGATCTACTCTCGGCTTTTATAGGCGCTTGGGTGCGATCGACCCTGACTGCGACCCTGACTGCACCCAAATTAAACTCAAATCCTGACCCTGATCTGCCCAAATCAGATCAAAACCCTGACCCTACCTGCCCAAACTGAGCTCAAAACCCTGACCCACCCCCGCGGCACACGAAGTAATGAAGAGAATAAAATGCCCAATAAGTAATAACTACAAACGGACAACGTTTAATGTAGCTAAATAGTGCACAACATATTAAAAACAAGAGTAAAAGAAAAAAAATGGGCCCGTAAAACGGGAACAGGGCTGAAGGAACGAGCACGTGTAGCAGGAGCGAACTCTGGTTACCGAAGAATGGATGAAATAAAGGAAAGGAATGAGAAAATACCTAGTCTAAATTATCGTCGTTTATAGATTGATTTTGGGGAGTATAACATCTCACACTGGAATTGCAGGAGCCTGCGGAACCTGCTTGTTCTCTGCCATCCTTACTGCTAGCGAAAGGGTTGTCCTGCACTGCACGAAATCTGGTTCGAAGTGGCACACTCTATTTTATAGGCGCTTGGGTGCGACCGCTGAGCATACTTAAAGCGAGTTAGGGCTGTTTCAGTAAAAAAATCGAGACTGATCTTTATCACCACTGAAATCCTTGGGACAAAATTAAACATACTTCTTCATATCAGTCTTTCTTTTAAAAAAAGGTTGGTTGGGTGAAGAGTAGTCTGAATTGAGTTATGGCACTACACGAGTGTCACCTCGCTGATTGCACTAACTTAGCCAGCCATGGGACCTTTCCAACTGTGACGCAGCCACTGGTATCCGATTCATACCATCGTACGAATTGTCTTTTACCTATTGCAGCTCGTCAAGCCTGTTTCTAGTGAACCCACACCTCATGTTACGAGGGCGTCCATCTGGGACTCAATGGCTTTTATCTCAGACCTTCCCAGGGGGATTTGGCAGGAACGTGCGTTCCTCGATAGTGCCCCCTTGAGCGAGCATTTCACCCAACCCATCTATTAAGGGCATACGTGAATATATACACACCACCAAAGAGTTACAGTCTTCCATGTGGGATGGTATTTTTCACATATTCTTCTTGCATAACCCGTCTTCATCACTCCTTTTGAAATATTTAAACTATTTCCTCAAATCAACAACTGGACACTGAATAATTAGTCAACTTCGTCGACAATAGTGGAGCTATCAATTGTGCATGCGCAGTTCGACACGTGGCATTTATGATTAGGATTCACTTAAATCAATAGCAGGAGCCCAATAGTGATTTCTGAAGGAAACTGATATTGCAGAAATATTCCTTTTAAACAGTTCTATTCACGTTACGGCCTGTTTTTTTGAGGGGTGATATATACGTAGTGACATGACCTTCAAGGCATCCTGGAGTCGAATTTGCAAAGAATATTGCGAGCATTTGGCCGAGTACTCAGACCCATGCTCGGCCCTCTCTTACCACAGGAAGCCCGGTTTCAATTTTTCTTCTTGATTTTTCAAATATAATTAGGAGTTGCCTGCGGAGGAGGCTATGAAAGATTGTGGGTACTGGCTTTTCAGACTTTTCCCCCGCAAGTATAATTTGTGGGTTACCTGTGGTTCGCGGTTCAGTAAAAGGTTCCAGTTTTCTTCGAGATTCGCTCTCGGAAACTGTTTGTTTCTCGGAACAGATGATATCCTCGGACAAATTTGAATGCATATGTAAACGCCATAAGTAGGTTATTGGTTTTATATTTCTAAACCACAAATTAATGTTATGAAAACTTGGTGTTTAAAAAAAATATACTAGTCTCAAAAGTTTTAAACACTACATATAAAGAACTAGTGACTGTGGCAACTGTAATAACTGCCTCCTCTGCTGCTATAAAAATCAACCAGGGTTGCCTATCTCGTACCCAGATCCCCGTCACACTTCTTTGGATAGGAAAACATGGGATGGGATCTGGGTA